>PKMM01023707.1:9565-180778 GCA_002933915.1 Eutrema heterophyllum | reverse complement strand
GATGACTTTTAAAAAAAAAAAAAAAAAAAAAAAAAGCGTTTGTAAATGCAAACGTAGAAAGTGCTTTTGAAACAATTTTTCCTCCGTTAACATCAAATGAGAGAAGATCTTTACCAAACAGATTTTGGGTGGTAGACCTACAAAGGTGGGATACAATCCAAAAAACAAAAGATCCAATTATTAGAGTCCAGATCTGAGATTAGAGCAACACCCAAACGGAATCAAAACTAGAATCCTCCTCAACGCAGGAAAGAAACGGATGAGATGGCAAAAGAACCGCTTATACTGCTCAGTAGAGCCACAGAGGCGGAAACATCACATGAGACGAAAATTATTCATCAAGAGAGATAGACGTAAGGAGAAGTTGACAGCAATGGTGAAGAACTCCACATCCGAGACGGAAAAGTAACCATTTTAGGACCGTCTCTGTCGAAATTGAAAACGACCAGGTCTGAAACAAAGACTAGAGAAGAGACCCAAACGAGCAGCAAACCGCAGACCAGAGAGGATCAAAAGATCTTCGGACAAACCCACCGATTACAGAAATCAAAAACACAAAACAAACCGAACCAAAAACAAAAGGAAAAGATAAACGACTGTCCGTGACAAACGGTGGAGGATAAAGACCGACGGTCCATCTAGAGGAAAGAAAACTGAAAACAACTACAAAGTAGATAAAAGGCATAACCTTCAACAGAAGATCAACACGAGCGGCGGGGGTTAAGAGACGACGGCGACAGGTGCAGGTGTTTGCGGCGGAGCACCACCACGACGGAGCACCAACACACACGCAAACCACCACGACGTCGCTGAACCGCTATACGGAACCACCACGCCGAAAGAACTGTCCGTGAACGCCACCACCTCCATCATTCAACGACACCGAGGCACGAGCCTCAACAACAAAGAACCGAAAATCACCAAAGGAGAAACAAAGAAAAACTTTAAAACAACATAAACCGGACCAACATCGGAGCTATAGAAGCTTCCCTCTGTTAGCCGGAGAAGCAAGCTTCATGCAAGAAACGAGTTGCAGAGATTCTAGGGAACCTAGGGAGAAATATGTGACAAGTAAAGAGTAGATTGTGTGTTTGTCGACTTGTCGTCCTAGATTGTGCCTAAATTTTCTTATAATGAATTGGAGAAATATGTACTATCAACAAAAAAAATACAATGATCATTAGTTGCATACCTGATGACCAAAGCAAATAATAGTGGGACAGACAAAAGAAGACCCTAATGGAAGCGTGAAACACGTGCGGTCATATATGATATATATGGGACCAAAATATCAACAAGTTTTTAACTTTCTCCTCACAAAGAAACGTGAAAAGAATAGTAGATCCATTTAGTGACATAAGAAAATGGCGACATATTTTTTTAGCAAGAAGAAAAAGAACAAAATACAGTTAAAAAAAAACAAAAAAAGAGATCCGACGAGAGAAATTCTCAACAAGTTGAAGAGTTGGGCTTGGCCCATGTGGATAGGTTTTTTTGGATCAAAAAAGCTTGTAACTACAATCGAGCAATATTTGATAAATTCGACCATAAGGGTCTATTCTGCTCATCTTCCTTTTTTAGTGGGAGTGATATTTCAGCAGTATTTTTTAGGACGTTTCCTTCCGATGTTTCTCCGGTCAAAGAAATCTTAGGCTATCTCGTTCGAGTATGCAACAGTTCTGGCTTCTCTTCATCATAGGCCTGGCCCAATATGACCCTCATGGTAGTTAGCCCTTCATTTGTCCAGTTAGCCGGTCTGATGCTTCTACGGTTTTACCCCGCCAACTTTGTATTCATTCGATTCAGCTATCGTAAAGCTCCCGCCTCCTCCTCCAACTTCCTTCCTCTCGTGCCTAGTGTCGAGTAACCCTATGAACGTTTTTACCGAGTTGTCTTCTTGCGTAATGGTATGCACGGGGCCTGAAGAGACATACGATTTTTTTTCTACGAATATCGGAGATAGAGGTTCGCCTTCAAAGTCATTTGTGACGAATTTCAAACTCTCCGGCTTTGCCTTGAAGTTATTGACGCATTTGATCCTTGACTCAAATCCGATATCCATCTTTCATGATAACCTATTTGATTTATGCTTTATTGTTTTGATTTTGATTTGTAGTGATCTTAGAAAATGTTTAATTCCCTAGTTGAAATTTAATTTAATGAAGAAAATGTTGAACCAAAAAAAAAAAAAAGATCCGGTTATGTTTTTTTTGGATAGAAAGACAGAATTTTTTTAACAAACTACTATCTTTCTACTGAGAGTTTTTCCTTGGGATGTTTATTTAAATTTTATCAAATAAATTTGTGATTCCATTTATCCTCTTCTAGATAAATAGCTGATAATACTTTTTTTTTTCAAAGTGTTATCGGAATTCCATATTTCTCAGAACGGATCAAAGTGGATAGCACAGCATATATTAGGAATTCGTAGAATTTGTTTTATCTGGTCCTACGAACTTGAGATATTTTGTCGACTAGATATTAAACATATAAAATTATTAAACGAATGACCTCTAAATCATAACCACTTGTCAGAACATTGACACACATCATTTCCAAAAATCATTATAGATTAATAAATCCTCAAATCTCTGGTTTTTTTTTTCTCTTAAAGAAAATTCTCCTCTTTTAGAACCCAGAAGAAAGATTTTATAAACCAAAAGAGCCCAAAACCAGAAAGCAGCAGAAAAGAAGAAGAAAGGGAGCAAAAAAAATTGGTGATGTCATCTTCCCGATGGACGTTGATGGATCTACCGTCGTACCTGTCGTCATCGTGGGTTTTCCGATGGCCGGAGGTGAATTTATCACGCATGAGCTCCGGTTGGAACATGAGATTGTTGTCGTTGTCGGGTGATTTCTCAATAATCGATGATCTGTTGTGGAGTTTGGTCTCGATCGTCGAATCTATGGCTATCGTCGCTACGCTCTGTTGCTACTTCTTGTTTTGTGGTTGTACCCTCTGATAATTCCTTTTTTCATCATTTGATTTTCCAAGTTTTGTTACGAATTCAGTTACCAAATGAAATCTCTGTAAATACAATAATTGATGAATTTCGGGACATTTCTTGAGGCTTCGAATATGAAAAAAATTAGATAAACAAAAGAAAATGAAAGACATTTCCTTATTGCAATTCATTTTTTTATAATATCCTCTTCTCAGTTTTGCTATCTGATTTTTGTAGTACTAACTTTTTGTCGAAGTATTTCTGTAGTAAGTGATGATCTAAGTGTACTATCTAGTATCTAGTATCTAGTATGAGGTATCTAGCTAGTACTTAATTCTACTCTAGAATTTTGTGTCTGTCACTCTGTAAGCGGGTAGACATTTCAGTTTAATTTGGTTCGGTTTAGTTCGGTTTTTACGTATTCTACCGATGCCAATATCGAAATCACCTTGGTTTACTATGGTATCAAACCATTTAAGTTTGAACTTCGGTTTGATTTATTAATTATATTATGAACGTAATTCGGTAACTGAACCAAGTTCTAAATTCACTATATCAATTCATTGTGTTTTAGGAAAACGAATACAGATTTGAATGGTTGCTGCAATTACATAACAATGTTAGCTTTTAAAAGAAAGCGTAGATGACCTACTTTCTTTATAAGAAAAGACGTTAAAGAGACATCTATAATTTGATATTGTACGCATAACTAACATTCCATTTTTAAATGTGAGTCATCCTTTGAAAAATCATAATTGATAAGTTTTCGTTGTAAGGAGTTTCAGTGTGGTGAGTAGTTAAGAGATTATTACATTTTTATTTTTTATTTTTTTTTCTCTAGAAATTTTTATTGAAAGGTTAAACCACGATATACACAAATCCAGCAAGAGACTAGGCGAATTCAAAGACAACGTCCGGAGTCCAAAGCCAACGGAACAAAGATATATCCCCGGAAACTAACTCGATACACAGGAAACTAAAGACAACAACACAAAGTCCGAAATATGAGAAGCATAAAAAACGACTTAAAACAACAAACACAAACTTGATAAGCCTGATAGACGGGAAACACAAGATAGGATACTAAGGTCCAAAGTAAAACTCTCGAAACCACCGGAAAGTTGGAAGAGCACCATAGACACGGAACAACAGAGTTCAAATAACGCTACCGAGAGGATCTACAACCATAGACGGAGGCCACCGCGAAGAAAAAGCCCAACTAAAATGATTAACCCGAACAAAAGAAACCAAGGACGAGAACCTAAATCCTACACAGTTAATCTTCTTCCACTATAGTCTAAATCTAGGACTTTGCATCAATCCCCCCCAGCCACCGCACTTAAACAAGAGGTTAGACCGCGGAAGAAAACTAATTATTCATCTAAACTAAAAGGCAGCGGAAGGACAATCACTTTATAGATTCAACGAACAAAAAGAGTGGAAAATCGAATACTAACCTAATCCCGACAACACGACAAAACCGGCACATCTCCGAGATTAAAGGGAGCGAAACCAAATAATCCAAAGACAAACAAAACGCTCCACCCCCAAACACACACCTAATTACTTAGCCGAGGAAGAGAAACGGATCCTAAACAGAAATGAAGAACAACTATAACCAGACACAAAACTGACAAGCTGAGCCGCTTGACACGAAGGAGAGGCCAACCGGATCTGAAAAGAGACGCAGAAACCAAACGAATCGTGAAGACAAAAGTCAACACCATCAACCTCTGTTGAAACCGAGAGCCGTCGCCTCACCACAACTGAAGCCAACACGAACCCGACAACCCAACTCGATCCGTCGCTTCACCTCACCCAAAACCTGAACCACACCCAAACTCAAACGCAAGCCAACCGAGTCACTGAACCAAGTCAGATCTGACTCCGCGCCTCAACTGAGACCATAGCCGCACAAGGAAGAAGAACAACAAAACCCAAAAATCTAAATCTAGACATTCAGATCCATCTTCAAAATCCTTTCTCCAACAAAGGAACCATCAAAAGGATAAAAAGAAAAAAGACAAAAGCAATCTACAGGTACCACCATCGGAAGGACGGTGGCCACCGGAACAACAGGTCGATGAAGATGTCACCAGAAAAAGAGAGAGAGATATTGCGTGATTACATTTATAATTTATGGTTGACAAAAAAAAAAAAAAAAGAGATTTCATTTATATAACAGTCTTCCACGGGTGAGCATCAAACTTAAAGAGACCGAAATAAATATAGGGAGAGTTACTTAAATAGCACACATGTTAGTAATAATGATCGGAGAGATNAAAACGAGGGAAAATTAAAAAAGTTAAATATCAGGATTAAAATTAATCAAAATGGCATTTTTGTTAATTATATAGTTACTATCAGGGTAAAGATGGCATTTTAATGGATTTTTCAACATTCTAGTAATATTGAAAAAATGTATGCTAGTTTAGTCATATCATAACAAATGTATGCTATTCTAGCTTTTATCTCAATAAATATAACTCTGTAGTAAAGTTGTGATCACTTGTCTTGGAATCCAAATTAAGAGTTTAACTTCTGATTTTCTTAACAAGAACCCTTAGAGCATCATTATCGCCAGCTCTTAATGGGTATCTTAAGTAGTTTCTTAGAATAAAATATAGGTAAAATAATGATAAAGCAGTTTTTTTCTTAAGAACCGATTCTTAATTAGGAAACTTAAGAATCGGTTCTTAAGGCATACATGTCATCAAATGATTGGGCCGATGATTTGAGTAGTGTAAACGGTGTGCTTTCCTCGCGATCTCCGTCTCATTCTTCTCTTCTTCTCCTCGCGATTTCCGTCTCCTTCGTCTCCGGTCGAATCGTTTGGCTTCTTCGGCCGAATCGTTTGGTTTCTCCGGCCGATTCGTGTCGTCTTCCTCACTCCAATTCCCAGTCTCGCCGATCCAATCCCATTCACAACAAAAACAATAAGAACATCGTTTTCTTTTCCCCTTCCTCACTCCAATTCCCAGAAGACGAAAAGGTTCACCACAATCATAAGTTTCGAGCCGAGACTTCTCTCAGATTCTCTCTTTCTTTGTCTCTTATGGCGACACCGAATCAGGAAGCAATCAACACTTTCATTAGCATCACCGGCGCTTCAGACGCCGTCGCCGTTCAGAAGCTCGAGGTGATTCGAATTTACTCATCTGGATTTATGTATCTCTTTGTCCTTTTCGCGATTCTTCGTGTTCTTTAGATGCAATCTTGTTTGGATGATTTTTTGGAAGTTTCTCGAGTCGATAAAGTTAAAGTACGATGAGACGATCGTTTGATTATCAGATGCTTTTGGTTCTATTTATTTATTTCAAATCTCCGATGGTTGGGAAACTGTAATTGAAGTTGATTTTCAGTATTTTAGGTCATCGGATGGTTTGATTGAGTTTCATGGAGAGTTTCTGTTCTTACATTGATGATTAAGCTCTACGGTTTCTACCGAATTCTCGCGTTTATCATACTTAGTACTTGTTCACTGATGATTTGTATGATTTTCGCCAATGTTCACAGAGGTTTTCTTCGAATTTGAGTGCTGATTTAGACTAGTCTATGCTTGTTTAGATGTAGTACAATTTGATTTTTCTTTCTCTATAGGTTGATATGTAGCTTGTTGAATTTTGTTTTTCTCCAATCTTACTTTCCTTTTGTTATTGCAGGAACATCGTGGTGATCTTAATCAAGCTGTGAATGCATATTTCAGCGAGGGAGATCGAAATGCGTATGCCATCCATCTCACTCATGATTTTCAATGGAGGAAGAAGTTTTGCGCAATCAAGGGTATAAAGCCTCAACTTCAGAAATCGGAGCTTCTGGTGAAGGACCTCAAGATACCCAGGCCATGAACGGAAGGTTTGTTGGTTCTTATCTCTGAGCTTAATATCTGCAGTTGCATAAACTTCTGTCAACCGGTTTATCTACTGGTGTTTGTCAAAAAGAGAGGCCTAACAAATTGTGTGTTTATATTGTCTAGACTGGCAGCACCTAGCGCACCATTTGAGGATGACTCTGCTGATGCTGATGAGGAACCTCTTGTTAGACACAGGCCGAGATGAGTATGCCATCCATCTCACTCATGATTTTCAATCTGCAAATTTATCATTTTCTTATGTGTGGTACCTTCTTATGATTATTGTGCAGAGTACGTGAAGCACCAGTGAATGTGCCTCATGACGGCTAAAGACGAAGACATGCGCTTCTGAAGACGGTGGAAGACGAAGACAATCAGATAAGTTTTCATTCCTTTTACTAGTGTTTCCTCTGCATTGTTGGTGTTAGAGTTTGGTTGTTAGTCTTAATAAATGCTAATAAATTCATGTTAGTGGTAGATTATGGTTGTGTTAGGTGTGTTAAATGGTTGCGATGAATGGTTTAAGATGGTAGATATATGTCTACTCGTTGTGGTTGTGTTCAATGCTTTCTTTTTACTTTGTTTCTCTTCTATTAAACCGTACCTTCTTCACTCTCTTCCACTACCTTCTAAAAACACATTCCGCATTTACTTGTCTATCATGATTGTTTCTCTTCTATCAAAACCATCTTCACTTTCTTCCACTATCTTATAAACACATTCCTTCTTGACTTGGTTCTCATCTTTTAAACACATTTCGTCTTGTATTTCTCTCTTCTTTGACCTTCTCTGAAATGGCTTCTCCGAATCCATTTAGTCAGCCATCAAACTTTGTTGACCTGTTGAACAGTCAACATGATAGCCTTCCCTTTACTTGAGTGGAACTTGGTTCATCCCAGGTTCCTCTGTTTACCAGTCAACAGGATTCTAGCTTCGCTGAAGACACTCCTGCTGAGCGCCGAGAACGACGGAAATGGACGCCCACCGATGACATCTTGCTCATCAGCTCGTGGTTAAACACGAGCAAGGATCCGGTGGTGGCAAACGAACAAAAATCTGGTGCCTTTTGGCAGCGCATCGCATCCTACTTTGCGGCAAGTCCTAAGGCCGCAGGCCGTGAAATCAGAGAGCCAGGACAATGTAAGCAGAGGTGGCAAAAGATAAATGATGTTGTATGCAAGTTCTGCGGTGCGTATGAGGCGGCAGGAAGAGAGAGAAGCAGTGGTGAGAATGAGAACGATGTTCTCAAACGGGCTCACCAGATCTTCTACAACGATCACAAGAAGAGGTTCACCCTCGAACACGCGTGGAAGGAGCTCCGGAACGACCAGAAATGGTGTGACATTTCATCCACAAAAACTGATGGAAGCTGCAAAAGGAGAAGGTGTGATGATGCTTACCAATCATCAAGCACACACGGTGATGGAAGAGAGAATCTCGATGATGATCTCTCCGATGTGAAGTCTCGGCCGCATGGTGTGAAAGCATCAAAAGCCAGAGGTAAGAAGCCTACCACTCCGAAGAATGAAAGACTTTCGGAGTTTCAGACGATGTGGTCCATCAAGGAGAAGGACAACGCCATGAAAGAAAAACTCTCCAAGATGTCGCTACTTGACAGTCTAATTGGCAAAAAAGAACCTCTTTCAGAGATTGAAGAAACTCTAAAGACGAAGCTGATTTCGGATATGTTGGATATTTAGTTTAATCTCATCTCCTTTGTTTGCATTCTCTAAGTTGTGTTTCGTTTTACGTTGTTGCTTTGTGTTTTGTGTTTCGTTTTAGTTTGTGTTTTAATTGTGTTTCAATCGAACTCCTTCGGCTGTGTAAAACACTTGTCTCCTGCATCATGAAAGACTCGTTATCTCTTCTTCTCTTATTGGTGTGGATTCATCTACGCTGTTTATATTTGATGCTTTCACAATGTGTTTGTATTGTGTATACTTTCACAATCTGCTTCCACTTCTCTCATATATGTGTTGTTGTATGAATAGGTTTTACGAGAAGATGGAAGAGTGGAAACTGGATTATTACAAATGATGATTACGAGAAGATGGAAGAGTGGAGACTGGATTTGCAGCTCTCAGACTACGGCAAGCAGCGAGCTTTTAGTGATTACCATGTCATATTATTTTGTTTCCATAACATCTGTTCATGTTTAGTAAAGATATGTAGGTTTATGTAATCATTTATGTAATGGAAATTTAAAGTATCAAACATGTTATCAAACAAGTTAAAGTATGATATATATACATTTATGTAATGGAAAGTTAAATGAAGTAGTTGACACACTAACAAATATGGTTACAAGATGAAAGACATAATCAAATGTAATGAAATAGAACAATATAAAGAAGGATACGAATTTGTTTTCATGTGCTTTTGATACCATATGTTTTCTTAAAGTTGATACCACAAGTATGTACCACATGTTTGATACCACAAGTATGTACCACATGTTTTCATGTGCTTTTGATACCACATGTTTTCTTACCACAAAATCAAACACTTCATCTCTTTATATAGTTTACATTGTTGCTTTCTTTTTTTATCAAATCAAACTCTTCGTCTCTTTATATAGTTTACTTTGTTGCTTCTCTTTTTTTATCAAATCTTCTTATTATTTCTTCCCTCTCTCACTCTCCTTTTCTTATTCTTATCAAATAAACTTTTTTCATCAAAATATAAATCAATTATGGCATCTTCTTCCCATAAAACCTTTGACGGATCATTTGATGAAAATATAAATCAACATTTTGATCAAATATTCGATGAAACGTTTGATAATCTTCTCATTGATCATGAGGAGGGAAGCAAGTCAAGAAAAAAAAGAGTTTTTATCGAAAGACATCGCGAAGAAGGCCACATACGTTTATGGAACGACTACTTCAGTGACACTCCAACATATCCTGCCAATTTATTCCGCCGACGTTTTAGAATGAACAAATCATTGTTCTTGCATATTGTTGATCGACTCTCCAATGAAGTTCGATACTTTCGACAGAAGAAAGATGCTCTCGGAAGGCCTGNCTTTGTGTTTTGTGTTTCGTTTTAGTTTGTGTTTTAATTGTGTTTCAATCGAACTCCTTCGGCTGTGTAAAACACTTGTCTCCTGCATCATGAAAGACTCGTTATCTCTTCTTCTCTTATTGGTGTGGATTCATCTAAGCTGTTTATATTTGATGCTTTCACAATGTGTTTGTATTGTGTATACTTTCACAATCTGCTTCCACTTCTCTCATATATGTGTTGTTGTATGAAGAGGTTTTACGAGAAGATGGAAGAGTGGAGACTGGATTATTACAAAGGATGATTACGAGAAGATGGAAGAGTGGAGACTGGATTTGCAGCTCTCAGACTACGGCAAGCAGCGAGCTTTTAGTGATTACCATGTCATATTATTTTGTTTCCATAACATCTGTTCATGTTTAGTAAAGATATGTAGGTTTATGTAATCATTTATGTAATGGAAATTTAAAGTATCAAACATGTTATCAAACAAGTTAAAGTATGATATATATACATTTATGTAATGGAAAGTTAAATGAAGTAGTTGACACACTAACAAATATGGTTACAAGATGAAAGACATAATCAAATGTAATGAAATTGAACAATATAAAGAAGGATACGAATTTGTTTTCATGTGCTTTTGATACCATATGTTTTCTTATAGTTGATACCACAAGTATGTACCACATGTTTGATACCACAAGTATGTACCAAATGTTTTCATGTGCTTTTGATACCACATGTTTTCTTACCACAAAATCAAACACTTCATCTCTTTATATAGTTTACATTGTTGCTTTCTTTTTTTATCAAATCAAACTCTTCGTCTCTTTATATAGTTTACTTTGTTGCTTCTCTTTTTTTATCAAATCTTCTTATTATTTCTTCCCTCTCTCACTCTCCTTTTCTTATTCTTATCAAATAAACTTTTTTCATCAAAATATAAATCAATTATGGCATCTTCTTCCCATAAAACCTTTGACGGATCATTTGATGAAAATATAAATCAACATTTTGATCAAATATTCGATGAAACGTTTGATAATCTTCTCATTGATCATGAGGAGGGAAGCAAGTCAAGAAAAAAAAGAGTTTTTATCGAAAGACATCGCGAAGAAGGCCACATACGTTTATGGAACGACTACTTCAGTGACACTCCAATATATCCTGCCAATTTATTCCGCCGACGTTTTAGAATGAACAAATCATTGTTCTTGCATATTGTTGATCGACTCTCCAATGAAGTTCGATACTTTCGACAGAAGAAAGATGCTCTCGGAAGGCCTGGTCTCTCTGCACTTCAAAAGTGTACCGCATCAATTCGTATCTTGGCATATGGGACCTCAGCTGATGCGGTTGACGAATATCTCCGGCTTGGTGAAACTACTGCTCGTGCTTGTTTGGTAAATTTCGTTGAAAGTATAATAAACTTGTTCGGTGATGAGTACTTAAGAAGACCCACACCGGAGGATCTTCAACGGTTACTTTATGTTGGAGACCAACGCGGATTTCCCGGGATGATAGGAAGCATCGATTGTATGCATTGGGAGTGGAAGAATTGCCCCACCGCTTGGAAAGGGCAGTATTCACGGGGTTCTGGAAAACCCACAATCGTTTTGGAGGCCGTAGCTTCATATGATCTTTGGATATGGCACGCGTTTTTTGGACCTCCAGGTACCTTAAACGATATCAATGTTCTTGATCGCTCACCCGTTTTTGATGATATAATAAAAGGTCAAGCTCCGCAAGTTAATTTCTCTATCAACGGAAGAGAATATCATTTGGCTTACTATCTCACAGATGGGATTTATCCAAAATGGGCAACTTTTATCCAATCTATTTCACTTCCACAAGGCCCAAAAGCATCTTTATTTGCTCAACATCAAGAAGCTACCCGAAAAGACGTCGAACGTGCTTTTGGAGTCTTGCAAGCTCGATTTTCCATTGTTAAAAACCCAGTTCTTTTTTGGGAGAAAGAACAAATAGGAAAAATTATGAGAGCATGCATCATACTCCATAATATGATAGTAGAAGACGAACGAGATGGTCACACTCAATTTGATGTTTCAGAATTTCAACACCGAGAAGGAAGTGCACATGTGGATCTTACTTATTCTACAGAAATGCCAACAAATCTTGCCAATATGTTGGGTGTTCGAATTAGAATTCGTGATAGACAACTACATCAACAATTGAAAACTGATTTGGTTGAACATATCTGGCAAAAATTTGGACGTGATCACGATAATAATTAAATATTCTTTTGCTTTTTTTTGTCAAAATCTATATTTAAAATGTAATATTTTGTTGTAACTATGTTTAATTAATAAAATAAATTCTATATAGAAAAAAAAAANTATATATTTTTTTTTAAGAACCCCATTAAAGTTCTCCCAATAAAGCAGCAAAAACAGAAGTTTCTTAACACAGTTTCTTAACTTAAAATTTATATTAAAATAATACTTTATAAACCCACTTGAGTTTCTTGCAATAATGATGCTCTAAAGGAAGAAAAAACAACACAACTATTTCATAATTCTAAAAACCTTTGATTAATTCTCATTAGGCCAAAATAAAACATAAAATAAAAAATCTCAAATCAATTTTGTTTTGTTAGTTCATGATACTTGTTCAGTTTTCCTTTTCTGACTAATTTCAGTGAGGATAAGTCAGCGTGAGTTCAAATGGAGAAAGTTTGGGCTTGGACCACACCAATATATCTAAGTTTTGAGGCTATTTTGAAAAGATAGATGATCAAAAGCTTGATAAATACAAAATATGGGTCTTGGGTTCGAACATCAACTCTGGGTCAAATTCTTTTGCTTAATTATTTTGTAGAAAGCCATAAATTATCGTGGGATTAGGGCCTCCCAAATTCCAGGTCGGTCTTGAAGATAGCTTGTGTGGTTTAGTCATTTACGAAAGCTTTTGTATGCGTTCCACAAATATTATGTATTTAATTTAATTATCATGTTTTTTTTATGTTTAACACAAATGGTAAAGTTTTTTCTTGTTTTACGAAAGATTTTGTATGTGTTCCACAAATATTATGTATTTCATTGTGGTAAGTTTATTTGAAGTAAATACAAATCTATATTATTAAAACAAGAACATTTTTTGTAGCCAAACATGTTTAAGATATTTTTATAATTTATTTATATTATTAAATGTGTTGCCAAACACCAAATATTTTTTAGACAGTAGAAAAAATAAAAAAATTCAAAAAAATATTAAATCATAATAGATTTAAGAGATTTTAAATTGGAAATATCAAACGAGATTGTTTAAATTCCGTTAGATTTTCTGATTTACGTCTAAAATCATAATAATATCAAATCATACTATTTTTTATGGTAAAGTTTTTTCTTTTCCTTGTGACCACACGAGACAGAAATGCAAACAATTATTTATTTTACGAGAAAAAACATATGGATAACTAGTTAACTACCTAAAAGAAACCACTAAATAAATAAAATAATTTCAACTAATTGTCAATGTATTTAATTTATTTATTTCAAGTCAATTGATTGACACATTTGACTAAATAATTTTCATCGGTTAACCTATGTATATGACACTAAATTTATATCTTTTGGAGAAAATAAATATCGCTCGATATCTGAAACAACCAAAGTTGGTGATGCAAGTTTGTCTCTCTACTCGAACTGGATACAACAACAGGCGTCATACATCGAAACCAGACCACACACCTCGATTTGGGAAGAGATTTCGCAAAAAGTTCAATCTCGACTATACAATTTGCTATGTTTTAATGCTCAGTTCAGAACTCTAATAAGTTATTTATTTTATTTTTGATGTAAACGCAAATGGTTAATTTTTCATATGAATAATGTTATTTTTTGGAGGAAAAAATGCAAAACAACAACAACGTCCCAATCCTCAAATTGAACATGACCTGGCGGCTAGGAAAGAAAAGAAAATAGTGAAACATTTTAATAGATACGATCATTTTTATTAGGCATTCTTGGAAAAGTTAGCTTACAATCTTATCTTTACTTTTAAGTACTCCATCATTCTACGATTTTTAAGTCAGTCTATACATCTCTCTAAACTGAATCTATTCATTCATTTCAAGAAATTCACCACTATATATGTTATATAAGAAGAGATTGAGTAACTAAATTTCAATTTACGACATATTAGTCTCATTACATGAACCATATAAATTACTCTCAAATTTAAACTAAGAATAATAAACCCAAACTTTCACTGACTTGGATAGTCAGGGTAGATGTTTATAAAAATCAAAATTCGGTTGCAACGAGTAATATTATTAAACCAATCATGAGTAGATCATAACAATTAGAATTTAAATGATGTGATGATAACTATGTGATTGTGGCCAAACCCACTATATGTGTTTGGATACACAATATACATACGTATTTACAGTTGACACGTCTTGTTTTTCAATATATACAAGAATATTATTTTAACTTTAATTTTGTCATTCTGAATTTCGGATCAGTGATTAAAAATCCTAACCGCATGCATTTCTCTTTTTTTCTCTGCTTAGATTCTCTCTCATCTTCTCTTGAGAGGTTGGGCGGTGGGATTTGAGCGGCGTGATATCTTTCCCAACATGCAGCTTAATTCTTTCAAATCTGCTTGTGAAAAAAATAGATATGACGCTACAATGGTAAAAAAAATTTAGATTTGTTGTCGTTTCTCTATCCAATGTAATGTTCTTCAGAAAATTTAATTTACAGAACCCTCCTTTTTAGAAAACATGTTTACTCACTACATGTGCAGCGTATTTTAGATATATTTTGGTCATGGTGTACGAGCGCTCAACATTTCACACCCCATTTGCCACGTACTGTGCTCTTTTTCTCCTAACTTAATTTTTCAAAAAAATAAACTTATGGATTAGTTTGATATACAATACATACTTTGGAAGAAAAAAAGCTGTATCAATCACTTGATGAAATCTTTGAAGACGTTAGTTCAAATTTGATAGGTATTTTAAATTACCCTATTTTACTGTCAACATTTAAGATCATCCTAATATAACCGTCGGCAAGAAAAAAAAACAGACTAATGTATACGTAATACATATATACTTGTATATATGCATGTGTAACTTTACGGGAATGGTGCGATTAAAGAAACACATTAATTAGTAGTAATAACTCTCCATAATATACAAAGCATGCTTTGTTTTGATACTTAGTTGGTGATGGAGTAGGGTTGATGAGTAGCCTGTTAGAACTCCTTCTGTTTCTTTTTTTTTAGTGATTAAAAGACAGTCCATTATGGACATTACTAACTCTATGCTTTTTGCATTTACTTTTATATTTAATATCAGCCATATATACATCACTTGCGTAGCTATCGGCTTCCTGAAAAAGACCTAAAGCATATATGCATATATAGCTCCGTGCATCTACTTTATGATTGATATATATATATGTATGTATATATCGGTGTGTGTGTGGGTTTAGGTTTGTGTTTGTTAATTAATGTCAAAGGATGACTTAAAGTAAAACGAATATAAATAAAAATATATAGACATTGATATAATTACATACCATAACAATTCATTTTTTCTTCTTGTAAGTTAATACTTAAGTCATCCTTTATGCAAGTAATTACTTGAAAAAGCTTATGCTACGTACAATACCGTTTGCATTCGGTTAGGGAATATGAGAATTAAATAATTGATATTGCTTGTGTTAAATATGGTCCATATATGGCCATATCTTGGGTCAAGTACGCATGTAGACACAAACGGTATTAATCCTAAAAGTCTTTATGAATATTATCTGTGATGCTTGAAGACTAACATTAAAGTCCAGAGATGAAAACTATAAAAGAGACTTTAATTGGAGTTTATGGCCAAAAATTCTCTCTTTAATCTTTATAATTATGGATGAATATGAATTTATATTTATCTGCATACCAAAAAGCTAACATTTAGCACCCGTATGCCTATTAGATATGAAGTATATATATATATCTTGTATTATTTATTTTTTTGTTATCATTTTGAAATTATAGTAGATCTTCGTTGTGAAGAAATGTGTGTGTGGGTGTTTTTGTGTGAATAAGAATGAAGGGATACTATATTAGTTATGAAAATTTAGCAAATGAACATTCGATTAATTAAGTATTTAGTTTCATAGAATCTAGGCAATAAGAACTGTATGTTCACTTTATTACAATGGAAATAAATTGAAGTTGAATATTGAAATGACGTATTCTAATGCGTGATTATGAATGAATTTCGTATGGTTGCATATAGAAGATCGATTTGCAGAATACAACAAAACCGAAATATCTTTGCATATATGAGATGTGTTAATACACAACGATTGGGATTGATAGAAATAAAATCTGATGTAAGATTTGAATATAAATGAGAGCCGGACTAGTGATTTGATAGCATGATTGCAATTTGCAAATTAAATTAATGGTTTAATTAAAACTCTATAGTATAAATTAACAAACTCCAAACGCTTACTCATACTCCTAGATAATTATAGATTGAAACAAATAAAAGAAAATAAAACTAATTATAGAGTGAACCCTCCTTTGTCCGTATTCTTAAAAGAAAATGATACATTTTTATTAATGCTCAAACAAAAAATGAAGTTATATCTATATCACATATACTACAAACCTCTGTTCCTAGTTAGCATCGATGGTTTGTTTCATGGTGATTCAAACAACCCGATGCTAATATTGATGAAGAAAGAACATTAGAAAGCCAGCCAGAAATATCGGTTTATCTAACCGGCAAAAAACTCTTCATACAACCTATCAACCGGTTCCGGCCCCAAAAAAAAAATAAAAAATTGCCCCGGAGAAAAAAAAAAGTTGTTCATTTCTTAACCTCTTCGTTGATTTGGGTGTTAATAGTATCCGATCTTATCTGTGAAGGAATAATATCTTGAAGCAATCCATGATCTCTAATGGAAGAAGAAGTTGAAGTAGAAGCTTGCGACATATCATAACCAAATCCAGGGAATGATGATGACCCTGGATTTACGAAAGTGCCATCGGAGCTTCTATTGATCATGCTTAGAGAGTTGTTGTACATGCTGTTGTAGGGTTGATGATGCTGAGTCAGCAAGTAGCGTGGCTGAGGGATAGTGAATGATGACGATGATGCGGTGGTTGCACCATGGTCGAGGATTGGTGACGTGAGCATTCCGATGTGTCCACGTGGCGTCATGGGGAAAGGGTGAGAGTGTTGACCTTCGTAGGTTGTCATGACGATGGAAGGATCGTCGGAGGATCTCTCCACTCTCTTCTTCACTCCGCAACCCACTGTGGTGCAACGGTAATAGCTTCTGCACATTAAAAGAATTTATATTAAATATTAATACATATACAAAACGTATTTAATATTTTGTTACTTGTTTTAAATGTTGGAAAAAAATGAAATTTGGAAGATATGAGGAACAGAAGATCTCGAGATCTGAGATGAAGTTTTGGAACAAGTTGAGATAGAAATCTTCCGACACAAGCAACATAAATCAAGGGAAGAAAAAAACACAGAAACCTCATGGAATGGAACAAAAGAAAAGATATTCTTGGAAACGAAAATTCAAACATTTTGGACCCTACACACGCGTATTAGGTATATATATATATAGCTAGTCGTCTATATATAGTGAACATGTATACAATATGAATAGGGTCATGTTACATACATATAGACTCCGCATATATAGAGCACACTGAATCTAGGGCTAATCTACACACACACCTACATATGTAATGAACATGCATATGACTACATTTATGGAGTGTTATATCTATGATTTCTGAATGAGCATGTATATTTTTTTTTGAAAATCACACCATTAATATATAAATAGCATATATAAAAAAACACAATATAAGAAAATGTAGATGATTCTTATGAATTGGGTAAACCGGATCTAGTGAAGTATATTTGCATACCCAGAATTATATATAGTGAGGATGATCTATACGGATCTAGCTAGCTAGGGCTGCAATATGTATATATATATCCACATATATACAGAGTAATATATATTACCTGGGATAAGGACTGTTTTTGACAGCTTTCTGGCCGTACTTTCTCCACCTATAACCATCGTCAAGATTATCAATATCGCTCTTCGTCAGAAACGCAAACCTAGCCTCTCTTGCTTTTTTCTGGTTCTTCTTCTTTGCCTTCAACCTTACATAACAATACTCACAATATATTTAATAAAATCTAACCCAAACATAAATCAATCAGTCAATAATGGAGGGTTAATTAATTACTTACTGTGGCTTAGTACCCTTTTGCTCCTGTTGATCTCCGTCTTCTTGATCTTTAACAGTAGCCTCCTTAGTAGTATTATCATTTGCAGCTTCGTTGGAGGAAGATGAGACTGAGGTTGAGTTTGGAGATGTCGGTGTTGTGTTCACAACTTCTGATGACTCAGCCTTTGTTGTTGCAGGCTGAGGCAAGGGCAAATCCGTAAATAAGACGTTGCTGTTGTTGTTGTTGTTTGGGAGAGGAAAGGCATCGAATGAAAAAGAAGATGAATTAGAGGAGGAAGCAAATTGATGATGATCTTGTCGGAGCAAGTCGAGGAAAGAATTTGGATTATTAGAGGAGTGATCTTCGAAATATGAATAAGGAAAAGGTAAAGATATTGGGGCATCGAAGATGCTTGAGAGATTGATGTTGTTCCCAGCTAGCTCCAACTGATGATGATGATGATCTGATGACGTAACTAGATTCGCCATGAGTGATGATGATGCTTGAGAGATCTGTTGTTTTTGTTGTTTCTGTTCTTGGTGCTCGATCTTTGTATCTGTGTTCTTGGTACTTTTGAGCTCCTCCTTTTGTTGTTGTTGATGATGATGATGATGATGATCCTCTTCTATCTTCTTCTCCATGTAATAGAAAAGATGGAATCTCTGAGAGGATACTTTATAGAGATATCATCATCATTGTCATCTTCTGAGATTTCGTGAGGAAAGAAAAAGGAGAACTTTTATTTAGCTTTCTGGGTGATTATATGTTTTTTATTTTGTAATGGTTTGTGTGATTTGTTTGAGATAAGAAGGGGAGAGATAGAGAGAGAGAGGTGTGAATATAACTTTTGTGGAGTTTTGAGTTCTTCTGGAAAACAGCTTGGATTTAGGAGGTTTCCCATCTCTTGTTTTTTTTTTTTTATTATTTATTTCCTCTCTCATTTACGCGGGCAAGGAATATTAAAATATAATAGAAAGGAGAAAAACACTAGTCACCGGTAAACGCCGGTCATGGGAGGCGTACGGTTGTGGATGGCATCGGGCCGGTGCCGTCCTCTGCCGAGCATTTAATTTTTGTCCCTTCATTTCAGTTTTTTCCCTTCTTTATTCCCACACTGTGTCGTGTCTCCTAACGGCATGGTTGCAATCTGGTCTCTCATTTTACCAACTACTTACTTGACGTATTCTAGTCCAAATATTACTCGGATTTTGAATCAGTTTTATTAGTGAAAAAAATTAACTCCTTGCAAATGATTGGTGTTACATAAGCTATAGACGGCTTGGCGCCGTTTGATGAGTTTTCAAATATTCCTTTCTTTTTACATTTTAGTTGCAAACATTTATTTCTTATAAATATATAGCCTAAGTTTTACAACGCACTAGACATTAGCCTAGTTTTATAACGTACTAGACATTCGATAAACGTTATATGATTAAAGTTTTTGCCATTTTGATGTAAAGTTTATGATTATGTCTATTTTAAAACTCAAACAAAAGATGCATCCGATGTAAAGACGAATTTTTTTTATAATTAATTTAACATATAATTCAAAAAAAAAGAAAGATAAACGTTATATGGATAGGGGCGAAAGTAGTAGTGTGTTAAGAGGGGTGCATATGCATCCATAATATTTTAAAAAATTGATGTATTTTTAGCCATTTTTTATGTGCATCCATTTTGATATTATTAACTTAATCTTAACGCATCCGGTAAAATGATCTTCTGGATCCGTATTAGCACATCACCGTATATATAAAGATAAATATATGTATATAAAACCAATCTATGATTTTTTCCTATAAAAATATTTACTCTCTTTCAATTGAATAATTTTCCTATCATTTTGAATTATTTGACACTCAAATTAATTTATTGGCAGGACTCATAATTTATTTATTTTTGAACAGCAACAAGACTCCGAATTAATCTCTTATTTGTACAAGGATTAACCGGTTAAACACGGTAGACCGAGGGGTACGAGGAGTGGCGCGTGAAGGAAGACACACGTAGACGTAGGAAACGAAAAGGTGTGGGTCTGCCGCATGTGATTATTGCTCTGTTTAATTTTTTATTTTAAACTCCTCGCGGCTTTCCTTGATTTTAACTTTTAACGGCAACTTGTCTTTTCCATTATAAATGGTTTTTTTTTTTTTTACGGGAAAAGAAAATCTGTGATTCTGACATAAAATTTTACATTTCGCCTAATTCTATTTTGACTTGAACGTCTTGTCGCCGATTCTTTTCATATTACAGGTTGCAATAGTTAATTCAAATTTTCTTGTTAAACGTTACCTTTCGGTAAATTTTATAAAGAGTAATGAAAGACCAACTGTATTTAAATTAAGCACAACATGCATGCACTAGTAATAAACACGAAGTTTATAACTTTTTTTTTATTTGAGCGCATTTACCAATGTGAGAGACTATATTCAATAAACTGAAACTGATGAAATGAATTACTAATATTCTTATGATAGATAAAATATAACAAGCTAACGGCATAAGAATAAATAACAATTCCAAATTTTTTTAAAAAAAACTGAAAACAGTGTGAGCAGTGAGCACATACTTTTACGTAGATTGAGAATATAAGATGAGAAAAATGCTCCGAGGCAAAGAAAAAACCAACAGAAAGAGACAAAGCTAATGGAAATTCATAGTTAATAAATTAATGAATTGAATAAATTGAGAAACAGTAAAAGCAGGAAAGTAATTTTAAAAACCATTTAAAATAAGGAGTAAACGCGTAAGAAAGAAGCTTCGAAAATACGCTGACACAAAGCATACGTCAGCAGAGAGTTTGCTTCTTCTCCGACAAGTCATCGGTCATCAAAATCATCTTAACTATTTACTGCTCCACGCCTCCACCATCATTTCTATTCTGTTAGCTAATTTATTGTATAAACACATAACTCGATATTTCATTTTTTTCAAACCGAATAAACTTGACATATGGCAAAGTTAAAAGGATTGAATTAGTTATATAGTTCAACAAATGGAACAAAACATGTGAAACGGATATAATAAATGCAATGGAACAAATTCCACGATGATTTTAAATGTTATAATAATTGTTAAATTTAATTTATTTTTCTTGGTATTTTGGTTGATCTAGTTTAAATTCCTTCACAATAAATTCTTATTTACTTAATTCACTCAAACGAGTCTGGTAATTCGAGCATGGAATGCGAATAAATACAAGAAACAGACATTTATTTAGGTAAATAAAGATTGCTAAATTTGTTATTAAAAAATAGCAAAATGATACCAGTAAAATTTTGAGTGATACTCCCTCCATTTCAAATTAATAAATGTTTTAGAAAAAATACATATTTTAAGAAAACACATTAATTTTGATTATTAATGAAACGGAAGATCAATCGGCCAAAATAACCATGTACAGCTACAATGTTGTAAGTTTCTTCTTCTTGACATGTATCATTTTTTGTGGTTAACAAATTTCAATAACTCTAAACCAATAACATTTCAATAACTCTAAATCAATAACATTTCAATAACTCTAATTAATTTTTATGAAGTTTACAATTTATCATTATTAACTAATAAAAAATTCATAGAAAATTTAAAAAATTTATCTTTTTGAAACAATTTTTTTTCTAAAACATTTATTAATTTGAAACGGAAGGAGTAATATATAACATATTTAAAAAAAAACTTTTAAAATAAATTTATCTAGTATCCTTCTATACATATGGATATACCAATTTTTAACATGTTGAATATTAATATACATTGAATCAAAATAATAGTAAATCATATGTTTACACGATGGAAATATAAAGTTATTCGATAAATTGGTTGTAATGTGGTATGAACAACAATTATGTGTTCTTAAATACTTAAATGATAAGAATAAAATCTTATAAGAACTTCATTTGATATATTAGATATTTATATAAAAAAATAATGTTATGTGGAAAAATCATCTATAAAATAAACAAAATCATTCAAAATTGTCGTTTTCTTATATACCACGTTTTCCGTTGTCATAGAATACAAATACGCTGTTTTTTTATCTCACAAATTTTACTTGAGTGGACAAAATGAAAGAGTTAATTAATCTAAACAACATAAAGAAACACTGAGAACTAACATATATATCTACAGAAGATCCTTGCAGTCACATTTTCAAATTCTGTTTCTTCATTACAGTATCATTTTCATTTCTCCATCTCAAGTTTCGATTCGTTTAAAAATAAAATTGATAGATACTTTTGTTGGGAGGTGGGGGTTACACGCTTTTCTCAGTACATAACCTTTTGTGTATGAGGAGAATGAAGGGTCATGGTCATGGACCCACCCGACCCGACCCGTCCCTTGTGACCCAAAGCAGCCAACACTGTAAAAATCGTATGCCAAGCAGCTGTTTATATGACATGATTTATCGAACGGCCCAAATATCAGAACGTGTGGTTTTAACGCGGTTTTAGCTGTTTTAATTTCCCTACCCTCATGTCGGTTGCTTCCGTCTCAAGCCATTCTCCTTTTTTTTTTTACTTCATATAGGTTAATGATATTGGACCATCAGTATAAATGATTAATTAAATATAGAGTAGTTAAAATTCGGCGAAAATATTAGGAAAACGCGTGATCAAGTGCTACGTTGCTAATTAATTATACTTACCAAAAAAAAACAAAAAAGGTGCTACGTTGCTGATACTTACCATCGATCCAATTCAAAATGTACATCCCACGCAGACGTACCAAACGCTCGTGTGAGGTTTTTTGTATACGCGTGCACTGTTTTCTGTACGAAAAAGTATATTGTATATACTATATTGAGATGATTAATTAATGAAAATAATGGAAACCAAATATCATTAATATAAAATCAGCTGGGTTTGACATGGTCCACTCGTAAAAAGTTTAGTAGCCGCAAGGCGCAAACCAAGGACGTACGTCCACACAGTCCCTTTTCTTATACGTTTTCCTTATAATTTTTTTTTTTAATAATAATTATAAATCACCAAATGGCTAATACAAATTATACAATATTTACTAGTTACTAACCACAATAACCACTCGGTCTTCCTTTACTATATTTCTATACATATCAACATACGTTTATCTATATATCACTAAAAGAAAATTGCCTGAAACCAACGACCAAAACCGTCAGAAACAGCATTTCCAAACGGATTTTCGACGGATTTCAGCCGTCGGATCTATCTCCTCGGACATCACAATCCGTCGGAAATCCCTCGGAAATTTCTGACAGATTTCTGAGGGATTAATTACCAACGGATTTCCGAGGATCTAGTACCCTCGGGACATTTCCAAGGGATTTCCAAGGACCTAGTACTCTCAGGATAATTTCGACGGATTTCCGATGACTTAATTACCCAACGGATTTGTCTTCGGAAATCCCTCGGAATTATCCCGAGGGTACCAGCTCCTCGGAAATCCGTCAGGTAATTAATCCCTCGGAAATCCGTCGGAAATTTCCGAGCGGATCGATCGATCTTGTTGTTTGTACGATCCAGGGAATCCGTCGGAAATTTCCGACAGATTTCCGAGGGATTTAAAAATTTTGTTTAAAAAAAAAAAAAGAAATAAATAAATTCTATTTATTAAATAAATTATTAAAAACGAAAACGTAAAATTAATTAACATTTGTACACGGGCGTATTTGTTGTGAATGAGGGGAGAAGTATTTATAGAGAAATGTTTGCATGTTCTCTGCAACTATATATACACATGATCGAATCTTCAAAATACCAGAGACAGGAAAGGTATATATATCTGTTTACAAACAAAGCAAGCGTATATGCAAGAGGAGAAATATTTACAAAGTAAGTATATATATCCGCCGGAAATCGGTCGGAAATTACCCACCGATTTCCGACGGTCGTTAATCGGTCGGAATATTCCGACATGTTTCCGAAGGAATATAGGTTCGTCGGCATTCCCTCGAAAATCGGTCGGAAAATTTCGACTCCAACTCGTACATAATCACATATACATTATTAATACTATTGATTATTCATGTTCGGAAGGAAGTATACTAAACTGTTTTAGAATGGATGTATATTCATCAATAGTATAATAGCTTTCACACGCAAATATATGTAAGTGTAGTGCGATTAGTTAGACTAAAGGGTCTAATTCTTCGGTATGATATTTTAAACATACTATCTTAGTGCCTTACTGACTTTAGTCTCACTTTTCGAANATACATGTGTTGTGCACATGGACATGGATGAGATCGGGGTTTGTTAACAAGTTTGAATTGTAGTTATTATATCACCGCGAATAATATTATTGCTTTTATAACTCGAACAAATAAAATAATGGATATGATTGACCACAGGATCATAGATAGCTAACTGCTAAAGTTCACGAGACCAGATCTAAGAAAATGTATATATATTTCAATAAGGGTAAGACGAAGGGGTCAAAAGTCAAAGGTGTTGACCATCAATTGCTCAACCAAAAGCTTTACACTTATTGGAGTCGAGTTATCCTGATCAATAAATTTCATATTTCGATTGACTGTGTAATGTTCTAAGATTCGTTGGTATTTTTCTTGAAACTAATCTTGATTGTTTTCTTTATATATATCAGCTTCATTTAACACTTTAATTCTTAATTTATACAATTTTTTTTTAACGATTCGTGAAATAAATTTGTAGATTAATAAAAAGTACTAAACTCCTACATATACTATTATTTAAAGTGATACTTTTATAAAAAAAAAAAGTATCAGAGAAAGGTGGTGTGTCATAGTGTCCCACCCTGATGTTTTAGGGTTATTCCAATCCCATCATACAATTCGGTTCAACCCTTTGAAATATTTTCTCTATGGGAGTTTAAAAATATAGATCAATGGCCTAATTAAGCTTTGCGAATAAAAGACAGATAAGAAGAGATTGTTGTGTATTATTGCATGAATAAAAAGAGATATATATATGTTTACATAGATTTGAGGAATAAACTGAATAAAGAGAATAAAGAAACCGAGAATATTCTAAACCTCCTAGAATATGAGCCTTATAATGGGCATCTATATATTTAATTCATAACATTTCCCCTTGGATGTCCATTATAATGGAATAGTAATAAAGCGTGTAAGATGCTGACTCATTAAAAACCTTATTAGGAAAACCCAATGGAAAAAACCATAGTTAAGGGAAAAAGAGTGCATCGCGCATTTACTCCCCCTCATGTGTACATCCGTCTAGATCTTTGAGACGGCGTAATCCAATAAGATAAGCCAACTTTCTGAAAGTAGCAATTGGAAGCGCCTTGGTAAATAAGTCCGCCAAATTATCGCTTGAACGAATCTGTAGGACACGAACATCGCCATTCTTCTGCAAGTCATGTGTGAAGAAGAATTTTGGTAGAATGTGCTTTGTTCTATCACCTTTGATGTATCCTACCTTAAGTTGAGAGATGCATGCAGCATTGTCTTCGTACATAATCGTCGGAGCTTCTTTCCCTTTCGATAAACCACAATCTTCTCGTATATGTTGAAGGACAGACCTTAACCATACACATTCTCGACTAGCTTCGTGAATAGCTAAAATCTCAGCATGGTTAGAAGAAGTAGTTGTGATGGTTTGCTTCATAAAACGCCAGGAAATAGCGATACCACCACATGTGAATACATATCATGTTTGAGATCGAGCATTATGTGGATCAGATAATTATTCAGCATCTGCAAAACCAATCAATTCTTCTTTGGATAGGTTCGAAAAGAATAAACCCATGTCTTTCGTTCCTTTGAGGTAACAAAATATTTGCTTAATCCCATTCCAATGCCTTCGAGTTGGACATGAGCTAAACCTTGCCAATAAATTTACTGCAAATGATATGTCAGGTCTTGTATGACTAGCAAGGTACATCAATGCCCCTATTGCACTTAAGTATGGTACTTCAGGCCAAGTACTTCTTCATCGTCTTCTCGAGGACGAAAAAGATCTTTTAAAACATCAAGTGATCTTACAACCATATGGCTACTCAAAGGGTGTGCATCATCCATAAAAAACCTTTTAAGCACTTTTTATGTGTATTTTGTTTGATGCACCAAGATTCCATTCTTTAGATGCTCAATTTGCAATCCCAAACAAAACTTCGTTTTACCGAGATCTTTCATCTCGAATTCTTTCTTCAAATAATCTACAATATGGGAAATCTCTGCATGAGTTCCAATGATATTTAAATCATCAACATACACTGCAATTATAACAAATCCTTGCTCAAATCTCTTTATAAAGATGCATGGACTGATAGGGTCATTCTTGTACCCTTCTCTTAACAAATACTCACTAAGGCGATTATACCACATACGCCCTGATTGTTTCAATCCATAAAGAGATCGATTTAACTTTATGCAGTATTATTCTCGATCGAGAACTAGGATTTGCTGCTTCTGGCAGTTTAAATCCTTCTCGAACTTTCATATAAATATCCTTATCCAGTGGCCCATAAAAGTAGGCTGTGACTACATCCATCAAACGTAAATCAAATCCTTCTTTTATTGCCAAACTGATAAGGAACCTGAACGTTGTTGTATCCACCACAGGAGAGTATGTCTCTTCATAATCAATTCCATGTCTTTATGAGAACCCTTGTGCAACTAAACGTGCCTTGTATCTCACGATATCACCATTTTCATTCTTCTTTCGCACAAAGACCCATTTATGTCCCACTGGTTTAACACCTTCAGGTGTACGGACTACTGGTCCAAAAACTTCTCTCTTTGAACGAGACTTTAATTATGCGTCTATTGCCTCATTCCATTTTGGCCAATCATTTCTTTGTGTACACTCTGCAATAGACGTTGGTTCATGATCCTCATTCTCATTTATAACATCAAGCGCTACATTGCATGAAAAAATTTCATCGACGTCGATTTGCTTTTGGTTCCATTTCATTCCAGACATGACATAACTAATTGAGATCTCTTCATTCTCAGGTACCTGAATTTCATTATTTTTCATGTCTACGGTCTCTTCCAGAGATCCATCAATCTTATTAGCATCTTTGGTTTCACAATTGCCAATTTCTGCTCCTTTTCTTTAGTTTGAGGATCAAGATAAGACAATGATAATTCATTCCAGCTGATTATTTTCTCCCCCTAATGTTGGAAAGACTATTCATTAAAATGACAGTATGCAAATCGAGCCTTAAATAAATCCAACATATATTCCCAACCTCCTTTGAGGTCCCATCTTAGATCGCTGTGGTGGAGCAA
Organism: Eutrema heterophyllum; assembly: GCA_002933915.1. Classification (NCBI taxonomy): domain Eukaryota; kingdom Viridiplantae; phylum Streptophyta; class Magnoliopsida; order Brassicales; family Brassicaceae; genus Eutrema; species Eutrema heterophyllum. Next base: position 153,509 of record PKMM01023707.1, on the reverse strand, counting down.
TTGGAACATACACAACACTTCCAAAAACTTCCAGATGAGAAATATTTGGTTCATGACCCAAAATCAATTGTGATGGGGAAAACTTATGATTACTCGTTGGCCTGAAGCGAATTAATTCTGCTGCATGTAATATAGCATGTCCCCAAGAAGAGATTGAGAGTTTTGATTTCATAAGTAATGGTCTAGCAATAAACTGCAAACGCTTAATTAGCGATTCAGCTAAACCATTTTGTGTATGAACATGTGCTACCGGATGTTCAACATTTATCCCAATGGACATGCAATAATCATTAAAAGCCTGAAACGTGAATTCACCAGCATTATCAAGGCGAATTGTCTTTAGGGGAAAATCTGGAAAATGTGCTCGTAATCTAATCAATTGAGCAAGTAGCCTCGCAAACGCCAAGTTGCGGGTCGATAACAAGGATACATGTGACCATCTAGTCGATGCGTCAATTAGAACCATAAAATATCTAAAGGTGGGTGAATCGGCCCACAAATATCTCCTTGTATTCTTTACAGAAAACTAATCGATTCAAAATTTATCTTTGCTGGTGAAGGCCGTATGGTAAGCTTGCCTAAAGAACAGGCAGCACATGAGAAGTCGTTAGGATGAATCTCATGGTTCTTTAATGAATGTCCACATGAATTCATTATTATCTTTCGCATCATTATCGAACCGGGATTGCCTAACCGGTCGTGCCAAACGCTTAAGTTTTCAGTAATCTTTTGGTTTACTGTGGCATTTGCCTCAATTGTACTAATCTTAGTATAGTACATTCCTGTAGAGAGTGCGGGTAGTCTTTCCACAATATTTTTAGAGCCTTGGGAAATACTAGTGATATGAAGATATTCATCACTTCCCTTGCATAGTCTCAATATGATATCCATTTCTGCGGATATCTTTAAAACTCAAAAGATTTCTCTTAGACTTGGGAGAGTATAACGCATCATCGATTTCAAATTGCGTTCCCATAGGCAATAACATATATGCTCTTCCAGAGCCTTCAATTATCTTTGCACTACCGATACAGTGCTCACACTAGCGTCTTTCATTATCAAATGAGAAAAATATCTCTTATCTTTCAGAATGGTGTGGCTAGTCGCACTGTCCGCCAAGCATAAATCTTCGCCATTCATTGTTCTTCAAATAAATAAAATAAGATGAATCATAATCATAATAAAATAAATCAAATTAATTCCACCATGCAGCAAAGCAACAAATTCATAGAATCAAATCAAAAGCCAAGCAACAAAGTTTTGAATGGAAAAAATCATAACTAAAACAATAACGAATCTATAAATCACTTCTTCTCAGCATGGGCAAGGAAATCAGTAACTTCCAGGTGGGTCGTATCACCATAATCAAAATCATCTTCGCCATCTTCGTACACCAAATTTGTTTCCACTTTCTTTCCATTTTGCTTCAATGATTGTTGATAGAGATCAACAAAATGCTTTGGTGTACGACACATACGAGCCCAATGGTCTTTTTGCTCCACATCGGTGACATTTACCCACTTCTGGTGAGAATAAGGTTTCTTGAAAGAAACTCGGCCTCGACCTCGACCAAATTCGTGTATACGTCCATGTCCACGACCACGACCATGACCACGTCTATAGCCACTTCCTCGGCCACTATTATTGGCGTAGTTTTGTTCTTTCCTATCATAGGATGTCACATTCGCTTCATGGAGTGGAGCTGAGCCAGTTGGACGTAAACCATGATTTTTCATCAATAGCTCGTTATTCTGCTCAGCCACAAGGAGACAATATATAAGCTGGGAATACTTATGGAACCCCTTTTCACGGTATTGTGTCTGCAAGACAACATTGTTTGCGTGAAAAGTAGATAATGTTTTCTCTAATATTTCAGCATCTGTGACTTTCTCCCCACATAGTTCCAATTTGGATGTAATCCGGAACATGGCTGAGTTGTATTCACTCACAGACTTAAAGTCTTGGAGTCTCAGATGAATCCACTCATAACGAGCTTTAGGTAATATCACAGTTTTCTGGTGATCATACATTTCCTTCAGATTGTTCCAAATAACTTCTGGATCTTTCACGGCCAGGTACTCGTTTTTAAGGCCCTCGTGGAGGTGACGACAAAGAAATATCATAGCCTTGGCTTTATTATGATTTTCGGCTTTATTTCCTTCGGTGATTGTATCACCAAGCCCCTTTGCATTTAGATGAAACTCATCATCTAATGCCCATGCCAAATAGTTGTCTCCAGTGATATCAAGAGCCTCAAATTCAATGCTCGTAAGATTCGACATGGTTTACTGAAATATTAATAAAATTGATCAAATTTCATAGAAGAACAAAGAATAATCATCATATCTTATTTTGTTCGTATCTTTTTATTAAACTAGGTTTTCAATCAATTGATCAATCAATTAAAATGCAATTATTCAATGCAAAATTCATTTAGAAATTCAGATCAAAGCAAAAATATACTTTAATTTTTCAGTTTATAAATCGTCATCTCATGAATTATGAGAAAACTTCAAAATCTAAGTGATGAAGTATAATGATCAATTATTAAGCATGACACTAGTTCGATAAAAGGCAATTAAATAATAAGATTCCTATGATAAAATAATATGGTTTAATCACAATAGAAATCAACGATGCAATAAAATCAATGCTTCTCTTAACATGATTCAATGTTTATTATAAATTCAATCGATTGGTAATGAAGCAACAATTCGAAAGTACAAAAACAAGATCGATAACGAAACATAGTTTTGTCAAAAGATAATTACGTATCACAAAAACCCTAATTGATTCAAATTGTTTTTTCTTTTTCTTTTCTTTATATAACAAAAACTCAATATCTAAAGAATTTTAACAAAACTCTTAAACAATCAGATACAAAGATCAACCATTGATGGTAAGCATGAATCCAAATGACAAACCATTAGTCGATAATAAACATGGTTCAAAACAGGATTATGACAAAAATCAGACCATTGGTAATCGTTATTCTAGATAAGCATTGATAACCATCATTTGATCTGAGGAGACATAGTCTACCATATGATCATGATCGTGGAGGCACAGCCTACCATAACGATCGATTTGGAAAAAGACATCGCTTTATCATCCCAGAATAATATAAACATATGACAAAAATTAAATCTCACATTTTCAGTGTAAAAATAGATCGAAGAGACGATAACGTGTTGTGAATAAAAGAGATAAAATAAGAGATTGTTGTGTATTATTTCATGAATAAAGAGAAGTATATATAGATTTACATAGATTTGAGGAGCAAACTGAATAAAGAGAATAATGAAACCGAGAATAATCTAAACCTCCTAGAATATAGGTTTTATAATGGGCATCCATATATTTAATTCATAATTTTTTATTATTATTCTAAATTCTTGATCACTTTAACTTTTTCTCAGAGATTCTTTTATTGTTGTTTCCTGTTTTTATTATTATCATTTTAAGTTTTTACGAGGAAAGAAATCTATTACAACATTTTCTTTAAATCTATTCCAACATAATCGTGTATTTTTTATATCTAGTATATACAGTTAAATTCGGAGTGTATCGCATTCAAATTTAATTGGTCTATTAGTAAAGTATGGGAATATATAATCCGACGTGAACATACGCACATATATATATATATATATATATAACTAGAGGTAATTTTCGACGTCGCCATTTTCGACAAATTACACCATCGGTAACTTCCGACATTTTTCGGACAAGCACAATCGTCGAAGATTTCCGACAAATTAACAACTACTTTTCCGTCTATATTCTGAAAAACATATTTCCTCGAAAATTTCCGAGAACCTACCGACAACTTGTTAAATTTACCAGAATATTGTCGCTATTTCATCGAAAAATTTCTGAGAAACCATGTTGTCGGAATTTCCGATGTCTTCTTGTAATGATATAATATCCTTTGACCATAGTACAGTTTCAAAACTCAAATGCTCAAAGATTAAATTTGGAAAGTTTTGAACATATTATTGTCATGTCACTTGTCAATGCTGAAAAGAATAAAGGTCAAAAGAGTTAGATATCGTCGGTCCAAGCCAAATGAGCCATGTGTGTATAATGTGTTCGTATAATTACAAGGTCTATAATAAGCATTTATACTCATTGACTTTTGAAGTCTGATTTATATTCTACAAGTCCGTGATTATATGGAACTCGCATCGGAGCAAACCTATACTTAAGATAGAGAGATTGGCGACACTCAAGTTTCGAATAGCATATATGCATATGAAACGAGACCAAGACATTATATGATTTGAGAAAAATACTATTGTTAGTGGAGCTACGTCTGAAAGAAACTTAAAAACCAACCTAAATCAAACGATACAACTAATTAAACTAGAATAAATTGGTTTCAAACATAAAAGTTTTTTTCCCAGCAGTGATCCAATTTATCTTAAAATATACAAAGCGTGATCTTTGTATATGATTTTGGTATATATATGTATCAGGTATCTAAATTAATGATAGACGACTAAGTGTAGATTTGGTTATAAGGATAAATAAACTAGACATGTAGATCCGTAATCGATTATTGTAAAATAAAGAATATATATGGAGGGAGAAGAATAAAGGTCAAGATATGATTCGTTCTGGGTGAAAATGCAGGAGGAGGAGGGAAAACAACCTGTTGACTTAAGAAATGGAGTTTTCTTATATGTCGAGTGAGAACATCTACCGATGATTGCGGCTTTGCAAGATTTTAGGTTTTTTAAAACTTATTTATTACAGAAACAAGAAAATAAAATAAAATAAAAGTCCCTTATATAGTTAAATTGTGGAGGGGTGACCCAAGAAGATTAGAAGAAGAAGTCAAAGTCAAGAGAGATGAGAGAGTATGTAAATGTATGATTAAAATGGAATATTGTAACGCTAAACCCTAAAAAAAACGCGTTATTTGTCACTAACCGACAAACTCACTTTAATAACTCTGAGGGGACAGACAGCTGCTTTGGCTTTGCTTCTCCAAAAACAAAAAAAAAAGAAAATCGCCCTCGTTTTCCGTGTACGTTTCTCCATCTCTCCTATTTTCAGATAACGAAATATGTGATCTATACAATCTATTTCCAACTCTACAAATTTACACAAATTTGCGACCTTTTTTTTTTTTTTTTGAATTTTGTCCTTCTTATTTTTGTACATGGATCATGCTAATATTGGCTTTTTTTTAGGTATCGTTTCAACATTATGAAATGTTGTTTTCCAAGACTTGTGTCATTGTATATAATTAATATATGTAATGTTTATACATGTTGATTATAAATACTTTATATGTTTTATGGATATGTATGTTTTTTTAATTTCGTTGTTGGTAAAATCAGATACATCTCTCTATTTATATAAAAGCAAAATTAATAAGTACTCCCTCTGTTATTATATACTCTTTCTGGTTTTTTTTTTATATATCGTTTTAGAACTCAGCACACAAATTAAAAAATCTATTAATTTGTCTATTATACCCTCACAAATCAAATGTATTTACAGTTTTAATTATCAATCTCTATTTTCAATGTTATTTTAATTTGAGGTTATAATAGGTATTTTCTGCAAAAGTTACATTAAAAACTGTAAATGACACTTAATTTGAAACAAAAAATCAACTCTAAAACGACATATAAAAAAAACGGAGGGAATAAGATATGTTTAAGGTTTTTGTACACAGATTAATGGTTCATTTAATTTTTTTTTTTCTATACTAAAAACATCATTTATTGTACATTTAAACACAATTCAACCAATAAGAAAACAATCTGCAAAATACAAAGGGTCAAAAACAATTAAAAACAATTTAATTTTGCATTGATTTGAGAGAACATCACTTATTTGAAAACAAAAAAAAACTTCTAAAACATCACTTATTACATAACGGATGAAGTATTAAATAAGACAAAACCGAAAGAAAAAAATAAAATATTTTTATTTTGGAACAAATATAATTTTGTAAAACATCATTTATCATGAAACATATCGCTATTTTAAATCAAAGGACAATGTTTTTCATCACATCGATTTTTAACTAGATTTTTTAGATTGAATCGATCGGTTCGGTTTATCCGGATTATAAACACTATTCATTCTAATTATATAGTTAAGTAAGTCATTGAAAAGATAAACATTTACGAAGGGTATCTCCATCTTATATATAGCAAATATTGATTATAAACATATGATTATAAAGCCTATAAGAAAGTCAACTCGAGTCAATTCGAATCCTAAATACGTCTAATGCATCCACTCCAACGTTAAATTAAATAAGGGAAACACCCATAATTCACAAATTCTCTGAATTGTAAAGTTGTTATGGCCGTATATGAAAGCTGTGATTAGACCAAAAACCGTCTTTTGGGAGGCCTATAAATGCATTTACATGTCATTATCAACATATATAGAACCTAAAATCTTCTTAACAAAAATACAATATGCATGTATTCCCAAACTATTCTATTGGTTACCAGTCACCAATATCCATCAATTTCGGGATCGTATACAATCATTAGAAGAATAAGGTTTCTCGGATTTTAAATGTACGATACTAATATAGATGTAATAGAAATATTTGCATACTAGTGTGGTTTTTGGAGGAAAAATATGAAGGATATGTTTAGAGGAAAACAAAGAAATGAAATTAACAGAAAAAAAAAAGATTGAATGAAAGTCAATAAGTGAAATATGGACCATCAGTAATTGAAAGGTCCATTTCTAAGGGTCAATTCAAGCCCTAACTATCAACAAAAAAAACTCTTCTCCTTTTACTTTTTCTTTATTTTTTATTTACAGAACATGATGTTACATTTGTCTAAAAAGGCGCTAAACAATTATACCCAAAATATTTGAATATTGCAAAAGATCTTTTATCCTTCTTACTAACTGAATAAAAATCACAATTTAATTGGTTGACCGAAATATCAAACAAGAATTTTACTCTGATTTAGTTGGTTGAACCCTCCCAAAAGATTTACTAAAACTTGTCATATCAGTGACAAGAAAAAAAATTGTATTTAAGAAAATGAAATCTTATTCGATGCACTAATGAGAAAAGCTACTAAAAGGTTCGATCTTATCACTTTTGTTTCTCATTTCCACTTTTTGCCGGCATATCGTCATCAATATTAAACCTACATTTCCGAGAAAAATGACACCATGACTTTTGGTAATTTCTCTTTTTTTTTAAAATTTCTAGAAACATATCTTATTAATAACACTTACAAGTTAGAACATTGATCAAGACCACCAGATTCTGCAAATAGTTTGATATATCTATCACATCCTTAAACAAGTAGTTCTTCAATCGCGAAAAACACAAGCTGATCTCAAAACTCCACAAATATGTAGCCAAAAGCAGAAGACAAACGATGATAACAATGCTAATGTTCTATTCATAGGTTTGTCACAGAAACAAAATTTCATCAAGATAGCAAAAATCAAGAGTTACAAACAACCGACTAGGGCAAACAGTGTTGCAATTATCATATTACCTCCTTTTAAGCCCACACGAATATAATTTGGATCTGTGATTCATGAGTCTGCAGCAGCAATAGCAGTAGCTGTAACTTGTTTAACCCTCCTTTGATGAACATCCCAGTTATAAATACGCGCAATTGTTACCTGTCCATCACCAAAAAAGTCTTAGTCAAGAAAGATAAACTACTCTTTATCAATCTCTGTATGTATCTACATTATAAGATTAACCGGGTTGCCTAAATTGCAATTTTTGGGTTGTTTGGAAACTCACAGTTATGTAAAGTAAGATAAAGCCTCTACTAAAACTTTCCCACGAAATTAGGCGCTGACTCAACTGAAATGAGGTAAATTTATAAGTATCTCTGTACCTGTGTAACTGTGACTTGATCCCTCAAGAACTGTAAATCAGCTACAAGAACCTCCAGGCTGGCTTTAGCATTTTCCAGATTGTTTTTCAGAAGAGCTGTAGCCTGTTGTAACAACAATTATTACAAGAACTTATTCTACGGTCCCTGGTGCACGAAATTTAGAACATCAAAGAGAATATGTTTTCAAAGTAATGGACCTCTTCACAGGAATATTCCAGCATGACATTTGCTCCCAACCACAAACACACCGAGTCTGTGTCTTCAATACAGGCCCGTGAATATATTCCTTCAGACACTTCAAAATCAGCTAAAAGTGCCTGCATTGTACGAAGAAATCCATGTGAGAAAAGAGTATGATGAACACAAGAATCGTAAGTCTGTACATCAAAGCAGCTTTCATATAAAAAAGATGAAACATCATGCCCACTACAATCTATGTGTCAGTTGATTCTTCCAGTGAAGCTAGAACTATGTTCCGTGACACGGCATATTCTGCTGTCACCATCAAACACGACTTAAAGACACTAATTAAAGGGCCCATAGGCACAAGAAAGCTGATTGGTGATTTAGCAGCACCATATTGTCTTTCCAACCAATCAACCTCGATATTTAAAAACAGACTTTCAAATGCAAGCATGCTTATCAGATTTTAAGAAGATGTTTTAAAGTATGCTTGAATTGCACAAAGATGAGAGAAAAATCTTAACATGGACACAAAGTTGGCAAATAAACATCGGTAAGAAATCAAAGCACAACCAAGTTTAACCGTACGAAATTAAAAGTCAGGATTCTGGATTCGGAAGTTCAAACAACATTTATATTTGGTCACCAACAATCTCAAAAATAGCAGCAAGATACTGATCAATAGATCAAAATTAAACAAAAACATTTATGCAAAAGCAGTGAAAAAAGGCAATCTAAGTATAATTACTAGAGATTGTTGAAAACTAACAACGAACCTCACCAGTACCCTTCCTTGCTTGCAAAGTGGCAACAACCTCTAAGCACTTCTCAATGTCTGGTATTTTAGCCTGCCAGTTTATCAAAACTGTTATTATCATCAAGTTACTACTAAGTTAAGAAGATAATTTGAAAACAAAAACATCCATCGTAAAAAGCTTAGAGACAATACCACCACTCATCATGTATACTTATATAAGAAGAGAAGTGAACCTGAAGATCCCTTTGCTGGGCAAGAAGCTTCATCTCAACAACTTTATATTGCTGAAGCCTAAACAGAATCTCACGAGAAAAATAAAAATAAAAATCACTAACGAGTTCACGGTATATACAGCCTACGGAATGATTCAGGAGCTAATGTAATTGGATCATAAATTAGATCTGGAATTGAGCAAAGAAGAAAAACTCCAGTAAATGCGTAGTTAACTGAGAAGTGAGATGAAAGGAGAAACCTTTCTTGATGGAAGGCGAGGGCAGAGTTAGAATCGAGGCCTGAGTGAGAGAGATAAGTCTCGACATCTTGGATGAATTTAGCGGCAGGAATCCCTCTTCTCTCAGTCAAATCGCCACCGCTGCCACTCGGAGAAGAAGACGACATCTGCGATACCCGTTTAACTTTTTGCGATTTAGGGTTTTAACGCTTCGACTTGTGTTGTCGATTGTATTCGAATCTGTGTCGCCTTAGAGACGAGAGAGTGAAACCACCACGGACCAAGGGATCACCATCAAGGGTCAAGACGACGTCTTTTGTCGAACCAGAAGCGGTCTTAACGGGTTTTGAAGTGGGCTTTAGGCCTTGCTCATGATCAAGCAGACCCACTATTTTAAACGCTGCAGTTTTGTAGGTTCTGTATGACAAGACTCAATTTGGTTCATCTCTTACAAACCAAAACTGCTCCAGTTTTTCACTCTTTCAATTTTCTACTAATCACTGCTTAAACGAAATTTCCAGGGCTTAGCCCATGAGTTTTGGAAGATTAATGTTCTTTAAGCAACTTGTTTGTAGAACCGTAAAATTAGGAAATCCGACTCTATGCTTTGGTTTATGCGTGCAATACAATTCTTTGTTGTACAGCTACTCTATATATGTCCAGCCTCCAAACTTGAATTGTTGTTTGCTCCAGCCTCCAAATCCACCACCTAAAGTCAGCAACAAATTTCCACTACTACCTCCGTGAGCTTTGGCTATACTCCTGATCGTCTTCTGATCGTTAGAGAGAATGGAAATTTGTTGCTGACTTTAGGTGGTGGATTTGGCTATACTCCCGATCGTCTTTTGATTCTTCTTTTTGGAAGCTTTGGGCTTGTTGTAGAGGAAACGCATCTTTGAACTTGATCGGAGCTGCTTAGCTATGCTGATCATCCGGGTGAAAAACATTCAACATATATGAATCCATATATAGCTACTGCTTAATTGATATATAGCTACCGCAACTGAATAACACCGGTCATGCTGTTCCAGAGACATCTAAACATATTGTTCCAGAAAAGGACACAACTGATGTTACAATGCAACCCAATCCTTCGACATCTGCTGAAAATTCAGCTCCTGAAGAAAACGCTACGATGCCAATCGCAAAATCCACGGCAATAACTCTCTCAACCACAGATTTACCTACAGAAACATCTCCAGGACATGAAAAGTCACCAATAGCCCCACTAAAGGCTCCGTTTTCTCACCCACAGCAACCTCAGCAAAAAGAGGTCTCAATTCTCGAAACATCAAAAGAAGATTCTCATCAGAATCTTGCAAATAAGACGGGAACTTCCAGTGATGATTCACAAGAAGCAACAAAGGTCATAATGTACTCTTCAAGTGAAGATACATACGACGACCTCCAACAAGTAGAGGAAAGGCTCCTGAGGAAATCGACAAGAGGCATCAAACCGACGCTGAAGGCCCAAGAGATGCAACGATCGACGATCAAAGGAAGCAGAGGGAGAAGAGGAAGAGGAAAGTCTCGGGGTCGAAGCCACCGATAGCACAATAGCTACCAAAACGCTTCCCAAATAAGTAAAAGCTGTGATCTCGGAGCTTTTCTTCAATATCATTGTAATCTTAATGCGTTCGAATTTTCGGTGCATTTTTTTCACTCTAAACGCTTAATTACTTGGAAATCCTCCAAGTCGTCTGTAGTTCTAAAACTACCCAATTTTTTTTTGGGATCGAATAAAATTTAACATTCATTCAAAAAAAAAAAAAAAAAATCTTCGGTTTCTTGTTCTTTTGTTTTACATTGAGTCTTGATTTCACCAANTCGTCTGTAGTTCTAAAACTACCCAATTTTTTTTTGGGATCAAATAAAATTTAACATCCATTCAAAAAAAAAAAAAAAAAAAAAAAGATATATATACACACATTAGCTAGAGAGAAGATAAATGAATGTATACCTTGATGGCGACTGAGGCATGGAGGTAGTAGAAGTAATATGAGCCGACAACTTCTCCTGTAATAATATATATATAAGTTTTGTGATTAAGAATCAAATCAACGAATGATAAGCCTAGACAGAAATTTAAGGTATATATATGAAAAGGAAGTAAATAACCTGGTCAAGCAAGAGCTGGTCAAAGATCCATGCAAAAATAAAATACATTGAAAGTTCCTCTGTGTTCTTTGGGAATTCTAAATTTCATAAGCAAAGGAGAGTGGACTAACCTTACGCAGCCTTGATCCAGTGAAAATCTAAAATGGTTATTGGTTTCTCATGAAGAACATCTGCTATTTCTTGTACATGATGCAGCCTGATTTCTTTGGGAATTTGATGAATGTATTTGAAATCTGTGAGCGTTCGAAAGATGTTGATGGCCTTCACATGATGTTCAAAATTGTCAAAGGCATCAGTGAGTATACACATACATCTCAACATCACTTCTTTCTTAATCGAGTTCCTAAATTTTATGTTATAAGCAGCATTTCTTGTTTCTATTCTTACGCAGTTTCGCTCAGCAGTTCTCAGATCCTGGAGAAAATCTTAGGGGATAATCTGATCATGAAAATTATCGGGTGCCTTGAGTCGAACTTTTAGAAACATATTAGATGCTATTACTATATTGTAGCTTTCAAGACGTGACAGCGTTTAATTATACTGGGAACTTCTCACCTGTAGAGAGTGAAGAATTTACGTGCTCTTGGTTTTGTATCCTTAGATGATTAGCTGTTTGCTCTAATTAACATGTTACCTAGGGTGTGCTTTTGGGACCGCAAAGGTTAGAGGCCAATATATGTATGCATTTGTTTCTTTGCCCAATTCCTAATCTTTTGATGATAATATTCTGTTTCTCCTCACAGATGATCCCGATGTTCCTCAGTCAATACATCACCGGAATTATCTGAGAGAGCATGTTGTTTTTAAGGAGGTAATACAATATGCTCGTATGTTCATGATTCTATGTGGTTCTGGACCAGTTAGCATAGACTGAGCTTAATTAGGGAACACATTAATTATCTCGATAAGAAATATCGGCGACGACACAATATGTAGGATATTTTTGGTAGAAGTTCGAGACACGAAAACATCGTTATTAAGCCTCATTATTGTTTGCAGGCTATACCAATTAAAGATCCCCTGGTCCTGTCGAAGATACACCAAACATACAGAATTGGTTATCTGAAGGTTCAATCCCATGAACTCTTCTGAAAACATTTTATTTTTCAGAAACAGGTCTCACCTTTTTCTCATTTCTTGCAGGATGTTGTTTTGGCTAGAGTACTAGATGATGCTACAGCTGCAAACCTAAAATCAGTCATCAATGCAAACCAAGCTAGAGTAAGTCATCCAAATACACATTATAGAATTTAACGACATTGCATGCACCCCATAATTTGCTTTACTAATGACTATCTTCTGCAGGTTGTTACACTGCTGAAGAATGACAGCACCTTTTTCCAAGAGTTATTTGCAAGGTTACGGTCACCTTCGACATCTGTGGAATCCAGGAGGGATTTGGTATTTCCTGGCATCATGAGGCCTTCGTCGTTTTCTTAAGTTTATAATTTTTGTAATTCAGATATTGCCTGTAAGATTGCCTGATTCTGGGCTGTCTGTAAGATTCTTAGATAAAAGAGTTCCAAACATTTGTGTCTGTACGCCTATTCAGATATTGAGGCATTGGCCAAAATTCTTTGAAGGAAATTCAGCTTAACTAAAAGCTTTTTTGGGAAAGCAGTGATGTCTCTGCCGTTCTTGTCTAGCTTTGTGTATAACTAATAGTATCTTCACCAAACCCACATCGTTTCCTGGGTGAGTTTGACTGACGTGTCTTTATTCCCCAAAAAATAGGTACATTGCTTGCACGAATTTTGTAGTCTTAGCAACAGCCTCCAGATGGCGTCGCAGCTATATATGGCTCTTTAGGTATGTACTTTTCAGATACCAAATCTGAAATGGATCATGGGTGTAGCAGCTATTGCATTATCATTCCTGGATTATAACTTCAGTGCTTTTGAGAATGTCGTCAGTTTTCTGTATCTTACATGACTATTTAATTATCTTGTAGGGAACTTATGAATGCAGGAATTTTTGATATCATAGCCGAAGTATCGTAATAACCGGGTATATTATTACCTTTAGCTAACATGATAGATTCTTTAGTTATCATTGTCTTATGCCCTCGATCTCATCTGATGGGTTTTTGAGAAAGAACCAGTACATAATTTCCAGTTATATACTCAAGATAATTATTGTATAATGGATTCATCAAGGACAATGTAACCTTTATGATGATTACCACATTATTTTTCTGTTATATCTACACTATAGTAGCCATCTAATATTCTTGTGAATTTTCTTCTCTTGTCTGCAACGTGCAGGTTTCTCCTAGAAAATGTGACAGAAAACGTTTTGTTTCTCACACGAAGAAAGGAAAAACCCGTAGTGGCTGCGGCTATACATTTTTTCCGCACTCTCCTCTCTGTCCATGTAAGTAGTACTCGGTCAGCATCTTTTCTTATACTCATATGCGCATTCTCCTCTTGATAATGAATCTGACAAGAGAAAATTTGGTTATCTGGAGTAGTTGGAAATTGAGGGTCAGATGTTTTTAGTATTATTTGTTTTTCAAAATTCTTGTAAACATGTACTCGAACTCATTACATTAAACTACTTTGGTTCAGTGTCACATGTCATATTATAGAAAACTGATTTTTCACTTGCGCTAACAAAAGCTTCTCGGATAACGATTAAGTCATTAGGGATGCTATGCAATTCTGAGAAAATAATTGTTCTACTTCAGGATGATAATGTCCAGAGATACGTTGTTGAGAACAACATGCTGAAACCAATTATAGATGTTCTTGTTGCCGGTGGGAATCAGGACAATCTGCTGATTTCTGCTGTCTTGGAGCTTCTTGAGCACATACGCAAGGTTCGTATTTTTCAGCCTTTTCTCCATTTGTTTCTTAGGGGTGTTCCTCTATACACATTACCGTTTTGTGTGCAGGCAAATACAAGTGTGTTCCTCAAATACGTAGTTGATACATTTTGGGGACCAGTTGGCACCATTTGAGAAGTTTCCCTCCATCCAGGCTCTAAAAACGAAATATGATCAGGTCTTGATCTTCGATATCATTGTACTCGCAGCTGCAAGTCCTCGTTCTCCGAGGTATGTCTTTCTAGCCTCTCTCGATAGAAATCCATGAAAGGTGTATCATAAGCAACAAGTAGGGTTTACGGATTTGTTTGCTGCTTTCTTTATAGGCTGCCTTTCGATCTTATTGTCGACATATATATCAAGCCGATGTGGTGTAAAGTTTGTATACAGAAGTCGATGCATTTCAAGGCAGTTCTACGAAGAGTTGAATGGGCATCGCCTCACTTTACCTTACTTTAACAGAAAGAAGGATACAAGACAGAAGGAAATGGTTCTGTTTATCAAATGGGAGGAAGGGGGAGACAATCAATTATATTGGCAGACTTGGACTCCCGGGGAACCCCAGATGAAGTTGCATACTGCATCTTGAGTCCCGGGAAGTTCAGCTGTGAGAATGGTATGGCCTTGATCAGAAGCTGTGAGAAGTTGTGGACAGTTCTAAACCCTGCAACTGGTCAGACGAAAATACTACCTCAGCTAAAGGTTTTTTTAGGTGTACGCGTCAGTGGGAGACCAGGAGGGCATGATATGTTGGTTTTGTCCCAAGATCCCACCAAAACTTCCGAAGGTCCATCACATACAATGAAAGAGGGAGAATATTCGCTTACCATCTCTTGACCGTAGGAGGAACTGAGTGAGAACTTATGAATTATGAGCTGCCATTCCCTTTCTTTCCAGAGTTTGAGTATCCAAAAAGCATCTGCCACGAAAGAAGTCTCTACATCGCTAGATTCAACTATAGTTATGGTGCCAAAAAAGCTTGCAAGTTAAAGTGTGAACTCCTCCCACATATCTTTACACTAATTCATATTCCTTCTAAGCTTCTTCCCCTGCCCATCTAGGAGAAAGGAGCTTTAGCCATATTCAAAGGAGAGGTATTGATTTCAGTGCAGCGGAGAAACGAACTAAAATATTGGACCTTGAAGGATGAAGGGTGTTCTAAATGGTCTTAGACCATACTCAAAGTAGAAACATGAAATAACCAATCTCTTGTCTCTTTGGAAGGAGCTTGCCAGGAGACTCTAGTTTTCTCGATGAGAGAATTAGCTTCAGACTTAATTTTAACTTTGGCATCTCTTATAAGCATGGTGCCAAGAGGAACATGAAATCTTTCATTGTTTCTCAATTCTTTTGGGAGAGGAGATATTCCAACACTTTGCAATAGTGTTGAGATTTGCCATGCTTCTTCTTTTAATAGATCACCAAAACATATGTCCTCTATGAACATTTGAAAAGTAAGTTAATCATTTGAAAGTATTGAAATTGCAATGTGCAGCTATTGTGTATTATCACCAACTTTTTGGCATTAACTTTAGCTACTACTCTAGTCTACAAGTTGACCAAAGTGCTCATGACTTTGCGCAAGCCAATAACCGTTCGAAAGTTGGAAGAAATGATGTGAATTGTTCCCAAATTTTTGATAAATAGTCACTGAGTCTTTCTCTATAGCCTTTCATTTTAAAGGCCACTTTGTTGTGTTCAGATAGTGACAATGAAGTTATCAATCAAGCTTCATTTTTCTGTGCATACAAAAATACATTATATAACCTTTTTCACATAAATATATCAAAGCATCATAAAGTTCGATACACTAACCTGGTAAAAGATTTTGGTTAACGAATCTTTCAGAAGTCTAATAAACATGTAAGCCATAAGATGAATTTTGATACTATATGTGACATTCAGATAGACACAAAAGTTCACAGCTGGGAGACATTCTTCACATTTGTGCCACATTGTTATATATAAGACTTGTCCACAAACTTATCCACCTTGCTGTCTTGACCAATACTTTTTACACGGAAATCAGATGGCAAAAATTTGTTCTTAGGAGGCAAACATAAAGAAGCATGCACTTTAGCAGTCTTAATCCATTTTTTAATATAAAAAGATGGAATCTTCTCTTCTATGTAATGCGAGTTAAACCATGGTTCGGTTTTGAACTCTATATACAAAGAAAAAAATACAATTAGAATATATTATCATAAAAAAGTGCATGAGATCAATGTTTACCATACCTTCTGCATTGAATGACTTTGAAACTAAGTTAAGTCTCATATTCTAGATCTGGACAATAATATTTCAAAAGTTCTTTAATGGCTTCCATTGTACAATTCTGATGCAAATAGTCAGCAGAAACTGCATGTTTCACTGGATAATCAAGCATGTTAGCTATACAAATAAGTTCTATTAGAATAAAAAAAAACAAAATTGATCACCATACAACAAACAGATTAATGAAATATTAAAAGAAGAGAAACACAACCTGCAAGTCGCTGAGTAAACAAGCACAGTTCTTCACCAAGGCAATCACTGTCCAAACACTCAAATTGCATTTTCTTTACATGCCTATATTCCCTCATGATACAGGGAACTGATTTATCTCTGACTAGTTTGAGACATTGGTAGATATAATTAACCAGTTCATACTTCTGTCAAAAGAACAGATATATTAGTTCATAACAACATTGTTGTCATCATCATCACCACAAAAGATGGGTTATGTTATCTTCTTCAAGCCAGTGTCGGTGAGATCAATGGAAATGGTAAATAACCGTCCAAATGATGTGCTACTATACACATTGTTGTCATCATCATCACCACTAGCACCAACAGAAACTTTTATAGAAGTTGCCCATCCTTTCTTCTTGAAGAAAGAGTATTAGGATCTCTTACACTATGAAAAATAAATACATTGATAGATAGTTAAATTGCTACAAAACCATGAATGAATAAGGAATAATACACAAGATAGAATGACTCACCATGACCTAATACTTGGATAAGATACAGTTCTGGCTTTTTCAAAAATAATTCACAAGACTTCGAGGAATCATCCACGAAACCTCAAAAATGTGCAATATCGTCAACTACTTCTAGCACAAATAAGATATCAGAACACCAAATGCGCCTTGCTAGATTTTATTTAGGGATGCTTTCTGATCCTTGCTTAACACCATACTTAGACACCCACTCTTCAAGAACATCGACAATTTCTACAAGATTTTAAAAGGAAATCAAATTCATAACCTTTAGAACTGAATACGACAAAGTGAGGAAAAAACTATAAACTCGAGTATATTACTATTTCACAGAACAACATGCTTCATGGTGTTAGAACAACAAATGCGTCTTGGTAGATTATGTTTAGGGATGCTTTTTGATCCTTGCTTAACACCATGAAAAAACTTAGACACACTCTTCAAGAACATCGACAATTTCTATAAGATTTTAGAAGGAGATCAAATTCATAACTTTTAGAACTGAAAACGACAAAGTGAAACTTGTTGTTCTGACAAAACAAGCATCGTGAGTAAAAATTGAAATGTGCAGCTATTATGCATTATCATCGATTTTTTGGCATTAACTTTAGCTATTACTCTAGTCCACAAGTTGGCATTAAATTTAGACGATCCCTTGACACTATGTGTTCAAGTAAATGGGTTAACCCTTGAATCTCTGGGGAATCATGCAAACTGCCTACTCTCACGGCCATAGCTGATTCAGAAACTATTTTGTCTGATACAAGCAAGACTGTCATTCTATTCTTAGTTTGGGTTCTGACGAATATTTCACTTAAAATATCCAAAATTATTTTGCTTTGACTTATGTGCATCTAGATGTGAAGAAAAAAAAAAAAACAACTTGTCGTTAATAATCTCTTCTCGAGAAGTTGCAATTTGAAAAATTGATGAGGGATCTCGAGAGTCTATGTGATAGATTAATTCAACCAAAGTTACAAACTTACAATTAGCCTCACTTGTAGCATTTTGATATTTTCATTTTCTTTCCTGACATTTTCAGGATTTATGAGATTATGCGTCCATTAGAGAGGACCATGATCAATCGAAAAATCACAATTATACGAATCGTTCCAACAATTTTTTTTTTTTTTTTTTTTTTACGGTACGTTCCAAAAAATTACTGTGGTTTTCTCACCATTTTTTCATAAAAACAAATATGACACAAATACCCCTGCAAACAGACAAAACTGAATTACTGAAAATGGGAGGTGGAAAACTGGATTTCAGCACCCGAAAATCCTGAGCAAACCGTCGAACGAAACGCCGCCGTTTGAATCGCCTCCTCCCAATCTAATCATGGCCTTGATCTCGTCGTCGTTAGCAGCCAAACCAGCCGACTCCATGTAACTCTTGAGATCTCCGTAGCTCAACCTCCCATCTCCGTCTTTATCCATCACCATGAACACATCCTTCATCAACCCGTTACCAGATCCGCACGGTGGCGCCGTCTCTAGAACTTTCTCGAACTCGTCGAACTCCACGAACCCGTCCTTGTTCGCGTCCGCCACGGATATCATCGTCCCGATCATAACCTCCTCGTCACCGGAAGACGAAGAAGAAGATCTCGGGATCCCGGCGTAGAATGCCCGGAGATCGTCGCTGCTGATTTTACCGTCGCGATCCGCGTCGATGACTTCGAACGCCGGGCGGAAATCTGGGTTCGCAATCCTACCAGAAGGACACATCTCTCGCTCGTAAATTTGAAATTTGTCGTTTCAGCTTGTGAAGGAAGAAGCTTAAAGCCTTAGAGACGTGTATGGAGCGTAGGGTCTATATAAGGAACATAAGTTTGACTTTGACTATCTCTAAGCTTGCTTTGAAAGTTTGGTTATTTTCTCCCATATTTTTCTGGTTGTTATTTTATTTAAAAAATTTAACAACAAGCCATAAGTTCTACAAACAAACAAAAAAAATCCAGATTTTGTAAACAAACCAATTTAAATTGTGATAATGTGAAAAACAAAACAAAAAAAAAACAGAAATGAAGGAATTTATTTTGTATTTTATACAAGAAGCAGAGCTGATCAATATTTTGGTGGCATAAAATGTTACATTTAGGAAGAGGGAAACAAAAAATAATGAGAATCTTAAAAAAGAGTCGGTTACGAATAAATAACATTAAATGGAACTGAAATTTTGGTTTACATATTTGGTTGGATTTGGGAGGAGGAAGAGCGTAGTGGCTGACATCACCAATTTTGGAGCAAAGTCTCCGATTCGATGAGAAAGTTGATTTTGTCTTTTGATGTTTCTCGAAAAAGTGAAAATAAGTAAAGAGTCTGTGCGAGCAATGGCATCCGCATTTTAAATGGACCCATATAATATATTAGTCTTCTAGTCAGTAATTAGGCATCTTCTTTCCCCATCACAAGAATCTTTTTCATTATGCCGAGGGAGAACAAAAATTGCATAACACTACTTCTTCTTTTTCATATTACGTGTCAATATTAGGCTTCTAGTTCTAGTTCTACCACACGCACGATAATTTGTCTTTTCCCAAGGATTCTTCTTGGATACTTCGGCTGCTAGTTACATGATATTTTCTTGCTTCTTACAACCACATCATCTTTATTTCAACTACGTCATACCAAACAATATCCATGAATATTTCCAGAAAAGAAGAAGATATTTAGGATAACATTTTGTTCAGTATCTTGTGACATTTTGAGATCGTGTAAAGGATTTTCGGTGTTTCTCGTATTGAGCAAAGAAACAGAACAACCTCTGACTCCAAACAATAACAAAGGCATCATCCAATAAAATGTGACAATATTTACTCAAAATCAGTGTTCCAAATCTTTGATTCATTCCCGTTTTTTCACATGTACAGACTATTATTTGGAAAAAAACAGGGCCTGCCTCGGGCATAATTAGATATGTATCCTCTCTAGCTCGCCTCGCAAGCTCATGACGTTTTGAAACGAATTCCGTAAGAAGAATTGCCCCTCACAATCGATCGAGCTTACAAAAGCTTCTTCTTGCTGCTTCTCTTCATTGCGCTTCAACACACAAACTCAAAGACCTTTCTTTTGCTTCTGTAGCTTAGCTTTTTTCTTCTTCGACGCGAATCAGATTCTGCTCTGTGGGTTTAAGTATTTATTTTTCCTTGAGGGAAGAGTTGTCTATTGATGCCGCACGAGCTGCCTGAAACTGTATGGTGTATTTTCTTTGAAGCTCTCTTAGTTTCTCCATAACTTCTTGGAACGTTGGTCTGCTCTGTGGTTCGCTGCACAAATATCTTACTCGTATTAGCTGCTGCTTCATCTACTTCAAAAATATATTAATCAAAACACAACTGGGAAAGAACTTAAGAACCCTTATCAGCTATCTGTTTAGGTAAAGAGTGAAAAATGTATATCTTGGGTCTTGGCAATCAAAGTTCAATTCTACAACACCTCTTCATTACTTACTGTGGTGGTATTCGGTGAAAGAATACTATAAAGGAACTAAAACGACACCAAACTTACAGTAATCATTGTAACAAACTCCTTTTGTGAGATAACTATAGTGCTTAATTTGCATAAATTTTTCACTCGAAAATAGAATAAACCTCCTAGTATCTAAGCTCGTCAATGAAACCTTCAATAGTATTTGTTTTGGGATCAATGGAAACTAAAGGATTCAACTGCGGAGTAGATATTTCATCAAAATTTTGTTTTACTTAAAGGGGTTCTCTACCATTATCAACTACCTCATATAAGTTTCAAACCCATTCACTTTCTTTATCTGCCTAAAGATACAATAAATAAAAAATCAGGTTTCGTATGCGACACTACTACAATTCTAGTTTTTTTCCTCTACTCTCATTCTTCAGTAAAATGACACAAACTTTCAGGTTTAGTTCATCCACTGCAGAAAATCAGAGTGTGACATATTAGGCTATGGTTCCTCCTTTATGCAACTACTATCAAACACCAAAACATACAATGATGATATTTTCTGAATATGTAATGTTATATATGTTATCGTACCTATGCCAGCAGCTTTCCATCAGAGAAATCCACTGAGGATCAACATCTTTTGGGACTTCAAGCCTCTGGTTCATGAACCCCACAGCTGCAATCACCTGCAAGTATCCTAAATAGACTTCTCTTCATATCTGGTTCACTTGTGCATGTAGAGATTATACATAGAGGAACTAAAAGGAAAAAGAAAATGCAAATCCCTTTGATTTGACCAAGAAAGATCATCAACTCACTGAACTTGCACGGTTTTTATAGTCAGACAATTTACTGTATTGTTTTACATTAATATTACAATAGCCAACATGTCTAGTATGGTTTCCTAACATACTTTACTGAGTACAGCTTATTTATAGTGGTTGATTAAAACTATATGCATTTTAACAGCAATCAAATAGCTGCAGTATTTGTATGACATTGTATAGCTTTAAGATATGGCCAAATTTCAGATTTCCCTAGTCATACTTTCCTTTGAGAACAATATTTGACATTTTTTTCCTAAATGCGAAAATTATACCTGCATAGCATTTAGATTTTCCCACGGAATCTTCTCAGTCACAAGCTCCCATAGTACTACTCCAAAGCTGTAAACGTCAGACCTGCAGTTTAAAGAGTAGGAGGAGCATCGTTAGAGATGAAGGCTAGAAAGCAATAAGGAAAGGAACTTAACCCAGCACAAAATGAGACTATACTTTTCATCAGCAGCCTCATTTCGAAGAACTTCCGGTGCCATCCATTGAGGCTTCAAACAGGTAAAGAGCAATTGAATTCATCATGAGAGAATTGACTTCATCAAAAAAGAGGAATTAGTTCGGTAAGAGTCTATGTTAGATACCGTTCCCCTTCCAGTCTTCGTAGTGAGGTACGTCTCATGCTTGATACGCGAAAGACCAAAGTCAGCAACCTATTTAAGATGACACAGTAAGTTAACTATGAAAAACAGAGCCTTTCTTAAGGGCAATACTAGTTTCTACTTCTGCAATCAAAATCCAAGCCTCTCTTTTCTGGTGCATTCACAAAAGACTTGTCATTGTCTAAAGCTTTACTTTTCCTTCAGAATAACTTTAATTCTTTATTTGGTTTTTACATTTTGCTTTAAACTCTAACAAGTCGAATTTTATCAATCAGATGATGTTTTCTCATACAACTTCCCAGCTCTCACAATGGAATTACTAGACCCAATAACATTCTTTTTGTATGTCGGCTAATATTCTCAACCCGTGTCACAAATAAAATGAAATAAATCGAATTTCTATTGGAGACATGCATGTCCAGTTCATGCACTGAAATCATGTAATCTCTGAAATCAGATGAAAGTGGACAGCATTTTGTAGGTATAAAAGTATCTTTTTTTTATCTTCATCAAAATACCAAAGGCATGATGGATAGTTATTACTTGTCAGTCTTAAGGGAAACTATATTAATTTTACAACGGAAACAATACCTTCACTGTCCAGTTTCGATCGACTAATAGATTTGACGACTTCAGATCGCGGTGAATGATGGGTGGACTACAGTGGTGAAGATAATTCATGCCACGAGCCTGTGGGAAGAAGTATGTAAATAAAATATGTAACATGTCGGATGAGATGTACGGGGACTGAATCAAAGAGTGGAAAAGAACGATACGCAAGACAGATGCAACGAAGAACCAGAATAGAGCAGCTTATATACTTAACAAAACTGTGGACATACAATTATCAATGATCAAACAACTGCATCATTTTGACTAATACTTACAATATCCGATGCCATATGGATACGTCGCCTCCAATCCAGTTTTGACGTGTTCCTCTGCAGCAAACGAAATAGACTTCCACTGCATATGTTATTTTGATAGATTTAGAGTGTGAGTCAGAGCTTTGGTCCCGGAGTTCAGAAAGCACAAAAGAAAGTGTGGTATTAGCCAAAGAAATGAGACTGAACCGTGGAAGGAACTCTGTCACTATACAGAGGCGTTGAGGTGATGTCACGGCTCCCATAAACAGTAGAACATTTGGATGTCTAAGTCTTTTCATCAACGATACCTTCAGAATCAAGCAAGTACAGCATAGGTACTTCAAAATTAGAACGAGTAGCTAGCTGATAACTTTTCAAACGAAAATATGAAAGGGAGAAGGCAGGTGTCACTCACTTAAAAAACATTTAAAATATCAATTGTCATTTACCAAACATGCTTAGAGAAGTGATAGAAAACATATTACCTCTTGTCTAAAAGATGTTATTATCTCTTCTGAATATTCTTGTTTAGAAAACACTTTTACAGCCACATCCTGCAGTGACATTAGCAACTCTCAGTAAGAGCGTCTTTTGTTCATGATTTCTCATAAAGGCTTGTAAAAATCGACAATGCATATTCTACAACATCAACAAAAGGCAAGAACGTACAGATCCAAACCATAGACCGTGATAGACAGTTCCACATGAACCTGCATGCATAAAGAGGAAATTATCAGAGCATGTTAGCAGAACAGAGACAAGAAAACCACATAAACTGTATGATGTCTTGAAGGATGGATATGTCATTCGCAAAAGGAGTACATGACCTTGCCCAATTTGTTCACCAATTGTCAAATCCTCCCATAAGATTTCATAGTCCAAGCAGTCACTATCCATATCAGCCTTGTTCATAACACTGCTACTAGTACTTCCACAGCTGCTAGCACTGCTTGTGCTGTTCACATTAACAGAGGAAGACCAAGACCCCATAGCCTCGTTATTGGCAGCCTTATTACTTTCAGACTTAACACTATGAAAGGAATTACTTTGATGAGCCTGTTCTTTTTGTTGTTCATTCTGCACCCAAGGCCACACAGAATGAGCACGTCTTCCTTCCAAACCTTCTTGTTCATTTCCTTTCCATGGCCATGATAATCCTTTCTTTACCATCCATTCTTCAGCTTTTGAGGCAAGTGTCTTAGGGATGACAGAGTTTCCATCATTTTCATTACTGGAAGAGGGCTTTGAAGACTTCTCATCGCTATGTATGAACACACCAAAAGGAGATTGGATAAAATCCCCCCTAGGTGTGCTAGCACCACTTATAGCTGCATCCTCCCTCCGGTCAGAGAAAGCAGCATCGAAGAAGCCCTGATCCGACTGATGACTGTCCCCACTTCCACCCTCAAGGTGTGTAGCATAATTATCACCTGCTTGAATTTTCGACCTGACCTTGTTGCCCACCTTGGATGCCTGTAATTTTGACTACACTGGTCAAACAATGCAACAGTATATTAAAAGATGAGAACATACAATTAAACTTACCAAATCTGATATCTTGGATGCGATAGCAACTTGTATAGGCTGCTGAGAATCAAGGCCGAGTTTCGATACAACAGCCTCTTTGGAGTCAAGACCAAGCTTGGATGCAACACTATTAGTCGCCCTGCTAAAGCTCGTTTCCCCTTCTTGCCCCCTTGTCTTAGCTGGAGGAAGAACTCTCGGGTCTTGAAAGAGTGCCGAATCATTTGTGATGCATATGATCCCAATAAGAGAACCATCATCATCATAGAAGGGAGACATCGTAGTCACGACTGAAAACCTGTCTCCTGCTTTGTTCTTGACAGGAAACTCACCAGTCCAACTCTCCCCACAGCCGCAACGCTGAATGATATTTTGTGCAACCGCAGCGTCCTGTTTATCTACAAGAATATCAATCGGGTCCTTCCCAAGTGCTTCTGCAGCTGAGAAGCCATAAAGCTTTTCCGCCATTGAGTTCCTGGAACAAGCATGCCATCGAAATTTGAATCTGGCTATCAGTTGGGACATATCTACCTAGATTGTTTCTATTACAAACAAAACGAGTTAAGCAAAAACTGCCATATCAATCACATCTCCTTAAACGGTTCCTAAACTATAGGAATCAAATCCACAATCTTTGCATCTGACTACGCATACCAAAAATGTCCTGACGAAAAAATAGAGAAAAGAATGGAATCACAGAATCTAACTACTCACCAAAAGATTATTTGCCCATTTAGATCGAAGACATGAACAGCTTGTGCCATAGACTGCAAAATATTCAAATACTGTTTATCGGTGAACTTGCCTGCCGATTGTCCCTCGCCACCAGCTCCGGCTTTCGCATGCCCACGGCTCTCCCTCCGCAGCGGGGAAGCGTGACGGAACGACGCCGCGCCGCTCTTTCTCCACATCGGAGTTCCGTCACCACTGTTCCTCCTCACAGGCCGTTGCGGCGACATCGAATGCGAGCGCTGCTTAATCTCCGCCGATACCTTGAGCCTCGACATCTCACGCTTCAGATGCTCCTGGCTTTCTTCTAGCTCCCGTATCTTCTTCAGCAGCTCCTCCGCCGGTGGAGTCTCCATTGCGAACGAGGAAAACCGCAAAAGCAGCCAAAACAGTACACAGAAACAATACTATCGCTCTAGAACGGAGATCGAATCTGAAGCTAAGTGAGTTGAATCGGGGACCGAAGCTGAGTCACGGCAAAAAAATGGTGAGAGCTGAAAACGAAGAATAGAAAAGATGATTTAGCAATCTTTGCAAGAACACAATCTGGAATCTGGGAGAGATTAAGCTTTATTGTTGTATGTTCTTCTAAAGGGGGAGTCAACAATGATGGAGGAAACCTTCTCTGCTTATCTTTGCTTCCTTTTTTTCTTTCTGATTTTAGGTTTCTTATTTTGTTCTTACTTCTTTTTCTTCTAATTTTCAATTTTTACTACTTCTTCACCTTTTTGTTTTGCTTTTTCTTCGACTTGTTTTCTATATACGAACACAATGAAAATAGATAATAAACACTTGCTTAATATTGTGTTAAACAAATTGTTGATCACTTGGTGCTTATTCTTATAATGGTGGGGAGATTCTATAAAATATATAGATTTCTTTCTGAATACAAACAAAGTAAATAATCACCTGCTTAGTTATATATATTCATTCGATTGAGGCAGCTTTTGGATTAGTGGCGTGTGATCAATTTCAAATTAGTTATGTTTGGCTTCGGTATAAGCAGGTTCTTTTTTTTGGGGTTTTCCTCTGAAAGACCAAATAAAGAAAAAGTAAAGACTTAAAAGCAAAATACCAGATAAGATGGAAATAAATTGATTTGTCCTATAAATTTTGACCCAAAAAAATGCCTAAATTTTTAAAAACCAATAATTCATTTTCCACATAAAATAAAAATACTTTAATTTTAAAAGTAAGAAGATAAACTGTAAAAATGATACTAAAAATATCTAAATTTTATCAAAGTTATCATTTATCTAATCTCACTTTATCGGTTAGCCAAGTCACCAACTTTTTCAGGTCAGCAATGAGGAAACTTGCCTTTAATCGCCAAATTCGCGATTATCATGTTCGCTGTCACCCAAAACAAAATTGCATGATTCGTCTCAAAATCTAGCACAGTTACTTTTTTGGTTGTTTTTTTTCTTTCTGTTTTTATAATTAAAAATATAAAAACAAAAAATGAATATTGAGTGAAGCAAAGCGATGCATGAAGTTTGATCACCCATTAAATTGTTCTAACGAAACTAGACTCAACATTTCAATTATATACTATTTCATTCGTTTCTTACAGATAAAAACAAAATTTGTGTGTTTTCATACAGTCTAAAAAATAATACTAATTGTACATGTACCATTTTGCCAAAAACTTCTCCATATTATGAATTAATAGTAATTTAATAATTTTAAATATTCGCTATCAATATTTCTTAAATTTTATAATTTATCAACAATAGTTAAAGAAATTATAAAGAAACTAAAAAAAATCAATTTTATGGAATCAAAATAAAAATCTCGATATATATTCATTATAGAACAGAGAGAGTAGCTTAACTTTTAAATGTAAACGAGTTTTTTTTATATAATTGTGTTTGTGAATTAAAGTTCATATTTTGTAAATTGTAAATAATTTGGATTTTCCAAGGCAATTTTACGAGTATTATATCTTGAGATGAAGGAGCCATCATTAAATGTAAGTTTTCTCTATCAATACAGACCCCACGCAATTTATTTTGCATGCAACCCATTCCATTAATTTCTCCAAAAAAGGTTATCTTTTTGGTAAGCTCAATTTAAAGTCTCCCATTGGTTGAATTTGGTTCATTATTTTTTTTTTTTTTTTTTAACATGGGATAATCTCAGATCTAGAAAAAGTCCAGACTAATCCTCATGGAGAATGACACCGTCGAGTAGCCCACTCTCGAGTTTTCTTAATTGGCCTAGACATGACCCAATTTCGATTGGCCAAATGAAATGTTTCGATAATTTTACGCCGGAGAAAAGTCAATCTCTAACATAGATCAGACTACCATGTAGAAACCAACCCACCACCACCCTTGATTGACTTGGTTCATTATGACCGTACAATGATCATCGATGTTAAGTTTTTTCCGTTCATGTTATTTCATAACCACTTACGTTTTTATTTTCTGTATGTAGTTAAGTAATACTCCTAACTAATAACCACCTTCGTTTACAAAACTTTTCGACTATGCTAACTTTTTGTAATAGAAAATTGACTTTCATTTTAAAAAAAAATAGAATAGATACATTCACTTATATATAATATATACAAATTATTGTAAATAATATACTCATAAATATCTAGAACTTATTCTAGGTCTTTCTTTATTTTTCTATAAACATGATTAATATCGATTCCTAATCTTGTTCAATCTCGATGTCCCAAGAACATCCAACTCCTGCTTTTTAGAGGTCTTAACACTAACTATTTCAAAATATGTGTTCGATTTAGCTTTTTTTTGGGGGGGGGGGGGGGGGGGNGGGTTAAGATTTAGCTTTGATATGCAAACTTCTATTTATTTATTTTTTCTTGATGAAAATTTCAGTTCTCCATCGATTTAACTTTGATGTGCACATTAGCGTCGTGATCACTACAACGAACATGCTTAATTCACACAAAGAATACACCTAATCAAATTTAATTAAAATCTTGTGGTCGCGTGCATCCAAGCCCTTATTGAGCTTCCAAATGTCAACTCTTTCTCACTCTCTCTCCTTTTTTTCCTTCTTATGATTTTTTTTTTTTGGGTTTTAAATTTAATTACATGAATATGGATAATCCGGTGACCTTTCTGGTTTCATGTTTTAAGACTCACAATAATGTCATTGTAAAAGCTACACACATTCATTGATAACCAATTTTTTTAAAAAAAATCAAGTCACGGATACTTAAGAGGATTCGACAGTTCGACACCCATCCTAATCAAAATTTATAATTCCCGTGGTGAGGAAATAACAAGATACAAGTATTTATTTGGGCCTTATATATAGTATACACTAGTTCATACAATAATAGAGTAGTAAGGCACCAAACAAACTAATTACGTGTCTGAAAATAGAAACTTGGACCGAGTTCTTAACCAAATTATAGAAAAGGTGGGCTGTTTTGTTTTCTTCATATAATTTAAGCTTAAACAGGCAAAATAACGACCTAATCACTTGAAAAATCAGAAGACAAAATTATCATAAATTGTTTGATGGTTGTAATATTGCCACATATGTGAAAAATATAAAAGAATTACGTCGACGCATCCATATCCATAAACAGAGGAGAGGTTATAGATTCTTTGAGTTGGTAATATATATCTTCGCCTTCTTGATATTGGACTACAAATTGGTAGTTGGTAGATCACCAACAATTCGAACGAATAAGATATAGAAGTCATGAGTCATAACATAGTTTGATCGTCTTTTTATTATTTTATTTTAGTTATAAACTTTATCTCGCATACACACGAGGAGCTGTATCTTATCTAGTAAGAGTACGTATATCAATAACCATAACTTTTATGCTACCAAATAAATATGTTTTGAGAGCTTATTCTTCTAGGCTCCGGCAGAAAGATTCATCAAGTAATTGTGAAAACAATCAAATCTGAAATTTTTATCTTCGATTCCGTCGTATGTGACTTTTCTCGCACTATGATGCAGGTCTCGCTAAATCATAATACTACATAGCATAAAAATGGGCTGTTCATCATGACCAGTTTCACCAATTGGTAGTAGATACACCCGTTCAAAGAGGCAAAATGGATTCTTCACGCGACCATTCCTTTTTCTCCGCATCGATCCTTTAAAATCCACAATGTGACAACCATAATTACTAATCCAAGCTAATCTTCCCTTGTGGCTTATTATACCACTCCGACTAGGTAGAACATACATTTTATATGGTGTTTGGATTACTCCAAACTTTTCGGACCTCACATTGAAGCTCACTATAGTGTAAACAACTCCTTTGATGCGTCACCAGCTTTTCATGGAGCAATGAATAGGGGGCTGCTTTGGGTTATTCTCCATGATTCTTGAGCTCCCATTGTAAAAATCTGAGGGTCTTCGCCCTTTTTACAAAATGGCATTCTACAACACTTTATATCATCATCGTTTGGATCGATCCCTAAAGGCTAAAAGCTTATTAAGGGTTCGGAGATTTGAGGGAGGAAATGGAATGCTTGAAAGTATTGTTTTAAGATCCTTAGCAAGCCACTACATAGATGGTAAGAACAAGTGGGATCTCAATGATGAGCTCTGGTCCAAAATCCAACAAGAAAAACAATTTGGAATTTAAGAATCCAAGAAGTTGGTGACTTGGATGTAACCGAGAACGATAGACAGAGAAAATTTATTAGATAAATGCAGACATCACAACAAAAGAAACGGAAGATCATAGATATGCATTTTTAGTAACATCCCTCAGAAGAACGCAAAAGCTAATTAATTGGAATAAAAAATAGGATGAAATGAGTTTACTTGGTGTACAACACATCTTCCCATGGGTGGCGATACAGAGGCTGCTTCAATCTCTTCTGATCAAAGGTGTGCCCGATCAAACCGATGGAGCGAGCAAGAACAAAGAGACCGTTGAGATAACCGATCTGAACAATCTCATCTATCTCTTGCTTAGTGAACATCCCACTTCCAGCTAGAAGGTCCAAGAAGAGAGATCCAATGGCTCCATCAACATTGAGTACGAGGTTGTTTGCCTTTGAGAGCGTGTAGCTTTCCACTTGCACTGCGTACTCCATGTACTTCACTGATGGGAAGTTAGACCGAGCAAATTTCTGAAGCAGTTCCACTCTCTTGTCTCTGTTGTCTCTGCTTTTGATCCTACCAAGAAGAAGATGTTGAAGAAAACAGATTTCAGACAAGAGAACTTGAGCGGGTTTTTTTCTTTCTTTATTACAAGAAATGCTTTTTTACCTGTGTCCTATCCCGGGGACTCGGATTCCCTTCTTCTTCATTCCCTCAACGAATTCATAAGGTGTGAGATTCTGAAACAAGCAACCAATTAGAGATCAGATTCAAGCATTTCTGGCAGTTGCAGTTGGGGGGGAACGAAATAGCCTTTTTACCCTGTCACACGCGTCCTTGAAGTATCGAGCAGCGTCATCAATGGCACCACCAAATCGAGGACCAATGGTTAATAAACCTGGTGAAAAGTTTTAACAGTCTTAGTGATTATTGCACGGTTAAGGAAACAGATGTGTTTGGTGGTCAAAAATTATGCAGGTGGAAGAGATGTTAACTAACCTGAGACAAGACTTGAGACAAGGTCTTTGCCTGCCCTTGCTGTTACAATGGTGTTGTGAGCACCGGAGACGCATGGACCGTGATCAGCACACAGCATTATGCATATCTAATTCAGTGCAATTTTCAAAAGTGGCAGAGACCAGAGTTAATCTCAGTACGCAATAGTATGTATGTGTGAGGGGGATGGATTGAGATGAGAACATTGTATATAGAGAAAAAAAAATAGATTCAAAAGCAAAGAGAGAAACCGAGACCTCAATGAATTTCGTACAGTAACGAGGAAGACTACGTTTGAACCATAGAAGGGAAATGACATCACCCACTCCATAGCCTTGTTCGATGATGGAAGACATTGGAACACCAGCATAGCATGGTTCCTCCCCTGCAATTTAATACGTGAAGAAAAAATTTGTTGTCAAGTATCAGAAAATGGGCTTAAAGAGGCATAGGAATGAGGAATCTAGTGTTCTGCGCAACTTATTTTCCAATTTCTCTGAGTTTCAACTGGGTAGAGTATGGTTTAGTTTCCATAACAATACCTCTATCATCAGAAATGGTGGAGATGATGTGAGTAGGAGCCCGGACCTTCCCACTCTTAATTGCGGAGCTGAGATCCTCGGGGATTTGTGGAGGAGTGATCTCCTTTATAGGAGAGACCTTTCCTTCTTCAATCTTTTAGGAGGAATTGAAATGAACGCATAAGATTGCAACAAAAGACAATGCCAGTTAACGAAGAATACGGGGAAACTGACCAGTTTCTCAAAAGTCTCTTTGATTGCAGATTCGAGGGCTTCAAATGAAGTGGGAACAATAGCTCCAGCATCCATGAGAGCTTGATTCTTGGCTTGTGCAGACTCCATCTCGCCACCACTTTTGGCACCCTGGTCATAATCATGTTCAAGAACTATTTTGATTTGGGAAACAGAGAAAGAGGCATTTTGCTTAAAACTTATTTCGAGCCACTTACCGCGTGACCAAACTGTACTTCAGACTTGAAGAGCCGTGCACAAGTCCCGCTGACCCAAGCAACCACGGGTTTATTGACTTTTCCCTGTTTCAAAGCTTCAACAAGAGAGTATTCATCTCTTCCTCCAAGCTCTCCAAGGACAACCATCATTTTTATCTGCAATATAGCTCTTGAATTAAGGCATATATACACTGAAAGACGGAGATATAAGATCAATTTGTAGCTTCTTCCTTGGAAAAACAATGCAGGACATCAAAATTCCGCCAGAGGAGCGTTCTACTGAGCAACAAGATAAACAGCTGAAGATTGGTATATACCTGTGGGATGTTGTTAAACCGAAGGATGTGGTCAGATAAAGTGGATCCTGGGAACACGTCTCCACCAATAGCAATGCCTATAACAACATCCCCGGATATAAAACAGTCTTAATAATCTTTAGCTTAATACGTTATTCGTAGATGATTTAACCTCAAAACTCACCTTCATAGATCCCATCAGTCACACGGGCAACAGTATTGTACATTTCATTAGACATTCCACCCTGCGGGAAAAGAAGAGTGATGAATCGAACTCTAGACATCACAATGAGCTTTAGGCAGATTATGAAGTTCTGAAAATCAGCACATACAGATTTGGAGACAAAACCAACAGATCCAGGCCTGTACAGCTTGCACTGGATTATGTTATCAATTGTTCCTGCAGTGTCACCAATTTTAAAGGCTCCAGCTTGAATACCTCCAACAGTAGCCGGTCCAATAACAACCTGTAATAACCCGACCAGTCTCACAAGATCAATTTATAATGTGGTTAAAGGAAAAAAAAAAAAACTGAAGCTAATCATTAACACATAACACACCTTATTGTTTGCACGAGCATAAGCAATCAGCTGCTTGGTGTCTGATTCTGGAACACCTTCTGCTATTATTGCCACAACTTTAATAGTTGGCTGCTTCAAAGCAGCCATGGATGAAGCAGCAGCACTATAGAATAGAAGGAGTGAAAAAACATCAACAAAACTATCACAGCGACGATGCTAAGTTTGTTACAAGAAATTTTCATACAAACCTCCTGAAGGATGCAAAGTTGATGAATACATCCGCGGTTGGATGCGCAGCACACGCTGCCTCAATGCTGTATAACAAAAGAAGTTAAAACATAAATGAAAAAAACAAAATTTGCACATACATAGTTAGTTTCTCCCAGATTTGATATGATATTTCTCAAACTTACGCAGCATGAACAGGGATAGCGATTTCCTCCTGCCCGAAGAAGAGCTTCTGAAACCCTTCAGAACCTGGATTTATGATTCCAGCGACAGAAGGCGTTTCACGTCCTGTAAAAGCAAATTATCTTTGATATCAAAATCTTAACGGTCAAACTGATCCAACCAACAAAAACTAGACACTGCAGTGTTGTTAATTTACCACAGAGGAAGTCGAAATCGAGCATTCGTTGAACAGGAAGCTGCTTATAATTGTAGAATAAAGCTTGTGTGGTCCGAGAAAATAGCTGTCCCGTTGCCATTTTTCTATGAGCTCACAAGGCAAACTGAGAATCACAAAAAAAAAAAAAAAAAATTAGACAATGATCAGATCCAGAGTTTGGTTAAACGAAAAGAAACAACTATAAATTGTTCCATCTTTCAATGTTTGAGGACCCGAATCGAAGACGAAAAGAGTATAATGAATAAGAAAATCCCAGAAATTTCGGATTCGAAAATTGACAACTTTACATTTACACTGATCGAACACGGAACAAACACCCTCGAGATCGTAATCAGTAACACGCAGATCTCACCCTCGTTTACTACATTAACGAATCTAGCTAGAATTGTAAAACAGAAAAGATTGGAAATTTACGCACTCTCCTCGTAAATATCGAAACTTTGGTATCAAAAACACGGATCGGAATCAAGACAGATCTAAAAAAACTTACGAATTTGTTGGATCCAAAGGAAGAAGAGAGGGATGGGGAGGGAAGGAGAACAGACCTAGCCACGACCCGAGTCGAGTCAGTGCCGGAGGAATTAGTTGAGAGAAACTAATAAATGGTGGTAGAGAAGGAATGGTAGAGAGGAAACACCATTAATATAGAAAATGGGAGGGAAACAAAAAGCTCTCAGTGGTCATGTGGCCTTATTGGTAGGTAGTTAGATCACAACTTCTACCCAAAATTGATTTTCTATCCTTGACGAAAACACCTAATGTAATATCTCATTAGTAACAGTAATTATACAAATTAGTGGCTAAATTTGTTTCATTTGTTTATTAATTATAACTGTGGTTTGTCCTTTAAGACGTGATGGTCGTTAAAATGTCGCCCTTCTAATTAAGCGTGGCTTACCACCTTGCTGGTGGTGGTAAAGGGCTGTTTCGTTTTTGTCTTCAGGATTCAGCAACGTTTGGTTCAACTTTTTCTTAATGCGATTATATGTTAAGTGTTCCTCTTTCTTTTTAAAAAAATCATAAACAATTTTCATTTTGAAATGTCATGGNNGGGGGGGGGGGAATACAAGAATGTTGAGGATCTTGCATCCTCCGCAAACTGCCTGCACACACTTGCTATCACTCCAAGAATCGATCTCATCTCTCTCTCTCTCTCTCTCTCTCTCTCTCTCTCTCACACACACACACACACACACAAACGAATTCGACTCCGAAAATGTAAAACAGAGCGTTGAGAATGACGAAGAACAATAGAACGCAACACACAATTAAGAATACAACAAGTATTTTGATTTGAAACACCTTTGATTAGACCTTATTCAATATTTCACTATGAGCTTTGAAGAAGATGTGATCTCTAGTATCATATAAAGTTGCACAGAGAAATTGTGAGGAAGACATTATGTGTTACAAGTTACAACATAAACAAGTAACAAATTCCATCAACTTATTAGTTCCTTCTTCAGTTGATACAACCGAGTCGCACCTGCAGTTCCAACATACTCCACCTTGATTTAGGAATGATAGAGCTATATTATCATGTCTATCCTATATTCCGCAAGTGCACGGTAGTGCCTTTACAATATGTAAGGTGCCGAATCTCGTATAGCCCGTTTTCACAAAAAGAAATAAGTGGACATACAACGAGTTTGTATTTTGAGTTTGATTTAGTGAATGAAAGCAGTAAAGTATGCGACTGTAACTAAGAAGATTAAATCAATGTGAGAAGGGTTCTTATAGTTTTCAGGATCAGTATATGCTTGGACCTCGTTATATCGAGTTCTATTAACAAAAAGATTCGAGAATTAAGAGACGGTAAAGCTGGACTATTTATCCTATAAGTTAGATTGAAAAAGAAAAACCCTAGTCCCTATGCTGGCATTCAAAAGATCATGGTCCCTATCAACATGTCTCCTGGTTCGTTATGCATACAAATTTACTCTGAAAACACGAATAAATTCAGCAAACATCTTGTACGATACCGAAAATCATCTAAATGTAAATGAAATGTTTAGAATAAATAAAAACAAGAGTATTGTATCTCCCCACGAAGAGTCTTAGTATCAGTATGTATGGGGAGAAAACAATTCAATACTGTTAAAAATACAAATTAGAAAATGGCCAAAAGTACAAACTAATAATAATAATAATAATGCACAAAGCTCATGTCTTGAAGGACGCAATTGGTTGTAGAGAATCACAACCCAATTGCCATGGTCTACGCCTACAATCTCCAGCCGCTATTTCCGCGTTTGCGTTCTGATCATCGCCGGCACTCTGCGTGAGCGTTAAGGAGGTCGTGGCGATCATATTCTCTAAATCGCTGACGTAACTCGAAAGCCACGCCTTCTCCGATCTAAGAACTGCGTTCTCCGACTCGACCGAGTCCAGCCTCTGTTTCGCAACTCTGCATCTCTCGCTCTTCTCTTTGATTCGTCTCTCCAGAGACGAGATCTCGTTGATCGTGTCCTCCATTAATTTCTGTTTCTTCAAACGCGATCTCCTAGCCGATTCGCGGTTTGACAACTTGCGTTTTCTCTTCTTCTCATCTACGTCGGAACCTGAACTTGTCTTCTCTGCGTTTGCCATGTTTGTCCTAACACTAGCGAGAAACTTTAAAAAAAAACAAAATATATATATATATATATGTTCAAGAAAATACGTAAAACCAGTGGAGAATCACGACGGATACGGAATGATAAACGAGGAATCGAGAGAATTGGTTGAGATTTCTCATTTCATAACTCCGTCCATTAACATTTCTCTTTGGTTAATCAATAATAGCTTTAGATTATCGACAAAGATGTCGAGAAATTAAACAATAAGATCTAATGATTATCGCCTTCTTTGGACGAATTTAGAGAGAGATTAGAAGCGAAATAGAACAAGGAAGAAGATAAGGATAAGATCGAAAAAGGGAAGTGGAGAAGTTGTTCGTCTTAGGTTGCCCTTATTTATAGATTATATTAAAAAAAAAAAAAAAAAGAAGAGGAAGATTCATCGAATCTGGTCAAATACATACTAGCATTTTACTCTTTACTTTTTTTTGTTATTGATTTTATTTTATTAGGACATACCAGCTAAATATGTGGTGGTATTGTTGGTTAGACCACCTCCATCGGACATAAATTATGGGTGTTTTAAGTTAAAAAAATATTAAAAAAGCAGAATAGTGAAGAACCGTGTCTCTGCATAGACACTCGGAGACACCTTACGTGTCATCTTGTAATTGGAGGGTAAAATGGTTTTGTTTTTATTTTCGTCATTTGCAAAAAAAAAGCTTTCGTTCTATTTTTCTTCATTTGCGAAAAAAATTCGAGAGCTCATATGCTAAAAAAACCCTTCTGATTTCGATTTTGAAATCGAGTAATCTATTTCGAAGAATCTTTGTGAAGATTAACTGTTGAATCTGGAATTATCACTTATACCGAATTACCGAATGTCGTCTTCTTGTAGGGTATGCGATTTCTCATTGCTTCTTCATGATTCTTCTTCTTGTCGGTTAGATCTGAGTGTGTTAATCGATTTGTAATTCTATTGTTTTTGTTGTTTGATTGTGTTTAATTATAGACCAATTTAGGATCGATATCAAATTTCAATTTCATGAGAATTTCTGTTATTTCTAGATCGATTAAATATAAATTTGCAGATCATCTTGGAGTTATGAATCTCTTGCATGTTTGATAATAACTGTATTTTTTGAATCTCAAAATCGGCAACTTTCATCCAAAATGGGCAACTTTCATCCAAAATGTTTGATAATAACTGTATGTTATATCCAAAATGGGCAACTTTCATCCAATCAATTTCAATTCCAAACCATCATTATTTGCTCAATGTCAAAAAGCTGCCCGAAAAGATGTCGAGCGTGCTTTTGGGGTCTTGCAGCAAACTCGATTTGCGATTGTCAAAAATCCCGCTCTTAGTTGGGATAAGACAAAAATAGGAAAGATAATGAGAGCATGTATCATATTGCACAATATGATAGTAGAAGACGAACGAGATGGATACAGTCTGTACAATGTATCAGAATTCTATCAAGGAGAAGGAAGCGGGACTTCACTTGTGGATTTAACGTTTTCTACAAATATGCCTGCCAATCTAGGCAATATGATGGGCGTTCGAAATCGACTTCGTGATACAACAATACATCAACAATTGAAAGCTGATTTAATTGAACATATCTTGCAGAAATTTGGCACAACAGAAGATTAGATCTGAAAGAATTACGTTCTTGATAATGCTTTTATATGTATCTATCATTCTACGTATTTGTTTTCCGTTTATTATATCTAATTTTAAGTTTGAATTTGTTTTTTACGTATTGTAATATATGTTTAAAAGTATTTATAATGTAATATATTTATTTTCTTTATAAAATATTCTATAATTATAATTTATAGTTTTTTTTTCCATAAGTTTAACCCAACATTTGTTATATTATAAATTTAAACTAAAAAAACATATTTTCAATAAATAAATAATTTGTAATTCTTAAGACACCTTTAAGGATGTCACTAATGGAGGGTGAAAAACTAATGCATATTTAGTAGTGGGTCTAAAATTAAAATATTATTAAATATAATATTAATTAATTTTTAAGACACTCGTAAGAGTATCACTAACGAGGATGCTCTAAATGGGCAGACTAGTAATTATTATTTTTAGCTTTAGCATTTTAAACTATTTAGTTGTCACGGTCGTAGGGTAATTCTAGAAATATCCACGAAAACTGGATTCTATAAACTTCTAGTATGTCCTTGTCCAAATTTAATTCCTCGTTTGTTCTAAGTTACTTTTTCTGCGACTCCAATAAAAATGGAACACGATGACCAATCTCATAACGACTAAAAGTCCCGAAATTGGATCAGTACATGTCAGTGGGTATGTAGTAAATGGCAAAAAGTATGTTTGACAAATATTATGTTAGTACAGCGGAGATATAAGTATGTTTTTTTTAGTGTTTTTGCTGTGAAATATTGATTTTTTTTTTTTTTTTTTTTTCGAAGCTGTGAAATATTGATTAAAAATGTTTTCAGTACAATGTAGTATTTCTATTGGATCAGTCTGAATTGTTATTCAACAATACTAAGTTGCTAACAGATCGTATGAACAAAATGTGTGATGGAATGCATTTTTAGTCTCTTGTGTAGTTAATTGTATCCTTTAATTCACATATATCCTTAACTACACACGAGATTCCTTTGGAAAATTCGAAGTTTGAACGTGTAGCAATGACGACTATTTTACTGCTAGAGATTCCGCTTAACATGGTTGACAAATTTATTAGTAAAGAAAATTATCCATCTTAAAAGCATAATCTGCATTTGATTTTTCTTTTGTGGGGTATCTTATCCCAAATGATTTTTCAAATGGAAAAATTAAGAATATAGAGTAATGAGGTCTGTATTGGTAAGCCAGCCTACTTTTTTCCAATGAAAATACAAAATAAATATATTACTATATATATAGTTTAAAATGCAGCATCCTTATCTACTGGCCGATTACTTTATATATTATTATTTATCACATTTAAAATAAAATATCCTTAGATGTGAACGTACTCTCTCAAATAACTAAAGATGTACATGCACTTGGTTGGTTTGCTAGTTTATAATTTTTTTGTAGGTTTATCGTCGATATTGTGTTCGGGTCTGGGTCAATCGACAAATGTTTG
The DNA here is from genome assembly GCA_002933915.1 of Eutrema heterophyllum. NCBI lineage: Eukaryota > Viridiplantae > Streptophyta > Magnoliopsida > Brassicales > Brassicaceae > Eutrema > Eutrema heterophyllum. Next base: position 114,721 of record PKMM01023707.1, on the reverse strand, counting down.
GGGCCAAAATAGAAAAAATATACTTTTAAAAATCAAAAGCGTATATTCAAATTAAAATTATTTTAAAAATATTGATAACAGATAATTTTTTATTTTGTTTTAAATAGCAGATATGGTACTTTTTTTGCTTATATTAGTAGCATATATTTTTCTTTACTGTTTTTTTGTTAATTTTATTTTGAGTTTTTTTATTGTATTGTTTTCTTTTTGCTATTGTCTCTTCTCTCTCAAGTCTCAACGTTTCTTCATTGTTATTCAATTCTATTTTTTTGACCGAGACTTGTAACTTGATAGTTTGTTTTAGGGATGTTTCCGTGTATAATCCAAGTTTAAACTTGAGAATGTGCGTTAGTACAAGTATGAATTGTACATGATTAAACAAAAAAGAAAAATTATATTTTTGTTTTATTTTGTGAAGTTTTTTTTTTTTTTTTTTGAAATGTAATATTTATTTGACAACAAAAGAAAAAACATACAAAAGCTTTGATACAAAGCTTCGTGGACAATACAAAGCTTTATTTTGTGAAGTTCCACATAACTCTCCTGGTCTTTTTGATGTAAACCTACATTCCATTTTTGTTTGATAGTCGATTCACTATATATTGGATTTGCGCTTCATATGATGGCTACTTCACTATTTTAAAGATTCACAAATTCAGAGATCTTCAAAAACTATTTATTTTGTTTGTGTGTGTTTCGTAATCATTCACTTATATATTGAAAAATTACATTCTAATGATATTACTCAATTTCTAACTATTACACATATCAACCAATTACCTTGATCTTAGAATGTTTGCAACAACAAAAAAACTATGAAAATGTGTTGTTGTTCGTCTATTTTTATTTCATATATAAAGTTTTTTTTGTTAACATTTTCATAAATAGAAGAATTCTTTCATATAAAGTTATAAACTATGATTGGAAATAATCAGTAATCACAGAAAAACATGCATAGAGATTAGAGAGTGAAATAGTAAATGGAGTAAGTTAATTAAAGCCATGGGACTGCTTTCAATTGGACAGCTTTGGTTTTAATACTTGATATATTTTTTTATTTGTTGTTTACCTTTCTCTCATGGTTGGTTTACTATATTTCAGAAAATTGCAGATAAGCATAAACTATTTTTCTGTTTGCCCTCATTCGTATGTGTATTAAAAAATTATTTATGAGTATTCCACTCATCCTATACTTTTTCGTAAGAATTATCGTCTTCGTCAGAGTTTTGTGTATGCATATGCATATTTATATAAATCTTCTAATATTCCACTACCACTACTGATTGTTGGTCCGACAATTAGTACATTTTCGTAGTTAGCACGGTTTGTGATTATTACATCATCCGATTTTTCTTAAATAATTTGGCATCCGCTATTCTTTTTGATGACATCTGTCAAATAGAGTGAGAAGGTTGCTTAACGCTTACGTATCACTAATTTATGATTACAAGCATTTTTACTTACGTTTTATTCAATTGATATATTATTTGGTTAAGTTTTTTTTGGCGGTATCTGTTTTTTTAATTGTTTCAATTATTGTTTTTATTTTTTTTTAAATTATAACATATATGTATATTTTCAATATTGTATCAATTTTAAATTTACATTAATTTTCTCGAGAGCAATTATTAAGATACAAATAATAAAAAACTTTAAAATATGCAAATCTGCCAAATATCTCTTGAATCCTTGATACATATACAAATGATCATATATAAGTTCTTGTGAGTAGGTAAGAAATTTGTTAAATTTGTTTTGACCAGTATTAAGCATTAATAAAACTCAGCAATTGTATGATTGTATCAATAGAAAAACTTTCTCCAACTTATTTGCCATTTTTTGCCTATTTCTCAACTTCAATAAAAATAAATCATGTTACCAAATAGAAAAGAAGCATTGTTTTTTTAGTCTTACGTAATCTCTCTTACTCAAACTCTGCTTAGTTAATTTTTTTGCAAAGCCACTACCATTATATAAGGATAGGGGTGTCAATTAGGGCCAAAGCCCAAGGGCCGGCCCGGTCCGTCCCTGAAAAACAGCGGACTCGGACCTAGAAATATAAGCCCCCTAAAAAATTGGGTTTTTCGGGTTAACCCCATTCGGGCTAGTGTGTTTTTCGGGTTTAGCCCGAAACATTACATTTTAATTAGTTAGATATTTTATTTAAACATTTATCTTTCTAAAAATAATAATTTGACATATTTTTTATACATTTCGTGATCTATGTACCATTATCATTCATCAATATTTACTTCATATTTTTTAAATCATTATCTATAGATTTTCAATGACATTTCTATATGATTTATATATGTCAAAGCTTAATATTATTATTATTTTTTTATATGTAGCTCTTGATGGTGATGGGGATTTAGAAGACGATAAATGAGATTCTAATATAAACTCTACTACATAGATTTGAAGTGTTTTGATTTTATGTTTTATTTGGTAATACAATTTATTTGAATTTTATTTGTTTTTTTTGTCAAACTTTTGCTTTTAAATTTAATTGGATTTGATATAATACATTTCAACTTAGATTTATTTTGATAAATATTTTGTTTAATTATTTTTTATTTGAGAATTGAGAATTTTTGTGTTTGTAAAGAAAAGTCCGAAAAACCCGAAAAATCTTAGAACCCTGTCCAGATCGGACCAGATTTTGAAATATAGACCCAATTTTTTTGAAACCAGACCAAACTCAATTATATGCGGACTTTACGGATTACGGGCTGAGCCAGCCCGATTGACATCCCAAACTATATCATTAGCGTCCATAAATAGATAAAAGAGAATGTGATGTCATCGTGCACATCGCTCAAATTTAGGTAGGCGAGCTATATACTAATAATATTCCTAAATTGATCCCCTGCAATCAAGACTATATCGCCTTAAACAATTAAATTTTTTTTTTTGAATGGATACATATCCTTTTCGTCAGCAAATTGATAGATATCAAAATAAGAAAATAAAGAGAACTAACGCAAAGAAAATATGTGAAGATTTGTGATAAAAATTAAAACTGCAGAGAAAGTAAAAATAGACTACTTGAAGATTTAGAGGTTTAATACATGTTTCATGATCACTAATGATTAATCATCCAATCTCTATATTATTATTTAAAAAGACATTTTTAAAAATAAACTTTATTTTGTAAGTTATTATATGAAATGCCATTACAAATAAGAAAAAATAATTGAAATAGAAAAAAATATAATTGTCTTTTAAAATTATTGATAAGAATATGGAAAATATTTATTTCTTATTAAAGAAGTTATTTACTATTTAGTTTCTTAATTATTATGATATTATTAAATAATAATCAATCAATACATCTCTATAATATTATTTAAGAAGACATTTTTGAAAATTACTTTGTTTCGTAAGTTATTACATGAAATGACATAACAAATAAGAAAAGATAATTGAAATAAGAAAATATATAATTGTCTTTTAAATTTATTGATCAATCAATACATCGAGTTCGGTAAAAGCCGAACTCGGCATTAACAGTTTTAAACATAAAATCGAGTCTTCATCTCGAACCGAGATCGGTCCAGTTGATTCCGATCGACGACGGTTCGAGATCGGTAAAGATAAAGACAACAAGCGATTGCCGACTCGCGGCATACCAAGCTCGTCGGTATCAACCCATCGTAATCAAAACCCACTTCCGGGATTCGCAAAACTTTACGGAAAATACGGAAAATGAAGATTAATTAGTTTTTTTAATCCGGGATTCGCGGAACTTTTCCCGGATTCGGGGAAAGGTTTAAGCCGCCGAAACAGCTTATAAATAAAGAGTTTCCGACTACATTTGAGGGGGGGGGGGAGAATGGGCAACACATTATAGAGAGAGAAAGTGAGAGCTCGAAACCCGACCTCGCTCTTATCTCCGATCTTGAAACATTTTTGTAACTCCGACGAGTTCGACTTAATAAAAAACGAGATTTCGATCAATTCGTTAGTTTCTTATCCTTGTGTGATTTCTACGATCAACAAGCGGTGCATATTATAGTTATGTTTTCAAGATTATAGGTTTTTGCGGGTTAGTCCGAATAATATTTTAATTCATTGCAAAACGGGTTAAGTAGACATGTTAGTCCGGGTTAACAGTTCTATATATAATCATTAGTTAGACATATTATAAAATTTAGATAAATATATTTTTTCTTAAATTTCAAAATAATTTTTAAGAAAAAATTATCTCGCGCGGGTTTAATCCTAGTTTGCAATTATTAAACAAGTTATTAATATAACAAACTTAAGAATTTCATGGACGGATAGACAAACCTTAACTTAAGCAGAAGGTTTTCTTGCTATATATTCATTATATGATATGTTATGTATATGTGGTCTCATCGTTTTTGTAGGTTCTCTCATCGTCTTGCATAAGTATAGAAGAAAAAAAAACAACAAGACCTCAGATGTAGTCATGGAAAAAGTAATAAAACTCGAAAAAGGGTTCAATAATCAAACGTAAGTAGACATGGTACTTTAATTTACTTCAAGATCTAAAAGGTTTATTGAAAAACCCATGGGCCTAGAGACAAGTCCAACCTCGGCCTCTTTATAATGGTAAAAACAATTGTCTAAAAACGAAAGAGTGTGGCTGCTGGGATTCGAGCCCAGGTCTCCACGGCCACAACGTGGAATTCTTACCACTAAACTACAGCCACTTTTGGTCTATATACTGAAACAAAACAATAAGACCTATAAAAGTTTTTGTTTATGGGCCATGTCACGTGACCGGACCGGACCCATCCCCTTAAATCTTTAAAAGGCTATGTTAAAATCAGCAAAACGCAGCGTTTTAGGGGTCAAGTTCGTTTTTGTGTTCTGTTTCTCCCTTCCCTTTCTATCCAGTGCGTTTCTCCACAAAATCCTTCGCCTTCTGCCGAAATTTGGTTTGCCCAACAACACACACACACACTAATAAGCCAATTAATAGTAGAGAGCTTCACAAGATTGAAAGTTTCTGCTTCTTTTGATTTTGATCCTCTTTCTTCCTATAATCCACAAAACCTAATTGACTTTCTCGGCATCTGGATTCTTCCCCCATCAATCTGTCTCTTCTTCATCCTTCGAAATCCAAACGAAGCTGAAGGTTTCAACGACTCTCTAACCGCCGCCTTTTCTCTAACAGCGAATACTTCAAGAGGTTCGACAAATTTTATTTTTCCCTTTTTTTTTGGGGGATTTTGGTTTTAAGTTCTGCTGCCTGGAGGAACTGTTGTTGGCATTGTGCGTGTGCTGTGGTCAATCTCGATTCAGTATTGCAATGTTTGATTGAATTTGCGTGTGGATTATCTGGTGGTTAGAGATGGGACAATTCGAATTTAGGGTTTTTGTTTTTTTTGTTGTTGCAGAGACAATGTGTTATGGGTCTGGAGTTTCTTCATCTCTGTCGAAGACTGTTTCTTTTGCTCTGTGATCGTAGTTCTCCTTGCCTCACGGCGCATCACGGAGGTTCATTTCCTAAGCTCTCTTATTTATTTGAAAGTTAATTTGCATTTGATTGGATGTTGATATGGTGAAAATCAACACTAGCCGAATTCTTCCACCGTTGTGTCTGAAAAGCTTTGGCATGTAAATATGTGTGCTCTGTGGGAAAAGGGTATTTGTTTGGTTCTCAGGACTTCTTATGGAACCTTAAGATATTTTAATTAAGATAAAGTCTATTCATTTGAGTTCGTGATCTTGGATACATGGATTATGTAATTTTAAGTCCCTTCTGGTGCCAGAATGATCCTTTTAATCGACAAAGATTGTATTTTAAACACTAGTACAAGGATGGAGTAGACAGATTAGCAGCCATTAGTGCAAGGACAGAGTAGACAGATCTAAGCATTAGTACAAGGATGATATTACTCCAAGTTGTTCACTTTTTCATTATACTGTAGTGTTTTAGTTAGTTTGCTGCGAAGAATTAAATAGGAACGATTTGGTTAAGCATGTTTTAGTTTAGAGATGAAGATCATATGAAACTTTTTATCCTCAGATAACTAATATATCCAATCATACTCTTTATGCATAAGGAGCGGTTTTGACTTCCCAATACTCTTTAGATAGATCCCATTTTCTCTGTGCTCAAAGCTTAGAGATGCATAGGTTTCCACGTTATCTGCAATTCCTCTAGATTTCCGATGTTGTCCAACTCAGGATCTTATTTTCACTTCTCTTATTGGTTGGAAATATAATATATCCTAAAGAATTTTTGGTTGTCTTGATAATTGACTTTAATATCTGGAAAATTGACAGGGTCTAATGGCTCTTAGGAAAAATACTCCAAAAGCCGATTCAGTTTCTCTCCCTATGAAGCCTTTGAATTTCTCCAGAAAATTACCAGGGAATGTGCAGATTGCAGACCCAGAAGATATTGCTCAAAATGTTGTGCCTAGCATCGATTTGGACCTGCGGGAAGTTTACTTTTTGATGCTCCACTTGCTTTCCTCTGGGCCATGCCAGAGAACTTATGCATTGTTGCGACATGAACTTCTTGAACATGAGCTTCTTCCTAGAAGATATCATGCTTGGTACTCGAGGAGTGGATTGCCTAGTGGGGATGAGAATGATGATGGCAATTCCTTTCCTTTAAACTATACTGAGTTGGCTAAGAGGTAACTAGTAGAGTTGCTCTCACTGATTGTAGTACTTATGGGAATTTTATATGATTTTTTTTGTGAAGAAGTTAATGATTGGTCATTCATTTCTCCCAAATCATGTTGTTGTTGTATTTTTTTTTTATTTGCTAACGACTGGTTGAGGGTTTCTTCCCAGCAGAGATTTTTTATGTGTTTCATGACATTGTATGTGCACTTTCAGGTATTCTCACGTAAAAAAGGATCACTTGGTGGAGCTTCTGAAGCAATTGGTCTTTGTTTCAAGTAGGCCTACTCCCTCACGAGGGCTCGATGATGGAAATAAACTGATTGCAGCTGGTGTCCCAACACTTTTAGGGACTGGCTCGTTCTCCCTTTTGAGCTGTAGGTGATTTCTAAAATATGTTATTTGTCTATTGACGAGTGTAGTGTTGTCTTTTGTGCTCAATATAGACACAAAAGCTGTCACATGCACATGCAAATGCACACACACACCCATATATATATATATATATACTTGTATACATATATTAACACAAACTATAATAAATTCTCTTATTTAGGACTTTATTTTGCATTTACTAAGTTCTCTTTGAAAATTTGGTTCGCTAAAGCTGCCTCCTCTGGTTTTGTAGATGACAAGGACGTAGTTGGAAGTGATCTTAAACCACCACCTATTGGCATGCGTTGGCCTCATATGCATGCTGATCAGGTGCGTGGTTTAAGTTTGAGAGAAATTGGTGGTGGTTTTGCCAAACATCATCGTGCCCCATCAATTCGTGCAGCATGTTATGTCATTGCAAAACCATCTTCAATGGTACAAAAGATGCAAAACATCAAGAGGCTACGTGGGCACAGAAATGCTGTGTACTGTGGTAAGTTATTTAATTGTTTAGAGGTGAATCTTAAAAATCGTGTTTCTTTTTCAAATAATATACTAATCATTTGGATGAACTGGATACCTGAACCTATATGAATATGCTGCAGCTATATTTGATCGCTCAGGAAGGTATGTAATCACTGGTTCAGATGATCGCCTTGTAAAAGTATGGTCAATGGAGACTGCATACTGCCTGGCCAGCTGTCGAGGGCATGAAGTGAGTTCCAAGTACTATATGAGAATGCTATACTCTTGTTACTGTATTCTTAAGTGGTGCTTAAAATTTGTGTTTTTGGTGCATATGTAAGGGTGACATTACTGATCTTGCTGTGAGTTCGAACAACACTTTCATAGCATCCGCATCAAATGATTGTGTGATCCGTGTTGTAAGTTTCTTGTATCGTCTTCTGTATATGTTTCCATTATGGCTTCCATACATTAGCCTCCTTGATGAGTTCACCCATCTGGATTTTTGTAGTGGCGATTGCCAGATGGCTTACCAGTTTCTGTACTCCGTGGACATACCGGAGCTGTTACTGCTATTGCATTTAGTCCCAGACCTGGATCCCCGTATCAGCTTCTTTCGTAAGAATTGTTCTCAAATTGTTCTTTTTGGCATCATGTACGCTATTTGGGGCATTATTTTTCCTCTTTCTTTTGAAGAATAGTTGAGAAATCATTATGTTTCGTCAGTTGTTTTCATTTGGTTGACACCATGCTATTAATTGCGTGGATTTTCAGTTTATTGCCTATTTCTATGGCTTTGAAATTTTGAATTAATTAACCTTTTAGTCACAAAGCTGGAAAGTTAAAATGTTGAGTTATTATTTTCTCCTTCGGATGGAATTTATGATGTTGAGTTATTATTGAGCTGTGAAATCTATCTCTACTATGTCATTACTCATCTCTTTATGCTGTCTTGAGATTCTATTTGCGTGTCTAGAAAAGGTGTTTTATTCTATCTGGCATCTTTATAAGCTCTTTGTTAAATCTCTGCAGATCGTCGGATGATGGTACATGTAGGATATGGGATGCTCGGGGTGCCCAATTTGCTCCGCGGATATATGTCCCTAGGCCTCCTAGTCCTGATGGTGATTGCTCTACGTTCCTAGCTAATTGATTTTTGCTTTGATCTACTTGAAGCCATAGGACTGACTATGGAATCCTATTCCAGGAAAGAACAGTGGCCCTTCTTCTAGTAATGCTCAGCAGAGTCACCAAATCTTTTCCTGCGCATTCAATGCTAATGGATCTGTCTTTGTCACTGGCAGCTCTGACACTCTTGCTAGAGTATACTCGGTACTGATAAATGTTTCCTGACTGTATCTTGGTTTGAGTTAAAAATGGCCGATCCACATTTTTTTTCTGTCAAATTTCATAGGGTTCACTTAATTACAAAAGGTGTTTCGTTGGTCACAGGTTTGGAGTGCTAATAGGACCAATAATGATGATTCAGACCAGCCAAATCATGAAATGGATGTTCTGGCTGGACATGAGAATGATGTTAATTATGTTCAGTTCAGGTTAGCCAATTACTTTTGAAATTACATTTCTTATGAGATCCTAATTGTCTTATCCTAGTCATTTGCTGTGGTGCTTTCCAGTGGTTGTGCTGCAGGATCTAAATTTGCCGTAACTGACTACTCGAAAGACGAGAACGTTCCAAAATTTAAGAATTCCTGGTGTGTGTTCACTGGTGAAATTGCTGTTAATTTTCACCTTTTCTTATGTTTTTGTGTTTGACTTTCAATCACACATGTATTTTCTAGGTTCTGTCATGATAACATAGTTACATGCTCTCGTGATGGTAGTGCAATCATTTGGATCCCAAGATCACGGAGATCACATGTAACTTTCAATTTCGCTAAGATAACTATGACCTTCACCTAATTCAATACATTTTCATCTGAGCAGAAACTCAGATCGTTATTTATGTCTTTCAGGGAAAAATCTGCCGATGGACACGAGCATATCATCTCAAGGTTCCACCTCCGCCCCTGCCTCCTCAACCTCCCAGAGGTGGGCCACGTCAAAGGATCCTGCCTACACCCCGTGGGGTTAACATGATTGCTTGGAGTCTGGATAATCGTTTTGTCCTTGCTGCTATCATGGGTAATACTATTTTGACACTCTTGATGGCTAAGAATTTATCCGGGCCAATTTCTTAGAGCGCTCCATTCTTGCTAACTAGAATCACTTTCTATGTTAAAGATTGTAGAATATGCGTGTGGAATGCTTCTGATGGTAGCTTGGTACATTCTTTGACTGGCCATACAGCATCTGTGAGTGCTTGATCCCTTCTGTATATTTATCATCCTGTCATGGATTTGGTTGACTATCTTAAGACAGTTATGGGAATATCTAAAACTTTTGACCTGTGTACTTTAAAGCAAGAAATTCGCTGCCCATGCCTATAAAAATGAACACTAAATCATACTTAATTTCTTTCTGTTTTTGTGATAACACTCCCAACTCTGCCTAATGCCATTTATGCCTCGTTATATTGTCTGATTTCTGTTTTAGTTTTCCAGGCATGATTTCCTCTTAGTCCCTTACCGTTATCAACATGTTATACATATTGTTTGTAGACTTATGTTATGGACGTCCATCCTTTCAATCCTCGGATAGCTATGAGTGCTGGCTATGATGGAAAAACAATAGTGTGGGATGTAAGTTTTACTTTCTCTACTGTCTAATCGCTTCTTCATATCTATAATACCAAACCTTTTGTTCTCTTCTTCTAGATATGGGAAGGCATACCTATCCAAATATACGAGATTTCACACTTCAAGTTGGTCGATGGGAAGTTTTCACCGTAAGCAAATAGTTTTGTTCTGTACTCATTATGCTCGTACTCCATCTGATTGCTAATCTGTATCTTCATAATGTAGGGATGGAACGTCAATTATACTTTCAGATGATGTGGGCCAACTGTATGTATTAAGCACAGGCCAAGGGGATTCTCAAAAGGATGCTAAATATGATCAGGTACCAATATAACTTTAATTGCGGAGAAAGCTTCATTACTGTACGTCCACTGACTACATTTCTGATAGAAACCTTAGATCGGATTTTATCAGGATAAGTTTGCTAGTGCTTTGAGAGATCGACATATCTCCTAGTTCTGTTTCTCGGAGAGAACATATCTCTCCCTTTCGATCAAATAATCCAATAACCGTTATATAATGTACAAACCAAGAAAAGCCTAGATAAATTATAGGAAACATATCTCTTAACATCCATAAATTCCTACTAAATATTATAGAAATATCTAATTCTAGTTGTTCCACGTCACCTCCTCCAAGCAACTCGGCGTTTATCCATATCTTACACTAAAATGGAATTTCTTTATAATTGCTCTGTGCATCTTGCAGTTCTTCCTGGGGGATTATCGGCCATTAATTCAGGACATATATGGTAATGTCCTGGACCAGGTAAATGGCTCATCTTTTTTACCCTTCTAGTGATTCTGCTTATAAATAGATAAATCATTTCTTTTATATCTGTAATTCTGTTCGTATTAGGCATAGTGTAATCACTAATAGGCATTTGTAACTTTGATTCAGGAATCTCAGCTTCCACCTTATCGCCGAAATATGGAGGATCCTCTTTGTGATTCAGGTTTTAATTTATTTGGTTACAAGTGCTTTGTGGATCCTTCCACTCTGGCTGGGCATATCATTCACTCTTTATTGTTCTGCATTCTAGGGATGATTCCATATGAAGAGCCATATCAGACCATGTTTCAGAAACGGCGACTCGGCGCCTTAGGCAAAGAATGGCGACCATCTGCTTTAAAGCTTGCTGTAGGGCCAGATATCACTTTAGATCAAGATTACCAAATGCCACCTCTGGCAGACCTAGACTTAGCTGAACCGTTGCCAGAATTTGTAGATGTAATGGAGTGGGAACCAGAAATCGATATCTTAAGTGATGAAAATGATTCTGAATACAATGTGCCAGAAGAGTATTCGTCTGGAAAAGAGCAAGAATGTTTAAATTCTTCAACCTCTGGTGAGTCAGGTTCCACTTCCAATGAAAGCGATGAGGATGGTGATCATCAGAATAGCCTTAGAAGATCCAAAAGGAAAAAGCATAAGAAAGAAGTGAGTATTTCGTAATATTGCTTTGATCTTGTGCATAAATATGCGACTTATCCCTTTTTCTCTCTCTACCAGGCTGGGATAATGACTTCTTCGGGTAGGCGTGTCAAAAAGAGAAACTTTGATGAGCTTGATGGAGCTCCAAGCAAGAACAAACGTACCAGGAAATCTAGGAGTGGTCGTAGAGAATCGAAGAGGAAATCTTCAAAATCTAAATCGTCCAGACCTAGGCGAGCTGCTGCACAGAATGCCCTCTCTTGGTTTTCTAAAATTACAGGTACATCTAAGGACGCAGAAGAGGAGGACGTCTCTGAATTGAGTGGGTCATCAGAAAGTGAATCAACAACGCAGGACTCAGGCACTGGGGATAGTGAACTTGACATAGCTATGTTAAATGGACATGGCAAGCAATCAAAGGGGAAAAATATTCTCGTATGTGATTCAGATGATGGGGCTCAACAATGTGATATTAGAGAAACTCATCCTGCTGAAAGGAGGAGATTGGTTCTTAGATTTCCTGTTAGCAATTCAGATAAGCTTACCTTGCTGGGGAACCTACCTGGATCATCTTCTAATGTTCCAAATCCAACTCTAGGGAATAGCTGTGCTGAAGACTTAAGGGTTCCTGGGAACCTTGAAATTCACACAAATCAATTTAAAGGGTTAGATGCAAGTAAAGTCAAATGGGGAATGGTTAAGGCTCGTACACCAAAGCGAATGAGAGGTAAAGCAAGGTCATCGCATGGACTTATGGTCTCTGAGCCAGAGGGAAAGGAAACAAATAATGTTAACGAAGATGCAAATCACCATGATAATGGTGTTACAGCACCTAGTTGTTTGGAATTAAGAACAGATATAGATGGCATGGCAGTTGACTCTGACACGGTGATTTCTAATGGTTTGCCAAATGGTGAGGAACGATATCTAGGAGTGGATGGGTCACCAAGTCGAGTGGCTGATGACGGTGCCTCTAACTGTTCTCAGGATGTAACCGGTCGCCTGCATGATCTAAAAGATAGCCTTCCACCTATCTCTAGGAAGTTGAAGATACGCTCCAAGAGGATTTCAAGGGCTCCTGATACATCTTTGAAGCAAGAAGTAAAATCTTCATCAATAAATCAGGAGGGTAGTGGCACTGACGCATTATATGATGGTTCTGCAGAAACTAGATGTGATTTGGTACTGGACTGTCAAAAGGATGGTGTGGTTGGAACAGAGCTATCTTTCATAAATGATTGTGTGCATGAACCGAATCCTGAGATCAGTGATCCTGTCTCAATTGCTAATGATGTTCCTGTGTCACATCCTAAACGGATGTTTGATTATGTCTATAGACGATTGAAGTCACGAAAGCATAAGAATAACTCAAACGGGGGTGAAACTCTTACTCAAGAAATCAGTCCAGGTTCTTGTAGTCAGGATCAGAGTAGTGGAGCTAATTTCCATGAAGGTGCCCCTAATGGGTTCCATGGGACCCAATCGAATGGATCGAAGACGTCAGAAGGCAGTTTGACACACATCCAAGATAAACTAAGTGATTCACGTGGAAACCAAAACTCTCAAGAAGAATGGAGATCGACTTCTGGGGCAACACTTCGGTTGAGATCCACAAGAAATAGAAGGTCTACTTATCCTTTTAGTGAAACTAAACCTGTTGAAACAAAGAAGCCTCAGCAGCTAGTAGAAAAGGTATCCTGGTTGACATTACCAACACACGAAGAGGGCTCTCGTTATATTCCACAAAAGGGGGATGAAGTTGCGTATTTGCGACAGGTAAGTTGTGGTGATCTTATCTGTTGCTTCGTTTAGTCAACCTTTGGTATCAATTTTTGACCTGCGGCTGTTACTTGTATCTTTCAGGGGCATCAAGAATACTTAAACTTTAGCTCCCTGAGAGAAGTGGCTCCTTGGACTTCAATAAAGGGAGGAAATATAAAGGCGGTGGAAATTTGTAAAGTGGAAAGTCTTGAATATGCAACACTTCCTGGTTCTGGGGATAGCTGCTGCAAAATGATACTTAAAGTCATTGATCCGAACTCCGAAGTCTTCAACAAAAGTTTCAAACTTACGCTGCCTGAGGTGGTGACCTTTCCAGATTTTCTTGTGGAAAGAAGTCGGTATGAAGCAGCAATACAGAGGAACTGGACTTGCAGGGACAAGTGTAAAGTTTGGTGGAGAGACGAAGGCGAAGAAGATGGTAGTTGGTGGGAAGGACGGATTCTAGCTGTGAAACCCAAATCACCTGATTTTCCTGATAGTCCGTGGGAGAGGTACACAGTGAAATACAAGAGTGATCCGGCCGAGACACATCTACACAGTCCCTGGGAGCTTTTTGATGCTGATACCAAGTGGGAGCAGCCTCACATTGATGATGAGAAACGAAACCGTCTGCTCTTGGCCTTAACAAAGTTAGAGAAATCAGATAAAAGAACCAAGGTTTGTGATTCTAATCAAATTTAATATCTCATGGTGTTAATTCAGACTATTCTAGCCACCAAATTCTGACTTCACATGATGAGCATAGGCCCATGTTTACATTAATTAGGGTTTTTTAGTTAGTCCACTCTAAAGCTAAGTGGATTAGGAGGAGACAAAGACACAACACTATCCCAAGAACATAACAATATGACATAATCTCTACTAATTCGTTTCAGGATGCTTATGGCCTCCAAAAACTGAACCAGACCGTGGGAAACTCCAGCTACACCAACAGGTAAGTTTCTTCAACACTGGAAGAGGAGTTTGATGGAGATGAAGCTGACATGGTTTTGTTCTATGGATTCATCTGCAGGTTCCCAGTTCCTTTGTCTCTTGAAGTAATCAGATCAAGGCTTGAGAACAACTATTACCGGAGTGTGGAAGCATTAAGACACGACGTAGCAGTTATGTTGTCCAATGCAGAAACTTTCTTTGGTCGAAATAAAAGCGTAGCGGCCAAAATCTCACATCTCTCTAACTGGTTCGACCGCACGCTACCTTCTTTGTAGCATTTCTTCCCTCATAGCAGTAGTAGTAGTGCCTATGTAGATAATTTTTTTTTGTCTTTCTCATGTTCCCAAATCGTTTAGTTAGGGTTTCTGCAAATTTTTAACTTCTAATGAATGAAGAGAATTTTAAAAGTTTTTTTGTTTTTTTAGTTAAGAGAATTTTAGGTTTAGGGTTAGTTGGAGAGAATCTTTTTCATTGTAAGTAAAGAGAGATTGGAGAGGTCAAAAACATTTGATGCTTTGGAAAACAGAGAACCATCTTCCGTTGACTGATCCCCGCCCAATTTCAGAATGTTGTTTTCTGCTTAATAGCAGTAGAAAAATATATATATATAAAGTTGGACACTACATGCAAATTAACAGAAAAAACTATATAAATTTTGTCTTTTAACGTAATAGATGGGTAGTACGAAAAATAATACGGCACAGAAATTTGATGGAAAATACTATATACAAATACCGAATTGAAAACAACGTTTTTACAAGGGAAAAGTTCAAAAACAAATTCCAACTTTTGGGAAAAAAAATCATCACTTAACCGTTTTGGCCAGTTATTTGGTATTTTAATGCGGTTTTTCTCATAAATTTGTTTTTAGTAGAGATCATGCTATTAGCATGGAATAAGTGAATAACTAACTGAATAAGCACGAAATAAAATATTATTAAAAGTATTATATATTAATGTGGTATAATCAAGATTCTTCAGGTTTTAATGTGACTACTATACGAGACAATATTAAATATATACGGATCTACCTATACATTAACATGCATATATAGGGCTTTTGAGTTTTGACAATCAAACAGAAAAAAAAAATTATTTGAGAGAAGAATCACACATGTTGTCGTCATCAACACGTTTCGCAATCCTTTGTCTCATTTTTGTTTCTCTTTTTCGTCTGCAAAATTGTATGCACACATATAATTTTTAATTTCTTTTGTTCATCCTCCCTATTGTCATGACAGTGATGATCATCACTATTGTAATCATCATCATATCCTTCATAGCTTTTCTGAATGGTATATATTATTAACTGTTTTTTAAGGTGAAAAGGTGGGTGGTTTTGAGCGGAACAAGATATTTCTACCACCGTGCGTTCGATTATATTGCCATATTGGCTTTTCACCGGATTGTTATTGCTGCGTTGGAAAAACGAAGTTCTGTTCACCGAACAAAGAAGAATGTTGGCATAAATGTCCGATCCTTAATCCGCCACCTTCTTCAAGGAATTAAGAAACTCTTGAAGTGTGTTTATATATATATATATACATGAATTTGGTGTAACTTTTTATTGGCTTGACATTCTCAATTCTCATTATAAGAAAGAATATAGCACGAGTATGTGACTCCAACAATTCTGTATTTGAGTTTAGCAACTTTGAAAGTCTCTATCAAGAACGAGTACTTAAGAGTAAGGTTCTAAAACACGGCCTCCAACCGGGAAAATAATTGAGACTCTAAAAAACATTCGTTTTTTTGTTCAAGTTCGAAATTGAAAATAGACTTGATCGATCTTGTAGAGAATCAAGAAGATGTCATAGAATAATCGTCAATAGTAGGACCAGAGACATGTACTTATGTAGTCTAGGTAACTATGTTAAATTTTTATTTCATTATCTCCCTACATAAGTGTATGTCCAATGTCCATAACCATTGTTCTCATGAGAGTAAATATCAATTTTCCAATTCATAACTCTAATCACTTCAATAGATATATTAACAACCAAAAACCAAAAATAAACAAGAAAAATGATGAAATCGTGACGAAAAATCTAATACGGCGGATATTGTAGTCTTTCACAAGAAGACAAGGCTAAAAGTCACCATTTTACCTTTTTGTCGTCTACAATTCACATACAGACATTTATGAATTTGAACCCGACTTAGTTAAATCACTATGCTATCATTTTACTTTGAACGAGAGTGCTACCACGTAGGCTCCAAGGAGAATCCTAAAGTAGCTACCAAATAATAGTAAATATTATATGTGACAATAAAAGTGTTTATAAGCGTAAACATCGAGAGAAACTTGGCAAGAAAGACATTTTAATTATGTTTTAAGAAACAAAGTCTTAAGAAAACAGTGTCGGCTCATGGAAGTTTAGGGTGGCCGGAAGATTTTCCGGTGAGATTGTCCGGCAACTTAGGGAATTTAGAAGGGCTGTGTTTAGTGAACCAAGTAGTGTACAAAAACTGCTTGTGAGGACCAACATGGTTACATATTAGCTTCAGCTTCTGTCTCTCTCTCATCCACCTTAGAATTATCTTCATGTGACGCTTGCTCGTTAACCCTCTTAATCCCACTTCCTGCTCAATTTTTTTTTATAACAGTGATCAGATGAAAACTACACATTGTGTTGAATATAAATGCTGTTACTTGGATCATTTGTTTTTTGTAACAAGGGTTTACTTGGATCATTTGTTCGAAAGCTAAACAACAACTATTCCAGCTCTTGACCTAATTAGGGCTCAAAGTTACCGTTATTCCACGCATTACCAATCGGTTTTGAAAAATAAAATGAAAACATCTCAAAAATGTAGAAGAGTGATATCTCAAAACGGTTTTGAGATATCACTCTATCTAACGTCACATTCTCTACCTTTGGCAGATTTGAGAACATTCATTCTACTTGTCAAAGCCTCTAAAAAAGGAAATGAAAAAAGCATCATGTAATGTAAAAGAGTACCTTGACACGATCCCAAGTTTCAGCAATTGTGAGAGGTCCATGTTCTTTCAAAATATCAAAGATCACTCGGGTAATCGTCTGGGTTTGCTCTGGTGGTGTGTTCAGCTCGATCGGTTTCATCTTGGGTTTCGGTTTAGTGGCGAAATGCCTAATTAACAATCCAACTACATTGTGATCGCTTCTGTTCCAAGGCATCACGTTCCGCAACATGCTCAGATTTCTTCACTTGTTTTCTCAGCAGCTAGAAATGAAGAACACTATTACGAGAGATTCATGTTGAGACAAAACCGAAACCTTAATCTACCAGCCCTAAGTTCAAGTTGTCAGAGAATATAATCTTACAATCTCCTAATTCTTGACTCAACGAAATGGATGCCGATTAAACCGTTATGTTCCTAAATTACGACTCGAGAGATTTTCTATCCAATTAGGTTACATAACTGGAGAAAGAAATTCAAGATCTTGAGCAATAGAGTGAGAAACAAACCGGCTATATGCAAATTTTCTAGCTCGAGACTCAGCTAGGCATTTGATCGAACACCTTGAGTGCAATATGAGCTTTGTCGTGTATCAAACACAGAGATTATAAAAAGGAAAAACTCAACCACAGAGATGAACAAAAGGTGGAAATCGAAGCAGCCCAGTTCCAGAGAGAGAGAGAGAGAGGTAAGTCTGTGAGGAAGGAGACAGGAGAGAGCTTGGACTTTGTAGTAATCGAGCGAATTTACTACAAACGTAATGTAACTATATCATGTAAGATGCATAATTTATGGTTATTTACAAAGTAAGCCCTTGACTTCACTCATACTTGTATATTTCTGTCAGATATGGATAATCTTGTAAAGGTGGGAAATTTTCTTTTGGGTTTACAACTTTCTCCAAGAGCGCTATTGAGCTCAGAACTAAGGGGATTCTCAAATCCATCAGTTTGTTACAACACAAAGCCCTAAATGGCTGACAAAAAGAAAAGCTGAACTTGAGAAAAAAAGAAGAAAGAAGCAGTGTGAGTTTCTTCATGTATCTCAAAATGATTCACTCTAAAAGAGGCATAAAAAATTTCATCCACTTCCGGTTTTCTTAAAACCAATTCAACGACGTTTGTTGTTGCTGTGCCTCTTGCTCTTCCTCTTTCTACTGCTTCTGTCTTCATCAGAATCGGAGTCTGAAGCTGATTCTGACTCGGATGACTCAGATGAAGAAGAGCTGTATCTTCTTCGCCTTTCTTTCCTCTGCTTTTGCTTCTTCTTGCTCTTCTTCTTATTCCTTCTCCTCCTCCTTTCCTCCTCTGAGTCTGACGATGAACTGTATTCTGAACTACTCTCTCCAGATGATTCGGAGCCGCCACTATCTGTTTCAAACACAGAGGCTTCACTGTCACTGCCAGAATCAGATTTTGACCTGTGCTTTCTCTTGCTCTTCTTGGAACGCCTCTCACCTTCTTCTTTCCCATTTGCTGCATCTGGCTTCTCATCATCACCATCATCATCAAGATCATCAATAGAAGGCTTCATTCTCAGTTTAGGGTTCTTAAGCTGCTGGGTTCTCGAGGGCCTCGAGATGTAAACCCTTTCGTTCTTGCACTCGTAAGTCCAGTGTCCAGTTTGGAAACATTTCTGGCACTGTGAAGCCGCTGAGCTGCCTCCCACGACTGATGCTGACATTGACTTGTCTTTCCTTTCGCCAAGCCTGACCGCTTTCTCGGTACTCATTAAATACATCTGCCTCTTGGCTTCCCTTTTCTCCTGCCATCGGCTTGGACCTTCTTCCTTTTGCCCGTAAGCGTTGACGTTTCTCGCTGCTGCAGTCGCTGCTCGCTCAGCTTGGGTACGGCTCAGACCTTTAGCAGCAGTGAGTGCAGCAGCCTTGATCCTGTCAGCTGCAACCTGTGCTTTCTCTTCTTTTGAATCAGACATGTCTTTTGAGCCAATCAGAGATTCTTTATTCTCTACATTCAACGAAACACCATAAATTTAGACCAAAAGTATTTAAGACAGTTTCACAGTCTATTCACACAGTTGGAAAAGAAGATCTGTATCTTCAACAAATACAAATCTGGGTTACGAGATTCAGGTAAAACCCTAAGCAGGGGCCTCCCAAATTAGGGTTTCTCTGCTCGATGCAACTAATCTAGGTTAAGCTTATCTAAACATCACAGTAAACTTCGATTCCTAAATTCTAAGACTTGACGATTATAAACCGAGGAATCTAGGTGAAGTTTCTAGAATAGAACAGGAGCAACTAGGTTTATCGATCTATTAACTCAAATCCAAGATCTACACAAACCTTGGGAAAGGATAAAAGAAAACTTACAATTAGGATCGAGATCACCAAGAGGAAGATCGGAGCACCTTGCTTGGGAGGAAGTAATGGTAAATATGAGTGAAATTTGAGAGGTCCTGTGAGAAGGCGGCGCAAAGCGAGGAAGAAGAAACAGACAAAACGAATTCTATTTTTTTTTTCTCAAGCCCATCACACCTTCTTCTTTTAAAAATATAAAAAACCTCTAATTTTTCTTTTTTTTTTCTTTGTCATCTTTTCCTCTTTATCTATTTTTTTTAAACAGAATACTGATTTTTTTTTTAATTTTATCTTCTTTTTTTTTGTTCAACAATTTTGTTGTTTTTTTTCTTAAAAAATTAAATTTAACATGTTGAATTTCTGTTTAATACTGAGTTATATTAGTTGAATTTAACATAACTAGCAAGATAAAAAAAAGAACCAAAAACACAAATCTCAAGATGACATGAAATCCTAAGAATCGACAATAACTCATTAGTCAGAAGAAAATAAATCTAACGCAGACATTCAAAACAACTCTCAAGCAAAAGAAGTCGAAGTGAGAATTTCTCGGATCGAATTTTAAAACTAGTTAGGAAGCATTTGCTTTCGGCACTAACCTTAGCTGATGTCATAGTTTTTCCACTATCATATGGTTGAAGAGATGTAACAAGGCTATTTGTATATGGAGTTGGTCTTTTTTGCAACCCATTTGGAATTAAACCTGGACAACAATGCAAGCATGAGCAAAGAAACAACATATTATAAACATATTTTACTCATGACTGACAACTTAGAGCATGATGAGTCTCTTATTGGATTGTTTAATATTAAAATGGTGGGGTCAGCGTAAGAGACCGTCTTTTACATCTCTTAATTAAGGTACGTTTCTGATGAATCTCTTGAACAGCCAATATTTTATATTAATTTTAATTATTAAAAATTTTTAAGAAACTCATTGGGGTTGTGCGATAATCATGCTCTTAGGGCAATAGAAGTCAAGTTATGTTTCTACCTTTGCTAAAGAATTAGTTTCAAACTCATTTTTAGCCTGTGGCACCACGAATTAGTTTTTTTTTGCCTCTCAAGTCTTTTTTTGCCATTTGAAAGGATTTGAAGTGACAAAGTGAATCATAACGCCTAAAAAGTGAATCATTTATTTGGGAGCGCAAAACAGGAATGAATTGGCAGAGATCATTAAAAGTGATTGTCTTCAGCGCTTTAAAATTCACAAATAATGTCCTAAAGTTTTTCTATAAATTTTAGCGTCTAAAGTTGGTGCTTCATGGGTTTTAATCCAGGACCGGCTCTGATCGTTTTGGACACCAGTTGCTCAGCATGTTCTGAGAGATTTAGTGATGTGGAATAAAAATCTCTCACCATGGTCATTGTGATAATCTGAAATTAAAACTTTTTAGCTTTTCATTGGCTTCTTGCAAAATGACAAGACAATCTCAAAAGAATTGATAGATTAAAAGATGTACATGTATACAGACATACCTCAAAGCGTTGGAACGTGGAATAAAAGATGTAAACTTTTTCCAAAATGTTTATACGAAGATACTGAACTTTTCTCTATAGCCATCAAATTTAAGCTCCAAATTGTTATCATCCCGTCATGATAACGAAGTATTAAGGTATGCCTCACTTCCCTACATACAAAGATACATTATAAATAATATAGAAGATAATCATAAAAGTTAGATAGACTCACCTTGAATATGATTGGGCTTAACTTGTCTTTTAGCATCTCTACGAATAGTTTTGTCATCATATGGTTTTTTACACCATCTCCAACATTCATATAAACGCAAAAGAATGCAGATGACAAGCATTCTTCAGCTTTATAAAATAACTTTTTAGAAAGCTCATCCACAATGAGGTCAGACAGACTCCACTTCCTCCACATCAACGTCAGAACACTCATCCACCTCCTCATAGAAGCCAGAAAAATCCTCCTCCTCTTCCACATTGTCGTCAAAAGACACTTGGCATAAACTCGTTTTTTGGAGGAAATCGCGGAGAAAAATGAATTTCAGATGTATTCTTCCATGTGTTTTTTAAAGAAGGCGGAATTTTCTCTACTATGTAAAGGGACCAGAAAACCACTACGATCATTTCATTTTCTATTTTTGCTTCATCATCATATGTGGGCTTCTACTTTCGATCGTATCTTAATTTCCTAAACAAAGAAGATAAACTGTCTTTGGGTTGCTAAAATTATGTTCAACGGCTACAATTTAGTGAAGGATCCCATAAAACTATCGACGGAGACATATTTTTGGGGTAAACATTTCTCTATTTTGGCTTTTGAATTTGAATTTGAAGGTGATTAGAGAGAAATTATATTGATACAAAACATAATTATGAAACAACAATTGATACTGAAATACGATGAACAAAGCGGTTTCTGCGGAATCGAGATATTTTGTTCTTAATTTTTAATTGTCCGTAGTATGACGGTTTGACGCAATCAGAATCTCACAATACAAGGCTACAAGCTATTCGCTCCACAACGATTCGCGATCACGATGAACGGCTCTACTTGCAGCACGTTGAAGATTTCCTTATAAACTTGCCTTCATTAATCTGCAGAAATTGCGTCATGTCTTTGGTCAACCACTGGATTAAAAGGGTTTGCATCACTCAATAACAAGATTTATGAACACTTTTTCTGTGTTGCACTATCAAAGAGAAAAAACGAAGAAGACAAAAATTTATAATTCTCCAATCCACAAACAATTGTTTAATTGCTTTTAACTTTTTAAGATAAAAATATGATGCAAAAAACTTGAATTGATGTATTTTGGGGTAAATGGTAGGTAAATTTTGACATCAAAATAAAAAGAAAATTATCAACCATCTAGAGAATCTATACACAAAAAAGCCCATCACCTAATTAAACCAGGAAAAAATCTAAAAGGACGACACGTAGATACAAGTAAAAAAAATGATGGATTGCGTTTTTACAAAATGCAATTGCAGATTACTCATCATTAACACAGAGCATCGAATTGTCTTCAAAACATCTTTTTGTGGCTATACATTTTCTTTTTGACTTTCTTCCGTTTCCCAGATACTATCTTCCTCCTCACCTACTTTCTGATTTGTTTGGACAGTTTTATATAAGTGTCCACAGCTACAAAAACACAAGATATACCAAAATCCTATTGTCGAGAATGTTAATCTCAAGAACCATTTACATCCATTTCTGTTGATGTGGATTCTGAAGGTGTCAACGCAGTTTCACCACCTCCTAGCTTTCCATCGTCTGCTGTTCCAAATTTCCTGTCCTTTTCTTCATCTAAACTATTGCCATTGTCGTCACTGCTTCTAGCTTTGCCACCTTCCTCTGGGGAGTTCTTGTTTCCTTTAATTGTTGAACACAGCCTCGGTTTTTTATTACACTGCTCTTGCTCGTTTTCTCTGCAAGGGAATTTGTTTTTCAGCCTAACGAGCTCTTCCCTTCCCTCCTCTGAGGCTTCTGGCCGAGAATTCTCGGGAGGAGATTTACCGTCTTCATCATCTGCGTCATCCTCATAATCAACCAAACCTCCAGACCTCAGCCTATATAGAAACCAACAAGCAAATCCGTTAACCCTAAGTTGTTGCTTATGATCCACCTTTCATGGATTTCTATCGAAAGAGGCTAGAAAGAAATACCTCGGAGAAGCAGAACTTGCAGCTGCGACATTGGAATTATGGGGCTTAGCTTCTTCTTTCTGTGTATTAGAAGCAGCAGCCAACTTTTCTTCATCGCTGTCAGTATAGAACGTGATGAGAAAAGGTAAAGAGAGAGAAAAGAAAGAAAAAAAAACCCAAGGGATCCACCTGTTTCCTCTGACGTAATTATCCGCCTCTTTGTCCAGAGCACGCTCATTTCCTCTCATATCAACTAGATCAGTGGTGCTCTTTGGTCCCCAGCTTTCCAAGCACTGAAGACAAATTTTTTAAGCAAAGAATACTGTAGGAAAACTTTCCAAAGTAGAAGTTTAGATCGAAGATCGACACCTGATCATATTTCGTTTTTAGAGCCTGGATGGAGGTCAGCTGCTCAAATGGAGCCAACTGGTCCCAAAATGTATTAACTACGTATTTGAGCAACACACTTGTATTTACCTGCACACAAAACGGTAATATGTACAGAGGAACACCCCTAAGAAACAAATGGAGAAAAGGATGAAAAATAGGAACCTTGCGTATGTGCTCAAGAAGCTCCAAGACAGCAGAAATCAGCAGATTGTCCCGATTACCACCGGCAACAAGAACATCTATAATTGGTTTCAGCATGTTTTTCTCAACAACGTAACTCTGGACATTATCATCCTGAAGTAGAACAATTATTTTCTCAGAATTGCATAGCATCCCTAATGACTTTATTGTTATCCGCGAAGCTTTTGTGCCCATTAGCTAATCTATTTTCATGTTTTTCTATAATATTACATGTGACACTGAACTAACTTACCAAAGTAATTTAATGTAATGAGTTCGAGTACATGTTTACAAGAATCTTGAAAAAAAAATTAATACTAAAAACCTCTGACCCTCAATTTTCAACTACTCCAGATAACCAATTTTTATCTTGTCAGATTCATTCTCAAGAGGAGACTGCGCATATGAGTATAAGAAAAAATGCTGACCAAAGACTACTTACATGGACAGAGAGGAGAGCGCGGAAAAAACGAATAGCCGCAGCCACTACGGGTTTTTCCTTTCTTCGTGTGAGAAACAAAACGTTTTCTGTCACATTTTCAAGGAGAAAACTGCACGTTGCAGACAAGAGAAGAAAATTCACAAGAATATTATATGGCTACTATAGTGTAGATAAAACAAAAAGATAATGTGGTAATCATCATAAAGGTTACATTGTCCTTGATGAATCCTGCTGAACGCAAATGCACAGCAATTCACAAATGTCCAATAGGACTTTGGGCTTTGTCCCACAATGGCTGCCAACTCTTCTGGATGCACGTTCAGATGTATCGCCAGGCCTTTCAGGACATGAGGCAGTTATGAAATCTACTAACTCAGGTAGATGCTTGTCACAGAAAATATCCATAATGTTCCCTCGCTGCAAATATGAAAAATCAAAGAATTCTGTTTAGTACAAATCAAGATGTCTTGAAGATAAAAGAGAAAGAAGAATATACCCAACATTCTAGCAGCTACGTATTGGAGAATAAACAATACAAGGCAATAAAAACTAACTTCGTATGAACTTCAGGAAAACAGTAAATGAAACTTTAACCAATCAGAGCAGAAATGCTGAAGTCAGAACAAAGATAGCAACGTTTTCTTGATGACCTTTCTTGACTATGACTTCTTCGTACAACGGTATGTATTAATAGAGGAGAATAACCATCTCCTTCTGCTTATCAGAGAAACAGGATAATGAAAGGGAACATAGACGCACCTGAGCTCCAGTAGATAATGCATTTGAATCCAGTAAAATACGAAAAATCTCTAAAAACTGGCAGTGCTCATCACCAAAATCTTCCATCATTCGCTTAACCTATTACACATAATGAGAACCAATTATTACTCCAGTCTAAGATAGAAAAGAAACAGGGAACAGCCTCGCAGATGAAAACAATCCAAAAGAAAACAAGAATTAAAGAAAAAATACCAAAAGACCAAGGAGGGGAGTATCCGGTCGAACAACATAAGAACGTAAGAGGTTGGGATCTGGAGTCAAGAAAATAAGGAGGATATCTGTCCTGCATCCATTATACAATAATTATCTTGAGTATATAACTGGAAATTATGTACTGGTTCTTTCTCAAAAACCCATCAGATGAGATCGAGGACATAAGACAATTATAGCTAACGAATCTATCATGTAAAATTAGCTAAAGGTAATAACATACCCGGTTAATACGAGTTTCTTATCTGGACTTTGCAAGACTTCGGCTATGAAATCAAAAATTCCTGCGTTTATAAGTTCCCTACAAGATAATTAAAAAGTCAAGCACCCCCAGGTAAGATACAGAAAACTAAAGACATTCTCAAAAGCACTGAAGTTATAATCCAGGAATGATAATGCAATAGCTGCTACACACATGATCCATTTCAGATTTAGTATCTGAAAAGTACATACCTAAAGAGCCATAGCTGCAACGCCATCTGGAGGCTCTTGCTTAGACTACAAAATTCGTGCAAGAAATGTACCTAATTTTTGGGGAATAAAAAAACGTCAGTCTAACTCACCCAGGAAACAATATGGTTCTGCCATATCAAGATACTATCAAGCTAGACAAGAACGGCAGAGACATCACTGCTTTCCCAAAAAAAGCTCTTAGTTAAGCTGAATTTCCTTCAACGAATTTTGGCCAATGCCTCAATATCTGAATAGGCGTACAGACACAGAGGTTTGGAACTCTTTTATCTAAGAATCTTACTGACGGGACCTTGCCCAGAATCAGACAATCTTACTGGCAATATCTGAATTACAAAAATTATAAACTTAAGAAAATGACGAATGCCTCATAATGCCAGGAAATACCAAATTACTCCTGGATTCCACAGATGTAGAAGGTGACCGTAACCTTGCAAATAACTCTTGGAAAAAGGTCCTGTCATCCTTCAGCAGTGTAACAACCTGCAGAAGATAGTCATTAGTAAAGCAACATATGGGGGGTGCATGCATATTGCATTCAATGTCGTTAAATTTTATGATGTTTATTTGGATGACATACACTAGCTTTGTTTGCATTGATTACTGATTTTAGGTTTACTGCTGTAGCATCATCTAGTATTCTATCCAAAACAACATCCTGCAAGAAATGAGAAAAAGGTGAGACCTGTTTCTGAAAAATAAAATGTTTTCAGAAGAGTTCATGGGATTGAACCTTCAGATAACCAATTCTGTATGTTTGGTGTATCTTCGACACGACCAGGGGATCTTTAATAGGTATAGCCTGAAAACAATAATGGGGCTTAATAACAATGTTTTCAAGTCTCGAACTTTTACCAAAAAACTCCTACATAATGTGTCGCCGATATTTCTTATCGAGATAATGTGTTCCCTAAGCTCAGTCTATGCTAACTGGTCCAAAAACACATAGAATCATGAACATACGAGCACATTGTATTACCTCCTTAAAGACAACATGCTCTCTCAGATAATTCCGGTGATGTTGAGACTGAGGAACATTGGGATCATCTGTGAGGAGAAACAAAATACGCAGCGCTCTTTATCATCAAAAGATTAGGAATTGGGCAAGAAACAAATGCATACATTGGCCTATAACCTTTGCGGTCCCAAATGCACACCCTAGGTAACATGTTAATTAGAGCAAACAGCAAGGACCGTCCACCTAATCATCTAAGGATACAAAACCAAGAGCACGTAAATTCTTCACTCTCTACAGGTGAGAAGTTCCCAGTTTAAGACCACATGACATATAATTAAACGCTGTCACATCTTAAAAGCTACAATATAGTAATAGCATCTAATATGTTTCTAAAATGGTTTATGCCATAGATACTCAACATCTACATTCTACTGATCATGCCCTTCGTCGTCACAGAAAATTAAGATCATCAAAGTTCGACCAGAGGCATTAAGCTTACACTCAAGGCACCCGATAATTTTCATGATCAGATTATCCCCTAAGATTTTCTCCAGGATCTGAGAACTGTTGAGCGAAACTGCGTAAGAATAGAAACAAGAAATGCTGCTTATAACATAAAATTTAGGAACTCGAGTAAGAAAGAAGTGATGTTGAGATGTATGTGTATACTCACTGATGCCTTTGACAATATTGAACATCATGTGAAGGCCATCAACATCTTTCGAACCCTCACAGATTTCAAATACATTCATCAAATTCCCAAAGAAATCAGGCTGCATCAAGTATCAAGAAAGAAAGTAGGTTAAAGGTTTTCAGTGGCAATTCCTTAACAAAATTAACAAGAATAACAACTGCATCAGTACCAAAAAAAAGTGTTTCTTTGAAAGCATTACAAAACTACAACTCGGGCTAAATGATGACGAAAAAGCTCAGTTAACAAAAAGCTGTGCTTAGAAAAAGTATGCCCAGAGAGAAAGCAATGAGGTATTACACTAAATGAAATGGAAAGGACAATAATAAGTACCCATTTCTTTCGTACAAAAAGAAACAGTAGAACTTTGGAAGGCACTTAATACTTACATCCTTCAACATAAGCTCGGTTAACCGCATCTGATCTGTAATGCAACTTTCAGTAACAATCTGCAGGGAAGATGGAAACAAATACTTCAAATCCTCGACAAATCTGAGACCATAATTCAGGACATTAATGGGCGCTGCTTAACACAAGGAAACTTCCACAGATAAAGAGCACATAATTGCACGCTGACAGTATAACTAAAGATGAGAACAAACAATTGTAGTTCTGGGAGATACTCAAGACGATGAAAAGCCAATGGGAGTAAAAAAACAATCTTCACAAATGAGACATGCAAAGAAGGGTAAAGCATCTAAACTACCCACAATGCAAAGAAAGCACAAGATCAATATTATCTTAAAACCTTGAGTATTTGGGGGAGATTAGAAATCTCGACATCAGGAAGCTCCCTCAACTCACTGTTCATGTTGTGAAATGTTTCGCCTGCTCAAGCAAAGATGACTATATTGTCAAAAAAAAAAAAAATGTGACCGATACATAAAAAACATACATGAACAAAATAAAATAAAGCTTAGAAAACGAACAGAAGTTTCATCATCGTTGACAGATGTTGACAGATGGTAAATGAGAAATTTTCCACACAAATCTGATAACTTTATGTAGGTAAACCCCTTGAACTACTATTACAGAAAAATCAAAATGCTATCAAAAATTTTAATCATCATAAAAGTGCTGAAGCAAAAAAGTTGCAGTCATCGTATGATGTTATTCAAATGTTAATTCACAACCAATGTAAGCAACAAAAAAAAAAAATGCTTAGAAAACGATCAAAAGTTTCATTATCGTGAAAGTGCAAAAAAAAAATTATTTCTGTTCAAATATTCTAAAATCCAAACGTTCACAGATGGTAAATGAGCAATTTTCCACACAAATCTGATAACACCATCAAGGTAAACATTTTGAACAGAAAAATCAAAATGCAAACTTTAAACTCAGTCCTATGACACATTTAACAGAATATATGTATAATATAATAGGAAAATGAAAAGGCATATACTATATATATACGGTCAGGAAAGATCTCTTACTGTTCAGAGAATTGAAATGTAGATTTCGTTGCATAGTGTATATTTGATTCCTGAATAGAAAGAAGCACCATTTTTGCAGTCAGCCGAATGATCTGTAAAATGGAAGTTCATCCAAAAGTATACAAAAGAATTTTTATGTCACTCACCATACATGAGAGCATCCCGCAGTCTCTTGAAAGCTCAAAGCCAATTCTGTTGAGCGCTCTGGGTCTCTCCATGAGATAATTGTGTCTGTACATTGATATAGATACCACTTATCAAAACAAACAAAAAACCCCATTTTTCAAAATAGTTAATAAAACCACAATACAAAATGGCTACCTTCTTGCTTCTTGTAAATATCCTCAGTGCTGATGCGGTGTACAAGCAATGTCTCATTATCATCTTCATCAATTACATATAGGCCAAGTTCTTCCGATCGCTGCATTGTATAGCGTTTCCATTTAGCTACAAGTCTTTACAAGTTTATTTCCAAATGCACTGAAGAAATTTGGCAGCAGGAGGGATCCAGGATATAGAACAAACCTCCATGTAGTCCATACTGACGAGTCCAGTTCCTCGATCATCCCATTTACCATCTTCATTCAAACAATAAACCTTCACTCTCTGAACAACAGGGACAAGTATGAGATGGCTACAACAGTGAAAGGAGAAACTAACTATTGCAAGTATAGAGCTCTCCTAAACTAGATTAGTATAATCATTTTTTTTATCTACCAATGTAGACGTTCTTGGGCTTACGGTTACTGATACCGTAAATGCGAACTCATGAATCTTATATACTGTTGTTATGTACATCTTTAAGATCTTATATACTGTTCCAGCTTCTTCTCAATGCACATTATTTATATTACAACTGTCCAACTACATTATTAGATTCTGCTACAGAGTGCAAATCCAGTGAATCCCATCTTCAAAGATCCTCCAAAAAATCCACTCTAATAGTAAATCTGATTCGCAATTGCTGCGTAACTAGGACACAACTAAGAAGAATCAAAGAAGCAAGAAAGGCCAATACATGCTAGTCACGATTCACGAGCACCCAATTCTCAGTCATCTCTCCCGCGCAGGCTAACGAGCAAAAAGAAAGAAGATAACCAACTAACCAAAGACACACCTGCATCGAATTGGTGTTAGATTGCGCGTTTTCCGTGGCGGCCATTGGTGTTAGATTCCGCTTTCCCAACCGTAGATCCCCGAATCGAGCCGCCAAAGACAGTACCGGAGGTTGAAGGGTCGAAATTAGGGTTCTTAGAGCAGAAGAGAAGAGATAGAGAAGCAGACGGAGTAGAAAGACGCGGGAGATTAAGTTCTTGAGGTGACGAAAATCAACAGAAACTCCTAACTGCCATTAACGTTGAACCAAGAAACATTGACATTCTT
This sequence comes from Eutrema heterophyllum, assembly GCA_002933915.1. NCBI lineage: Eukaryota > Viridiplantae > Streptophyta > Magnoliopsida > Brassicales > Brassicaceae > Eutrema > Eutrema heterophyllum. Next base: position 84,604 of record PKMM01023707.1, on the reverse strand, counting down.
CGCTCTTGTTTCTCTCTCCTCACTTGTATGTGTTTTTCTTTTCTTCTCTATTATTTTCTCCTGCGCACAGAGCTTTCTTCTATGACCTTCGTAACGCAGAAGACCAGTGAAGAAAAAAAGAAGGAAAAAAGAAAACAAAATTAAGCAGAAAAATTACACACTCACGCCAAAAAAAAATATGCATCTATTTTAAATCCGTCCAATTTATATCAACTATCTTTGGCTTCGTGTAATTGTCTGCACAATTATGGAATGAAAATTTATTTTAAAAAAAAACTTATCATGATAAATAAATACATTAGTTTGGCTAAACAAGCCTAGATTCATTGATTCAGACATGGTTTTGAAAAAGAAAAAAAAAAAAGGAGATGCTTACCTGTAGTTTTGTTTTTAGTCACTTGATGAAGTCTGCTGTCAAAGTTTTTACAAGTTTTAATTAATAATTTTGAAGTTTTTTATTATGGTCAATATATAAAGTCGTAACTTTTAGTTATTTATGCTTTAGTTTATAATTTAAAATTAGATCATGATTTATTGCCAAATACTATAGTATAAAAACTTTCAGAGGGTGTTATTCAACTAAGTATTAGATCATAAATATTTTATACTGATATGAGAGAAGTGATACTGATATGAGGTGAGTGTCATGCTAAGGAGCTTCTGTTTAAAAAAAAAAAAAAAGTGTATTTCATCGTTAGAAGATTTGAAGAATTTTTGTTTTTAATCTAAATTCAGAAAACATAAATATTTTTAGGCGAGATTTAGTTAAATGATTTCATAAGATACGATTAAAATGGATCACCAAACCATAGTGTTAATAAAACTAAGAATTTCTAAACCCATTACATAATGGGCCTTTTCTAATTAATGGGATATATAGGCTTTTTGATGGACCCCGTTTCATAAAAGCCCAATAATGTTATTCAACAAACTAAACAAACTGAACGAGGGCAGTATTCAACTGAATAAGGATCAGTTGCCAACAAATATATTTAATGCAAAATTAATTAAAAAATTCATTTCTATTTTATATTTAAATATAATTCCAAAATTTTAAATATTAATTTAGATTATTTTGGATTTCCTTAAATATACGTTAGATTACTTACCAAAAATCACAAAAATAAGTTATTATTGTATCTTTACAAAAATAATAATCGAATATTAATTTAGATTTAATTTAAATATTCGAATTTAAATAATATTCTCATTATAATGCAAATGATAAACGAATATGTTATTGTATTTTTTATCATAATCAATCAGCTTACAAATTTAAATATTTGAAATTAGTAAATATTTATATTATACGGTAATATATATGATGAGGTGGGTTAGGGTTATGTTTTTATAATATGGTCATTTGCGGATTGGTTTGTCAAAACATGCAAGATAGTGGGCTGATTCGAGGCATATTAAAAATACGGGTTAGCCCATTTTAACATTCATACATATATAGATTGATTGTGTGGTAATCTAAATTCATACAATAACAAAGTTTACAATCAAGATGACATCGATATATACTTTACTAACTCATATTCTTATTCTACTATAATATACATCATATAACTTTTATAACAGTTTAGTTTTTTTGTTAGATAACAAAAGCTGCTATCATTTAAGGTTACAAAAATCACATAATTTTGAACTTTTTTATTAAAATTCAAGTCAAACTATTTTAATTAATATTTGTCTATATAACGTTTTTTATTCAATATAAAGTTCACAAAAAAATATATAAAAAATTATTGTCCCGCACACAGCGCATATTAGAATCTAATTTCACATAGCACGGATTATAAATATGGTATAAACATCTAAACACATATTGCACAAATCAACAAAATATTATCTTCTCACTAAAAACATAAGAATCACAAATTCAACATATTTGAATCAATAACACTTAAATGAGATCTTATTTCTCATTCCCATTTTCTATATTTCAATTTTTAGTCTACAAAAACTTTGCCCATTTTATATATTTCAAAATTTAGTCTAAAAAAAAATTTAGCCTCCGGGTTAGAATCTAGTACCATATATTAAATGAGAAGCAAAATTATAAACTAATTTTTTATTTTGTAATTAATTTATATGTCATGTCATTCGTTTACTGTATTAATATTATTTGGTAATCCTTACTTGTGGAAGCCCTTTTAATCTAGTGATTAAAGGTTCATTGATGCTTTACACCAAGTTTGCGTTTCGATTCTCATCAAATGTGAAATTATGCAAATTAAACTTACCGTTAATCTCTAATATTATGCAGGTGGAATCATTCGTCATGGTCCCGTATAAGACAATTGTCCATTTTAAATGTGGTACAAGTAGAATCGTCTATCGTAAATTTTTGTGTTGCATGTAGAAATATCCGTTGTAGAATTATATGTGAAAAAATTGTTCGTTGTGATTAGGGTTGGGCATTCGGATCCTCGGGTCGGATATTTCGGGTTTCGGGTATAGAGATTTAGGTATTGATCATGTATTTTTAAAATTTAGATCGGTTCGGTTCGGGTATTTTTTTTGAAGATCCAAATAAAATTTAGATACGGTTCGTATGCGAAATATCCAAAATATTCAAAAGTATCCACAATACCCGAACAAACCCGAAAAAAACCCAAAAATCTAGGGGGAAAAAGCATAAATGTTCACTTCAATAAACCAGTATATTAAAGCAATTGTATGTCTTAACTGTGGTGCATATAGAACCGTCTATGTAAATTTTTGTGAAGGGGGTATAACTGTCCATTGTGGAATTATCCGTAAAAAAATTGTTTTGATTCGTTTGTCTTTATTGATGTCATTATTTATAATAGAATCTATACTATTAAAAGGGGGAGGGACACAATTGTGTCCAAACAAGAAAAACTTTCATTTTAGTTTATTCCTATCTTAGATAACTATTATTCCCTTCATTTTATTCATGTTGCCAAACAGAATTTTTTTTAAATTAAAAAAATTAATTATATTTGGCAAATCTTACCAAATCTTTAATTATTTGCTATTTTCGAAATTATAACAAAATCTTACCAAATCTTTAATTATTTACTATTTACGAAGACATAGATATAATATCTTTACAAAAATATTCCCTAATTTGGATTTTTTGGATTTAAAAATAATTCCGAAAATTCAAATTTTAATTTAGATTAGTTTGGATTTAATTAAATATAGGTTATATTAATTATCAAAAATCACATAAATCAGTTGTTATTATATCTTTAAAAAATAATAAACTGGATATTAATTTAGATTTAATTTAAATATTCAAAATTTAAATAATATTTTCATAATGACGGAGATGATAAACGATATGTTATTGTATATTTTTATTATAATCAATCAGCCTAAAATTTTAAATATTTTCAATTAGTAAATATTTATATTGTACGGAAATATGAACGGGTGTGTTAGAATTATGTTTTTATAATCGCGGTCATTTCAAATTAATATGAATGGACGGTTTTGAATTATGTTTTTATAGTCACAGTCATCTTTAATACTAAAAAAAATTAAATATACAAAAAGGAAATATATCTAAAAACAAAAATAAGTCTTTATCACTTATTAGAAAAATTATATCTAAATACAAAAAAACAAACAAATTATATTACAAAATTTGGATATTATTTTTGTGGTTAACTACCAGTTGCCTAACAAGTCAATTTAGTACAATATTAATAAAAATATATATATTAATTTAGATTTAAAAATATTTCCGAAAATTCAAATTTTAATTTACCTATTTTCTTTATTTAGAGTATACAAAATAAAACACTAAACATATTTTTATTAAATCTCAAACAAACTTTGCACATTTTACCCGTACTATGCAAGATTTGGAAGTAAGGTATTAGTTAAGCTAATTGAAATCGATTATGGAAATTTTTGCAAAATAAATGAATCCAGAAATGTTAAAAAATATATATATGGAAAATGTAATAAACAAATAAATTATTTATAAATGAAATATTCTCCAAAAAATCCCACATATAATTAGTAGACATAGATGAAGCTATGATGATTAGCTTACCTAAACGATTTGACCATCAAAAAAAAATTATAAATAAAATATTCTCCACACGATTTGTTACGATTTAGAAATACGAATTAAATTCTTTCTAAAACTTGAAATCCAAATTATTTTCTTTTTAAAATTAAAGGATATCCGAATTAAATTCTTTGTAACTTAGATAGATGCAAATGTTTTTTTTGAACTTATCAATAAATTTTCATTCCTAAATATCTTATTTACAATATATTAACTAATCTAATTAATCACAAATCTCTATCAATATCTTAATTTTATGAAGATTTTCAACTATTGGAAAGATTTTGTTGGTGACTATGATCAATTATTATATTCAAAACTAAAATATTGCAAACCCTATAATTTAGTCTTCTTCTCCTATAAATATTGCAAATTCCCTTGGCCAATCTCACACCACAAATTCCATTCAAAGATCGATTACTCTTTCAAACGAATATTACTACTTTCATAATAGATTCTAATGGTTTTGTTATATGTTGCACGCTGTTTCAAGTCTCAATCCATCCAAATATGAATAGCGGTTCCATGTGAATTGAATGTACTACTAATTTCGAAACTTAAAAACTCAGACTCCAATCGTTGTTCATGAATGTTGCTTTTTGTTATAATTATGTTTGAAATATCAGTATATGTCATTTTCAATTGCAGGTGGAGACCAACAACGAAGGAAGCTGGTGCTGCACCGCCTGGACAAATGAAAAGAGTAAAACAGTTTATTCGATTATAAAAAGTATAAATTATATTATAAAGTTTCATAAACAAAACAAAAAAAATCTACAAAAACAATACGTATCTAAATACAAAATAAATATGTGTCTCATATTACAAAAATTAAATCTAAAAAAACAAATTATATCTAAACACAAAAATAAACACAAATTATATTATAAAGTTTCATAAACAAAAAAAAAATCTCGTGCAGGCGCACGGGTTATAATCTAGTATTAAATTAAATTTGCTGCTTCTAAATAATATTTGAGACGACAAAAAAATATTCATAAACTTTATATTTGTTATAACTCTTCCATAAATTATCATGAATATCTTATATAGTATAGTATATTATATCTATAGACATATGAATAACCTTTTTTGATCCAAAAAAAAAATCGTTAACAACAAAAATATCAAAAAAAAGAGACATATGAATAACCTTTAAAGAATATTAACCTATGAAATTGACATTAAGTCATTGATCGAATAACCCTCCAGATGATTTAATTCTCCTTTTTGAAAAGAACCTCATCAATTTACTTTAGTTTTTTCTTAATTTGTGATTGCTCTTTGAATTGTACTTGATAACCTAAAAATATCATATGGAGCAATAATTTTAAAATTATGACGTATCGTGTAAAAGAAGACACCATCAAAAAATTAGGATCGGATTTGTGTGATGCACGACCCTGCAACTGATGTTTACCCAGACTGCGAAACCTTTTCTTATCAAATTATTAGGCTCGTCTCGGGCCCAGCCTCGGCCTTATCTCTTTTTTAATTGTTTTCTACAATTTGTATAACTTATAATTTCCAGCGTACTAATATCCGGAAATGGGAAAAAGATACTATTTCTGGTAGGGCTGGAATCGGATCGGATATCCGGAAAAATTGAACTATCCGTATTTATATCCGTTGTATCCGTGATTTTGCTATCCGAACCAGATCCGAGAATACCGGATATCCGGAGTGAAGGATATCCGTGGAAAAACCGAATATCCGCGGATATCCGGATCCGATCCAATAAATATTATTAAAATAATAAATGCTCACAAGATTTTTTTTTATTATTTATTTTTTTTTTTTTTTGCTCACGGGTTGAGCTTCTCGCTCGCCGGCGAGAAAGTTCCGACCTTCCTCCTCAGCTCTGGTTCAATGGCTGCTGCTCCGCCTCCACCTCCAATTCCTCCAGATCCGCTTTTCTCTCCTCAAATCCCTTCTCTCGCTTCAGCCCCTGAGCAAATCGGCGACAAAACCGCCATCTGACAACACCAAGGAATCACGATCCCACGATCTCCAGCCTCCGATTCAAAACCCTCCACCTTCGGCAACAGATTGCTCTCGTCGGAGGTAACGATATCGGAACGAATCCCGTGAGAAAAAAAAATTAATTTTTTTTTTGTACAAGTAGTAAAACGGATATCGGATATCCGATCCGAAATTTTTTTATTATCCGTATCTGTATCCGTATCCGACGGATATGTTATTTCACTATCCGTATCCGGATATCCGCTTTTTCGGATCGGATCAGAGCAGATACCGGATCGGATACCGGATAATAATTCCAGCCCTACCTTCTAGAGACCAAAGTCCACACCGAGTATATATCTCTATAATATTATTTAAGAATATATTTTTGAAAATAAACTTTGTTTTGTAAGTTATTACATGAAATGCCATTACAAATAAGAAAAGATAATTGAAATAAGAAATGATATAATTGTCTTTTAAAATTATTGATAAGAATATGGAAAGTATTCTTATAAATATTTATAAGAATATTGATAAATGCCATTAAAATTATTTCCCATTAAAAAGATTATTTACTATTTAGTTTCTTAATTATTATGATATTATTAAATAATAAACAATCCATACATATTCAAAGAAAAAATATATTCAAAATCTTGCAATATTTTTCACTATAATTATTATAAAACATTTTACTAATTTTATAAAGAGTTTAACACGAGAAATTGATTTTTTAAAAAGTTTGTGGATTGACCACAAAAATCATAGTCATTAAGCGGTGTATATTAGAGTTATGTTTTCAACATTATAGGTTTTTACGAATTAACCCGAATAATATTTTAGTTTATTGCAAAACGGATTAAGTAGTCAGTTTAGTCCAGGTTGATTGTTTTATCTATAATCATTAGTTAAACATATTTTAAAATTCAAATAAAAAACAATTTTAAATAAAAATTTCAAAACAATGTTTAAACAAAAATTACTCCGCGCTATATAGTTAGCGCGGATTGAATCTTAGTTCGTTACATAAACTAAGTCAGTACATGGTATTTATAGTTCGATTTTTTTATAAAATTTATAAGAAAATTTTAACATTTTTACACGTATATAGGATATGATTAGATGAGATGAGTTGTGTGGATAGAGTGTAAGACAATCCGAACAATGGAATGAGTAGTTAAGATAGAGATAGAGCTGTCTAATATCATTGGAAGGTTGGAAACAAGAAGACGCATTCTTGCATCATAGTCACGTTACGTTGCCAATTTAATCAACACATTAATTGTATATAATAATAATTAATAACATAGATGACGATGTATGTATATGTATACGAGTATATGAATAGGAGGGATACATAGAGACAGATATTGTTAGTTGGCAATGCCTCCAAGCAAACCCCAAAACTTTTTATCCTAAAATTATCCCCAAAACTTTTTATCCTAAAATTATCCCCTTTTTCTTTTTTTCTGTTATTTTGAGATTCCCATACATATCATCTTAAATTTCTTCCAACTTGTATAAGTGTCTAGAGATATTAGTATATTACCCATTCATCATTAATGCGATTGTTTGTTTTTTGATAAAAACAAATGAGTTGTATATCCACCACATCTATATCGCTCGTTGCATATCATGTAACATGCATCAATAATGCGTATTGAGATTCGAACTATTGATTTTTTTTTATAAGTAATAACGGATTGTATTATGATCGGATTTGAGAAAGATTAGATGCTCTCTTCAAACATATTTTATGAAGGCCATATATATATATATATATATATATATATATATTGCATGGTTGGTCAGATCTATACAACATATTTTTGACTTGTTAGTATAAATTTCCAAAGCTTTTTCTTGTCAGTCTAAAATTTTTAAAAATAAACGAATCATTATTCATTTATCACCCCAAAATGAAGTATATGAAAATCATTAAATAGATACGAATACGTCTTCGGTACTATATTTTGAAAGAAAATGATTTGTTTGGGTGGATTAGCACGAATTGACCTGGATTGCGAATACTGGCGTGGCAAAGAAATGTCATAATCAACTCCAGAGAAGGAAAGTTAACGGAAGCGGACACATCGAATCTTATTTTCTTTTTTTTTACTATTTTTTATAGTTTTTTCGCATACTAATTTTTATAGTTTTTTTTTTCAAAAACATTATTTATAATTGAGAAAAGTATATAAAGACGGCCCCTCGCATCATCCAATAACCAACATTTATATAGACACACATACAATAGATGATTAGAAGTTTAGAACCATCAACCATGTTGTTTTATTGGTTGAAATGTACGCATACATATCATCTGCTAGAAAATAATAAAATACTTATTTAGAACCATATTGTTTTATTGGTAGAAACTTCCGTTCACTTTAACGGCATGCTGCTCATAAGATTGAGCAGATTTCTGTTTTTTTATTGGTAAAAGGCAAATTGCTAAATAGTCTGATTTTGTGGCTTGCATCCCAAAAAAATAACTATAGTGGTTTAAGTTTTCGGTCTTGTTCCAACGTTCTTCTACGTCTTAGACCAATCTATCCAAAATATATATATATTTTTTTCGGCAAATCAATTGTATTAATTTTTGGAAAAAGGCATCATAAGATACATGCATCCCATTAGATGGCGGATATAAACATGCAATTGAATGATAGACAAATCCATACAAATATACAAACCGCCCATGAAAGGGCAAAGAAAACCCTCCGAAAATGTAAATACTAAACTACAAAGGATAATAAACATTTCCCTAACAGTGAAGTAAACATATCCCGAAATCGGTAATCGCCCCACGAAAATCTCACAATTACGGTATAAAACCACCGTGAAATACGCGAGTGGACAATGCGTATCTTAGAAGAACTTAATCCTAATAACTAAAACAATAAAATATTTTTTTAACTTACTAGCTACTTTGTACGATGTCATATAACTTGAAAATATGTTTAAATAATTGGTAATAGATCTTACTATAACAAAGACAAACCAAAAAAAAAAAAAAAGAAGACAAACCTCCATATATGGATTTGAGACTGCCAACCCAATATTTTGCACAAGGTTTGAATTTAAGACTTTGAAATTTTGATAAGTGTTCATGAAGCGCTAGATGTTAAATGTGTGGTGACGCTGCATTAAAAAATGCGGTAACCACATCTAACGCTTAAAACACATTATTAAGATCTAGACATTTTTAGTGGTTTAAACTTTGATTACAACAAAATATATGTTAAATATATAGTATAATTATAATCTAATGAGCATAATAAATAAATACTAAAATTGAAAATTGAAAATTTTCAAAGTTTTGAAATAGATTTAGAGTTTAAACTACGTTAAAAAAATCAAAATAAATATTAAACTAAAACATTAAAAATTAATTAAAAGAAATCCTATGAAAAATGAAGAATCTTAAATATCAAAAATAAACGAAATTCAAAAAATATTTATCAAAACACAATCAACTATAAATCCTATCAAATTTTTGATCATATTAGACTCAACATAAATCATCAGATCAATTCAGTTTGCATCAAACAACATATGATAACTTGAGTAACTATGTATTTATGAAATTAAAACTTATAAATTTAAAACTATGTAATTAAAATTGATATTTTAGACAAAAATAAATAAATAATCAATTTTTTTTAATAATAATTAGTTAACAGTTGTTTAGGGTTGTCTAAATTCGTATATGAGATAAATCGTGATGATAGCTGTTTACTAAAATAATTATATTAAATGTAATATTTATTTATTTTTGCCTTAAGCCTCTAATACTCTAGGCACGGCGCTGCGTCTATACCACTTTTAAAAACACTAATTGCTTAATCATGCATTACCTTTTTGTTTTGTTAAGGGAGCTTAATCATTTGTTATCGTGAGATATTATTTGAGATACTCATTCCATGAGTTATTACCGGCGCATTCTCTTTTGGATTACTTGCGTATATATTTTTATTTAGTCTCCATCATTTCATGTTTATGGGTTTAATTAACTTTGTTAACTATTGTTCAACTATGCTTTCTTATTTGGAATTTATAATCCGGAATGTTATTTGCTTTTTGTTTGTTTTTGTTTTGCTAAAAATGTTATTTGTTATGGAGAGTCAAGTTCGAATTAGTGTATTGCATATTTATATTTCAAAAAATAAATTCTAAATATTCGTATTTGTATCTGTAAAATTACCAATTATATATAGATATATAGAAAAATCCAAATTCCTGATTTGTATATAGACAAAATATATTAACTGCTACTTATGAGAGAAAAGAAATAACCAAAGTAAAATAAAGACTCACGAGAGAGTGTTTTTCGTTGGGCATCACGTGTCTGTGAAACTTATTGGTTGCTCAGACCACTTGTGAACCGTAGAGTTAAAACCATTCCACCAATCCCTTTTCAGCTTCCTATTTTTCATTATATACTTTTTTGAAAGTTGTTAAAACATAAGTCAACTTTTTTTCTCCTTTTTTTTTTTTATTTCTTCTTTTTTGGCTTTTGTTTGACTCAACCTTACCAACCTTGTGCAATTTGTTCTTTTGTCTTAATTAGGTAAAACGAATATTTTGGGGGTAAATTGTTTAGAAGCAAAAAAAAGATAAACGAATTTGAGCAGTACAATTTTATCCACAAAACAAAAATAAAATAAAAACAGAGAAGTACAATACTATTTGTCTCCATTTACGTATCGGAGTCTATAAGGACGAGAGCCTAGCGTCCATAAATATGCTGTTGGTAATTAGTTTCAAAATGTGTATTCAATCTCGACCCTTGTGTCTACGCGTGGCCTTTATGTATATGCTACGTTTGATATATACACCCTTTTTCACTGCATACCATATTGGTTCTATATATGCAATCTAGATTTGATGGATGAAAACATTTGCAATAAAAAATGTATTTTATAACACGAGCAATTTTTATAGGGATATTTGGTGCAATAGGAACATCAATTTGTTACACATTGATTTATATTTATGTCTAACTCATGAATTTCTTAAACTAATATGAAGTGACTAGTAAATGACCGATCAATTAATCGTTAACGCTCATATTGTCGTCAATCAAAGAATGATACGTCTGTTTCAAAGAATAAATGAGAAGTTGTTATATAGAAGGAACTTAAAGCTGTATATCTTATATAGAGTTTCGTATCTAATATAACTCTTACGATAAGTCCTTAATTGATGTAAACCAGATGATGACGTTTTTTTAATAAGATAATAGTTTGTTATATACTGTGTTTATCACAACAGCAGTATTTTGGTTATATTAGATAACAAATGTAATATAATCCAAGAAACAAAAACAAGCGTAGTTTAAGTTGATGGGTCAATTATTTAATTATTGACGAATGTCTAAAATTGTTCAAGGGAAGTTTAAGTAAAGAGACCAATAATCAAGAACGATTCGGAAAAAAAAGAAGTGTGGGCAACATGACTAGATGCTGAATGACTTATTTGGTGGAGAATCGAGTCTCGTGAGAACCTTCTCTCCTTGTCTCTCAGCTTTTTTAGGTCTTACGTTTCATTTAAAATATACATATATATATATATAACTAAATGTGTTACGTTTCTATATATAGTAATATGTGTTATATGTTGTTCTTCTTTGCATTTATTTATTGGCTTCTGATGCCATCGTCTCGTCTGACCATGAGTCCATGTTCGCGTGGCTTTTGTTCCCATGCGTATGTGTTGTTTCTGGATGATAAATAATCAGAAATATGTTATGGGTCCTGCTTGAGCAGAGAAATGTAACGGACTAAAAACCCGATTTTCCCACGGTACGATTTCTATTGGGCTTAGAAAAAAAACCTTTTACTAAGTAGGATTAAGAATCAGGTTTTTTGAGGCTTATAAATACAAAGTCTTAGGGTTTGTAAATAAAAAAATTTATAGATTAATAAAGAAACCTAACACTGCATGTATTTGCCTCGATTACAATTTCTCTCTAAGTTTTCGACTTTCTTCTACTTCGATTTGCTCTTAATTCATAACACTATGCATATCTAATCATATGTAAATAATATTACATGCCACCAAACCTTTTTTTTTTTTAATTCCACCGGCCAACAATTCTTATCATAGGTTTTAATAATCTTTTTTTATTATTATTACAAAGCACCAAAAATATTTTGGAATCTTAACTTGGCCAGATGAGATCCAGATGAGATTATATTATTGTAATAGGTGAATTTAAAATGGCTGATAATTTATGTACGAACTAATAAAATTTGAAGTAATTTGTAAGTTGTATAATGGCATATGCCAAAGTGATTATTGGAGGATAATCCTTAGAAGCAATTGTTATAAAATAACTAGAAGTACTTCACAATAAGTGTGAATGCATGTGTTTAGACTACATGACTATTTGCGGACCCAGAAAGTAATTTTACCGGGTCAAAATATATTTTAAACATTAAAATGAATTTAATTAGTTAAAATATATATATATCGTATAACTTCGTATAATGTATGCTATACGAAGTTATTACGTAATGGAATAAGACAATAACAATTTCCTCTCTTTCTTCTTCTCTCTTTTATTCACAACAAATTTATAATAATAGAAATCCGCTTTTACCCTTAAATAATCTTAACAAATATTTTTGTAAACTTGAAAAATATTTATTCCAAATTAAAAGAAAATTAAATAGGTTCTCAATAAAATCCGAGTGAACACAAACACAAACCATTTGTCTCTTTCTTCTCCTTCCTCTATTTCTCCGCCGATATCATCCTCTCTGCCATCTCATCATCTCCGGCGAGGGAAATTTCATTGTCGGTACTCTGAAACCGGTTTTCATCCTCTGCCTTTCCTGAAACGGAGAAGATAGAAAAACGGAGAAGAAGAAAGATATGGGGAGAATATTCATTTTTGGTGGTAACCATAGATCCTAGATTTTCTCAAATTTTCTTAACTAATTAGGCAGAAAACAGATTCTAAATTCCGTAAAACAAAGAGAAAATGGTGGAACTTCTATTCTAAAAAAAATAGAATATAGAGAAAATTATAAAATATGTATTCACAACTTGGTAGAATATAAAGCAAACATTAAAAAAACGTATTCTAACGCTTAGTAGAATATAGAGCAAACGTTAGAATATATATTCTAAATTTGGTATATTATAAAGCAAATAGCATAACACATATTCTACACAACCGTAGAACGTAGAATATGAATTCTGGATTTTGTAGAACAAGAAAAAAAATATTTTTTCAATATTGATTTTTCCAAAAATGATATTTCAATATATTCTAATGGATATTTCTTTATTTTTGTATTTTTCCTAGTTTTTAATGATTTTTAAAATATATATATATATTGCATTTATTACATTTAATTAATAGTAATTTAGTCAAAAAATGNGTTTATTGTTTATAGTTTATTGTTTATTGTTTATTGTTTATTGTTTATTGTTTATTGTTTATTGTTTATTATTTATTATTTATTATTATTTACTTAATTTAACATAGTTAATTTTTAATTGTAATTATTTATTTTGCTGGGGACATTGTCGTCTTTTTCATTTATTGACATAACCATTTCCATTCAGATTGTCCAATTCGGATCATCCAGATAGATTTGAAAATTTGTTCATAATTTTTAGAACTCATTTAGATGATCCATCTGGACGATTCATTTGAATGAAAGTGAAAAACACTTAAACGAACATTAATTCTCATCTTCATCCAGATGAATCATTTGAATGATGAAACGAACAGACCCATAGTCAAAAACTCATTTATGTTTTGTTATATTATTTTAAAATATGTAATAGGAATTATGAATTGTTCGCATATATATATATATATATCTCAATTTTAACCATGAATTTTTATCTGCACTCGAACATATATATCTGACTACCAAATTTTTAATTGTTAGTTGAAATGAATTATAAAAATTTATTACAATCAAAATATGTGATTTTATTGCACAACTTTTGAAGTGAATGTCATTTTTCTAAGTTACGATAAGATTATAACGAGACACTGTGAAGTTCAAAGAATCATATTATAGCTTATTATCATCATTGGTACTGTTTTTAGTATGTGGTCACGGAGAAAACGTAGAAATTATGTTGAAGGAAGGAAAAACAAACTGACGCTTAGAAAAAAAAAGGAAAATCAAACTATTAAATATTTTTAAATGATTTTACCGAAAAAAATATATTTTTAAATGTTTAGGATATCTCTTTCCCCCTAACCTGTTCAACTTGATTGTTTTATCTTTTATTATCTTATTCTTTGATCATAACAAGAGTGTCTTATCCTTTGTCATCAATTTCGCTGAAAAACTTCTCTATAAATACCCCATTCACTTTCTTTCCTATGAAAACTAAAAAAACACAAACATCACATATAGATATACATATATTTTACAAACACACACATACACAAAATAAAAATATTCATAAGATGTCTTGTAATAATAAAGCATTATTAATCGGCAACAAAGTCGTAGTTACACTTCTATTCCTCTTATGTTTGGTTCACTCGTCAGAGTCACTTCGGCCACTGTTTGCATGCAACCCGGCAAACGGGTTAACCCGGACGCTCCGGTTCTGCCGGGTCAATGTACCGGTCCACGTGAGGGTTCAAGACTTGATCGGACGGCTCACGTTGCAGGAGAAGATCCGCCTCCTCGTTAACAATGCTGCCGCCGTGCCACGCCTTGGTATTGGAGGCTATGAGTGGTGGTCGGAGGCTCTACACGGCGTTTCTGACGTCGGTCCCGGCGCTAAGTTCGGTGGTGCTTTTCCCGGTGCCACCAGCTTCCCTCAGGTCATCACCACGGCAGCTTCTTTCAACCAATCTCTCTGGGAAGAGATCGGACGGGTGAGAATAAATTAGGAATATTAAGCTAGCTAACTAAAAAAATACATTTTAATAAATGAGAATAATACTAAATTTTGTGATTTCCTACGTGAAAAAACGACATCGACATCGACATCGTAGCGGTCAATACACTACAGTTTGTTTAGGGGGACGCTCTATATATATTTATTTTTTCTTTTTTTGAAATTTATAATTCACATGATTTTTTTTTATCTGACTACGAACGTGATCAGTCTATCGAATAAGTCAGACAAGTAGGTTATAAGAAATCCAAAACCAATATATACACGAAAATTTGATTTTGTTACATGTTTTATATATTACGTATATAGTATATATATATATATATTTTTTAATACATATATATAGTTACGTATATACATGTGTTATACTATTATCTGCGATATTTAATAATTAATACGATGATGGGCAAACTAACCAGTGAATAAAAAAACAAATTTTTTTTTATCATATGGTGTATACTAGGTAGTGTATACATATGGAGGATATCTATTTCTTTCAACAAGAACAAAGTTGTATGGAGAGTATATTAATTAGAATTGACATGATTTAAAATAAATAAAAGGTGGTGTCTGATGAGGCAAGAGCTATGTACAATGGAGGCGTGGCCGGTTTGACGTACTGGAGTCCAAATGTGAATATACTGAGGGACCCACGGTGGGGGCGAGGACAGGAAACTCCCGGAGAAGATCCTGTCGTCGCCGGAAAATACGCCGCCAGCTACGTCCGGGGACTTCAGGGCAACGGCGCCGGTAACCGCCTCAAAGTCGCCGCATGTTGCAAACATTACACTGCTTATGATCTTGATAACTGGAATGGCGTCGACCGTTTCCATTTCAATGCCAAGGTAAATCTTAATACACATTTATATTTAATTATTCTAATTATATAGTAAGTGTGTTTTTGAGGTTTGGACTGCATGTTTAATTTCAATTTTATATTTTCACAGTTAATATATGTGAAAATCATTAATGAGCCTATACATATATAAATGCTTAATTTCTTATTTTTCATTGGTAAAAATGTTAAACTTCTTAAAATTTAGATACTAGACAATATAAATTTATAATTGTGTGGAAATAGTCTTTAACAAAAAATTGTGTGGAAATATAGAAGAGAACCCGTGAGTCTTAAGGGTTTGTAATTTAATAAATTTTCTTCCGGTTCTAGAAATTAACTTTTTAAAAAACAATATATGAATTGTATGCTACAACATATAAATTTACTTTCTAAAATTAGAAAGCTCTACTTTATATCGTTTACAAGTATTTATATAGCTCCACGTAACGAATTGGATATGACTGGAATGGATACGTTTCTTGCAAGGCTTATCAGTTTTATCTCGTTTGTGATTAGATTCAGAAAATAGCTTATATCTAGAAATATCTCTATCGTTAGCAGTTAGTTATTTATGGTTCCGTAGGATACGCGTCACTTCGTAATCTTGAAAAAAGACTTTTCATCAGAGTGAATTGAAATTCATTCTCAAGTGGGTAATTATGTGTATATATTTGTAGGCGTGTCATATTCAGACACAAACAAAACCGTTGGCCTAACATTACATACCAGCTAAGCCAATAGGCAGATGTGACTTAAGTGATGTGGCATATACGTAGTCATATATGTTATAGTGGTTGAGAATCTTATCCTTATTGGTCATCATGTGGACCAACTAGGACCAACCTCCTTGCCTTTCATGATATCTTGTTCTCCCAAATATATACTTTTAAATTAAATCATTAACAAGAAAAAAATATTCGTTTCTCTTACACAAATAATTCAAAACATAATAATACGAAAACTCATGAATGATGTGTATAATATATGCTTCTAAATAGCTTATAGGTAAGTCGATCGGTTTACTTATTTAGTAAGTTTATGATGGATTTAGGTCACCAAACAAGATTTAGAGGACACATACAATGTGCCATTCAAATCCTGTGTTTTCGAGGGAAAGGTTGCGAGTGTTATGTGTTCGTACAACCAAGTCAACGGAAAGCCAACTTGTGCTGATGAAAATCTCTTAAAGAACACTATTCGTGGTCAATGGCATCTCAACGGGTAAGATTAAGAAGTCATCATAATCAACGGTTCAGATTAATTTGACCCCCTTCTCACACATTAGCTTAATATCAATGCATACAGGTACATTGTATCAGATTGTGACTCCGTTGATGTGTTCTTCAACCAACAACACTACACGACAAGTCCGGAGGAAGCCGCCGCCGCCTCCATTAAAGCCGGTGAGTTGTTTTCCACCGTTGATGTTACAATCCACAAGGACCGTTAATAAACTTCGATGACATAAAACATCGTGTCGTTTGGCAGGTTTGGATTTGGACTGTGGGCCGTTTTTGGCGATCTTCACGGAAGGCGCTGTGAAGAAAGGGTTGTTGACGGAGAACGACGTCAATTTAGCACTTGCTAATACCATAACGGTCCAGATGAGACTTGGTATGTTTGATGGCAATCTTGGGCCGTACGCTAACCTTGGGCCTAGAGATGTTTGTACTCCTGCCCATAAACATTTAGCCCTTGAAGCGGCCCATCAAGGAATTGTTCTTCTCAAAAATTCTGGTCGCTCTCTTCCACTCTCCCCTAGGCGCCACCGAACCGTCGCCGTGATTGGACCCAACTCCGACGTCACTGAGACCATGATCGGAAACTATGCAGGTAAATACGATATTCCATTAAAAATATATATTATTAACAATTACAGAATATTAATTTTTGTGACAGGGAAAGCATGCGCCTATACGACGCCGTTACAAGGAATTTCAAGATACGCGAGGACACTTCACCAAGCTGGTTGCGCCGGCGTGGCTTGCGCAGGGAACCAAGGATTTGGTGCGGCGGAGGCGGCGGCGCGTGAAGCGGACGCGACGGTTCTTGTAATGGGATTGGACCAGTCGATAGAGGCTGAGACACGAGATCGAACCGGACTGCTATTACCAGGTTACCAACAAGACCTTGTGACCCGTGTGGCTCAAGCCTCTAGAGGTCCAGTTATTCTGGTGCTTATGAGTGGTGGGCCCATTGATGTATCTTTTGCTAAGAACGATCCACGTGTTGCTGCCATCATCTGGGCCGGGTATCCGGGTCAAGCGGGTGGAGCTGCCATCGCCAATATCATCTTTGGTGCTGCTAATCCCGGTACGGTTAATTATGCTTTTTTTTTTTTTTCATATCAACCTAAGTAAAAATCAATTTTATTTGGTTTTGATTAGTAATATTCAGAATCACATATCCAATATCAAGAATCGTAATTTATCAACTAATGAATAATTTATGTCTCTTATGATAGGAGGAAAACTACCAATGACATGGTATCCACAAGATTACGTTTCAAAAGTGCCAATGACGGTAATGGCCATGAGAGCATCTGGAAATTACCCAGGAAGGACCTACAGATTCTACAAAGGTCCAGTGGTATTTCCATTTGGGTTCGGTTTAAGTTACACTACCTTCACTCACAGTTTGGCACAAAGCCCATTGGCCCAATTATCGGTTTCACCTTACAATCTCAATTCTGCCATTTTCAACTCCTCATCTAACTCCATCAAAGTGTCTCATGCCAACTGCGAAACGTTTCCAAAAATGCCCCTCCATGTCGAGGTGTCAAACACCGGTGAATTTGACGGAACCCACACGGTGTTCGTCTTTGCCGAGCCGCCGAAAAACGGAATAAAAGGATTGGGTATGAACAAACAATTGATAGCGTTTGAGAAGGTTCATGTCACGGCAGGTGCAAAACGGACCGTTCAGGTCGATGTTGATGCTTGCAAGCATCTTGGTGTAGTGGATCAGTATGGAAAGAGGAGAATCCCAATGGGTGAACATAAATTACACATTGGTGACCTTAAACATACCATTTTGGTCCAACCGCAACTTTGACGGAGGCATATTAAAACAAAAAAAAAACCAACAAATAAGGAAAACCTCTTACCGAAGTATTTCCTCTTATTTATATTATAATATAGAGAGATAGGTTATCTACTTGTGCAATTACTCGAGAAAGGTTTCAATCTGTAAAGAAGCACCAAAGGGTCGCTTCTTGGATGTGTGTGTGCTTTTTTTTTAAAAAAAAATTTCGTGTCAATTGCCAAAGAGATTGTAACTTGTGGCTCCAAAATATAAAAGGAGCCCTTGTAAAATGTTGAAACTAAAGAAAAATGAAAATAAATGATAAATTTGATATACACCTTATTTCTCTTTCTCTCAATCTCTCTCTGGTTGTTGTATATGTGGAGTTATGGAATCTTTTTACGATATAGTTGATTTGGTTTTGGATACGTTATCTATGTAATTACTTGATTCATCTCTGTTTTCGATATATATAACAATTTTCGTGGTGATGGGATATCTACTGCTGCTATTTCCGGGTAAGACATTGATGACAAATCAAACTCGTTTCTTTAAAACGCGGAACACAACACTCTGTTTTGGGAGAACCGAACTTAAGTCTTGATAATAAGCTTGGAAAGAGTGTTATTCTATGTCAAAACTTAAGTCTGAAGGAACGTTTGCGAAAACCGGATGAAATGGGGATACTTATCCGTTTTTTAAAATCACATAGTGGAGGAACCCTAATTAGCAATATCTTCATCGATTAACTCTTCATCATTATTTTGGATTCGTTACCTGTTGTTGTTTGCTTCATTTGGAAACAAGCAGTCTGTGAACATGTTGGTGTGGTGGATAGGATTTCATGTAAAAAGTACATTCATTTGTATCTGAGATCACTTTTAGGGTTGGTTTGAATGTGTATATAAATTAGTTTTGTAAAAGCTTTCGAGATTCTTCCTGGGTTATAACAAAACAACTTCTTTCGTGTCGAGTCTTGAGATCACTTTAAGGTTTGATTTTTTTTTCCTTCTCAATATGGTCTAACTTCATGGCAGTCAATAAATGGTTGACAATAGGCAAAGTAAAAATGGAAAAAGAGCAGTTGGTGACTTGTACCCAACTGCTACAAAATTCTCCTCTGTATTTTTGACTCTCTAGTCTCTACAAGAAACTAAACTCTGCTTACTTGCACCACAAGACTTCAAGCTTTCCAGAAACACCTAAATAAGATTATATAAAATGATATACTAATTATGTTCTTGCGAATTCTAACAATGGCGTTGTCACTCATCAGAGACCTCCGGATATCGGTCACCCTTGTCGGGTTTTTTTTTCTCTTAGTTTCCTTTCCAGGTTTGTCGTTCATTTTACACACATACATATGTTACTTGTGCCAAACGCAGGCTTTCCTTACTTTATTTACGAATGTTTATTTTGTAGGGATCACATACGGTGAAGAAGACGATTCAGAGGCAGGAGGTGCAGGTGGAGGTGGAGGTGGCGGGCCAGGATTTGGCGGTGGTGGAACAGGTGTGGGAGGGGGAGGGATAGGCGGCGGCGGGCCAGGATTTGGCAGTGGTGGCACAGGTGTGGGAGGCGGAGGGATAGGCGGTGGCGGGCCAGGATTTGGCGGCGGAGGGGCGGGTTTTGGTGGAGGAGGATTGGGTGGCAATGGTGGCGGCAGTGGCGGCGGAGGGACAGGATTGGGTGGCAGTGGCAGCGGAGGCTTCGGAGGAGTAGGAGGATTAGGCGGCGGCGGTTTAGGTGGAGACGGTCAACCGGAGATAGTTGCGAAAGCTTTGGAGTGCTTAAATGAGAAACACGTAACTAATATCATTTACTTGCGACACAAGAAACTGCGAACCTTGATTTAGAATGTTAATTCCGGATTTTGTTCGGATGATTCAGTTTCCCAATTCAGTAACAATTGAAAACAGAGTCTATCATTAACGGTTTGATACACTTTTGGTTTCGGTTTGAATTCGATTTTCAATCAAATATCTATTTAATTTCCAAAAGAATAAAAATATGGTTTCAATCCTTTTTTTTGTTCAGATCAGATTTTATTGAAAATTTTGGATATCTAAAAAAAAAAAAAAACTATTTACACCATATCAATCGAAATAATTTTTCCAAGCTAGAATTAGAACAGTGAATTAGTTCGGTTTATCCAGATTAAATACTCCTATTTTTTGATTGATTGACAAAATTAAATAACCACTATGATATAGAATATTGTATGTTTACATAATTGATTACAACTTTTTTTTCACTCAAAACTCCCACATACAATGCAGATTTACAGAGAGTGTGAGGAAGCATGGAGGCTAACGTTAAACGGAGACCTGAATATTCCGGTGGCGAGGACGGAGGAGTTCTGCGAGGGACCATGCTTCTCGGAAACACATTTGGCGTTGAATTGTATTAACGACATTCTTCACCACTTCAGATTCTTTAACAGAGCCACTATTCACGACATCCGTCAAACCCTCAAGTCTGGGTGCAGCTATGGACCTGAACGAGGTTTTCATTCTAAAGACCGGTTCTTGATTTGGTTTAGACGACCGGTTATTTCGTTTCTAGTTTAATATTGGTTTGATTTTGTATGCAGGTGATTTCAACGTTCTTGAGCACATCGAAGATGAAGAAGAAAATGGAAAAGAGAGGATGAAGTCAAGATCTGGACCGTTGCTTGGGACTGTGTTGTTCACCATTGCCTTGCTTCTTTAAGAGCTCTCTTAATGTTTAATCTTATAATGTTTAATCTTATAGCTGTTGCTTTATACTTCAACAAAAAAAGCTGTTGCTTTATTAATAATTACAATAAATAGAATCCAATCTCTGTGTAGAACACTACTATTTGAGGAGTACTTTTTGTAAATATTTATTTTCAAGTTTTCAAAAATGATTCCGTTATATATTTTCAAGTGTTAGATGTTTATTTTTATTGTTCTACAAAAACTCTATTCAATTCAAAAGTTTTTACTATTTAATCATTCGACTGTTTCGGAAGTTTACTACTCATTCAACATAACCAATCAAAGCCAAATTTCCACTGAATGAAGATTTTATAATAATAATTTTTATTAATTATTAGAGTAATTTCTCTAACTAATATATTTTATTAAATTTAATATTTCAGAATTTGAAATTTAAGTACACACTTAAATATGTGGTTGATTTTTATTTATTTTTGAGTACACTTAAACAATTTTATATTTCGGAATTGAACATTTTTAAGGATCGCACAGCCGAATAAAATACAGAAAGCATATTTAAAAGCTGTTTAATTTCCAACCGTTGGATCTCCCTTTTCCCTCCAAAGAGATCAGATCATTTGTTTTTTTTTTTTTAATTTCTTTTTCCCCAGAAACCAGAGGAGAAGAAAGAACAGAGTGGTGAGCAAGATCGGAGACGTTTCAATGGCGGATCTAAAGATCCTATTCCTCATCACGAAACACCCATCAACGACGCAGATTTTTCTAACTTGTCTGTTCTTTCTCTCTCTCTTTCTCCTATCCTCTTCCTCTCTCTCAGATTTCTCTCCCTCACTGATCGTCTCGAGCTTCACCTCTCGTCTTCTCACGGCGGCGAATTTCTTCTCTTCTCCTTCTTCTACGTCGACTGCTTCAGACAAAAACACGCTCTATTCGGTTTCTCCGATAAGAATCCGCGTCAAGAACGAGTCGAAGAAGATGGATTTCGCGAGCAAAGAACTTAGTTCTTGCGACATATTTGACGGAAGCTGGGTCTTCGACGATTCTGAGCCGATTTATCCTCCTGGTTATTGTCCTTTCGTTGAAGATAAATTCAATTGCTACAAAAATGGCAGACCCGATTCGGGTTTTCTCCGTCATCGATGGCAACCTCACGGATGCTCAATTCCACGGTCAGTTCTTGTTACTGGATGATTACGATTCTACCATTCACTTGTGACTCTGTTTTCGTAAGATGTCTCGGTAAGTTTTTTTTTCTCTGGGTCTGTAGATTCGACGGGAAGAAGATGCTGAAGATTCTGAGAGGGAAAAGACTTGTTTTCGTTGGGGATTCATTGAATCGAAACATGTGGGAGTCTCTGGTTTGTTCACTTAGGTCAACATTAGAAGACAAGAACAGAGTTTCTAAGGTTTCTGGAAAACAGAGTAATCTCCATAACGAAGGCTTTTACGGTTTCAGATTCAAAGTAAGTATCTCAGATCTCTATTATTGCTTTGGATCATTTTAATTGGTTGACGAATTCCAATATTTCCGTCAGGACTTCGAATGCTCTATAGACTTCATCAAATCACCGTTCCTGGTTCAAGAATCCAAAGTTTTAGATGGATACGGGAAGAGGAGAGAGACGCTAAGGCTTGATATGATCCAACGATCGATCACGAAGATATACAAAAACGCAGACATTGTCATATTCAACACTGGTCACTGGTGGACTCACCAGAAAACCTACGAAGGGTACGAGCATTATAAAACCTTCTTCTTTTATTGAGATAATGCCTATTCCATATCCCTTATTGGATTTCGATTTTTCAGGAAAGATTATTTCCAGGAGGGAAATCGAGTTTACGAAAAATTACAAGTGAAAGAAGCTTACACGAAAGCTCTTCACACATGGGCTGATTGGGTTGATTCCAATATCAACAGCACCAAAACCAGAGTCTTCTTCGTCGGTTACTCATCTTCACATTTCAGGTAATTAAGAACAGCTTTCTTTCATCCCAAGAAGGGGATGGAAAACATGGTTTAGGGTGTAGAGAGTGTAAGAGCTTTCTTTTAGGTTTGTTTTCTGGGTTTTCTTAACTGCAGAAAATGGGCGTGGAACATGGGAGGACAATGCGATGGAGAAACAAGGCCGATACAGAACGAGACGTACACGGGAGGGTATCCATGGATGATGAAAGTGGTGGAATCAGTGATCTCGGATATGAAAACGCCTGTGTTTTACATGAACATCACGAAGATGACTTGGTATCGAACCGATGGTCACCCTTCGGTATACAGACAGCCTGTGGAGGTCCGAGGAAGTTCTCCTGCAACCGGAATGTTCCAAGATTGTAGCCATTGGTGCCTACCTGGAGTTCCTGACTCATGGAACCAGCTTCTCTATGCTACTCTGCTAGTTTCACATGGTTCATTGCCTTACAATTCACTTGGAACTCTCTTGTAAGATATGTTGTTTTACTTTCTTTATCTTTGATTAGCTACTCGTTTGTTGATCTTTTTAAGCTTTACTTTCATTTGCTCTTTTGGAACATTGAGAAAAGAATAAGTCCCAGTAATATAGTTCGGAAGCTGTACAACTTTGGAACTCTCTCCAAACTCGGTTAGGAGCTTCTCGTATTTAAGCTTTTTTTGCCATTTTATACAAAGAGAACCATATCGTTCCACTGATAATAGTATGCTGAAATTCAAGTCAATTTATACCCTTTTTTATTATTATACGAGATTATATCGAAATTTCAAGTTTACGTACTATGACCATTATTATATATTCAAAATTATGAAACTAAGGGCTATTTGTAAGATAATTTAATTATGGAGTCTAATTCGATTTTCTTTTTCGTTTTCCTTTTGAGTGAGTTCCGTAAAATACATATGGACAAATATAACAGACTAGACTGTACACTTTTCCTTTGTGTTAGTTTTCTCAATCAATCGAAACAATATAACTCGTATTGATCGTACATCAGTGATTTGTTGAATCCTGTTTCAATAGTTGGTTATATTTATTCAACATTTTTTCTGGCATGAAGTGATTTTCTGCTTCTTTTAACAAAAAAAAAAAAAAAAAAAGAAGAAGAGATTTTCTGCTTAAATGTACCATTACTCAAAAAAAACGTGAGCAAAAACTAATGGTCGAACTGTGCTGAAAATTAAAAAAAGAATTATCAGATTGTTTTTCCTAATTATTTTGTAGTTTTTTTTTAAAACTCAGTTAGTTAAATTAATTAGTATTTTTTTTAACACTAAGTAGTGAAAGAAATAGTTCTAGATTTTTGTGTGTGTGTGTGATAATAAACCATTTTCTCAGTATTAAATTTCAAACGGGTTAACTTTGGTACACTACTTGTAATATACAGCTTCATCGGTATATACCATAGACTTTTCGTCTCTATTCTATACACCCTAAACAAATTTATTCTTTACTAAACATCACGAACTTTACATTCTCTTATAATTGCAGCATACCGAATTAATCTCGTGATTGTGTTTAGAAAACCGGCAAATCGCGTTTAAAAAACCACGTTTAAGGTAATCTGATCCAACCCGGAACAAAACCCAACTCAAAACAGAGATTTCATCGCTTTCATTGCTCGTTTCTCTCTCCCAATCCTCTACATTTTCTGGTTAGTCCGCTCAATTTCGGTCTTATTGTTTTGTTACAGTTGTTTGGTCTCCCAATTGGTTATGATTTTTCGCATTTTTCTGGGTTTGCTTAGATTTTTCTTTTTTTGGCTCTGGGTTTGCTTAGATTTGGTCGAACTTTTGTGAAGAATTAAAGAAGCTAATAATATTAAATCTTATAAAAAGTTGACACGCAAACACTTTTCACTTATCAAAATGTTTGTTGAATGGAGTTTGGGTGGAGTATTGATAAACTGACACGATCCAAGTATATTTAGCTTTCTCTTCTTTATTTTTTGTCAATAACTTATGTGGATAGATTAAATCAATCGTTTATATATGTGAAACATGGGTTAGGGGGTCGGCTTAGGGAGTCGGATTAGAGGTCAAACGGGTCGGATTATCTTAATCGTGGTTTTCTAAACGCAATTACCGGTTTATTAGACCAAATCACAATTTCTAGTCGCTATGTTGTAATTATAAGAGAATGCAAAGTTCGTGATGTTTAGTAAAAAAAAAATTTGTTTGGAGTGTGTAAAAAAAAGACGAAAAGTCTATGGTGTATATTGAAAAAGCTGTATACTACATGTAGTTTACCAGAATCAACCAATTTCAAACGCATATTCGCTTGTATTAATTTTGATCAAACACTATCGTATTTAAAGCACAATTGATTGGCAATGGGTTAAAGATCCAACTTGTGTCCGCCTTTAAATTTTCATATGATCGTGATGTGCTTCACACCCATGCCGATTATATTTGGGGGGTAAATTGTGTGAACGCCTGAACGGTAAATTATTTTCCCAACCGACTGTGTTAACAATTTTGTGAGAAATTATCTTATTTATTTTTTTCATTATCATCTTAATTTATATAGGCATAATCCTATTCATATCATAATAGTATACATTTTGTAACGATCCACAAATTATTTCGGGAGATTTGGTTTAATATTCTAAAAAAATTATATATTTTGAAAACTAATCCGTGATTTTAAACAGTTTAAAAACTAACATTTTTTATATCTAAAGTTACCAAAATACCCTAGATAAATCAAACATAAAAACTGTTTTTAAATCTAATTTTATTATTTCTGATGATTACGATCCGATAATATAAGTGATAAGAGTTATTATTTAGATCCAAACGTGTTTTTCATATAATTGTGATTTACGTACGGTGATGTGTATATATATAGAGTTTATGCATTTGTTAATGATAAATAAAGGAGTAGGTTTTTGTAACAATATATGTATATCTATTAAATATGTTTCTATCTAAATATAAATAATAATTAAAATAAATTTATTTTGTTCTAGTAGATATATATATATATATATATATATAATAAAATTATTATTAAAAACATATTTTATTCCGAAAATTAAAATCCAAAATATTTTTTTGTTGTATTTTTAAATTCTCAAAATTCATGATGGTATAAATGTTTTTTACCTGATAAAGAAGTTAGTTATCAAACTTTTTAAAACTGAGGTAAGTTTTCAAAATATATAATTTTTTGGAATATTAAATCAAATTTCCTCAATTCTTTTTGGGTATAAGACATTAAAGAATCAAAATTTGTTTGATAAATTCTTTTTCTTTTTTCATATAACCTGCTCCGGTCTCGAATATGAGAAAATGTACGAGCCTCGACACATAACTTGATAATCATAAAAAAATGGTTTGGATATTTTTTCTTTCAATTTTCTTTTTGTGATTCACTTTTGGGGGCTTATCACAATTTACTGGTTTTGCTAGTGATTCTTAGTGTATATATTTACCTTTTTCACTAATTTTTTTTATTTTAAACTAGTTTGGAAACAATATAAATCCAAAATTGATATTTTTAAAAAAGAGAGACTAAATATTGAATTTTCTTAGCTAAAAAGATCCGAATAAATGCTAGTTTTGCCGGATATACAATTAATGAAATCAAAAGGTCAAGTTGATCTTTGAATGTGGACATGTCTTCAAAGACACCATAAGTTATAATTTATAAGTGACGGTATTCATTTCTGATGAGTGATAAGAGTATACTGAAGGTTTGTAGATTAATCAGATTTTATGTGAACCGTTCGATTGCCTTGGGCTTTGCACTGAATGACTAAGAGAGCTTCAAGCATGGCGATTCCTTCCGCTTTGTTATATACTTTATACGTTTTAATCCGTTGTTATTTACCTTAACTTCCGCATTCTAAAATTTTGCTATTTGCATAATTTATCCTTAAACTCTTGTTGGAAAGAAGTTCCTATAACACAAAAAAAGAACTTACAGATTAGAGTTCCACAAAGCATGAACATTTAATTATATTTTTGGTATTATTATATAGGAATCTTCATTTTCAGATTTCAAAAAACAAAATCTTTTTTAAGACAAAATTAGTGTTGCTTTCTAGAGCTATGGAGTACAAGTGTACATATGTGTATATGGTTACATGTCGATGAATTGAAATAGGTAGGGTTATTGATTGCTCAAGTGCTCATATGCAAAACAAAGCGTATTTATATCAAAGGTCAGATTTATGTAAGTTGGTGAGAGGATCGCAGGATCCTTATGGACCTGCATGGCCATTATAACCTCCCTCTTTATACATTTTATTTATACCAACGGACCCTTACGCGTGGACCCAAACAAAACATTTCAACAAATTTTATACATAATAATTTTACTAATTAAGATTTAGAAATCTAAGTATACGTACTAATACCAAGATATCCCAGTTGTCCGAAACTTTTTTTCTAGAATTTCTGGTAGATGAAAATTATGTAATAAAAAAAAAGTTAGTATCGAAGAATTTTTTTTTAATTAAATTGTTGTATATTAGATTTACCTAACATTCAATTAGATCTTCGAATAGAACCTCATCTCTCTTGATCTCGACTCTCAATTTCACATATTCACAAAAGAGAAAAACTTATAAACCGAATACGAAGCACGGTGATTAGTGATTACGACTTTATATAATTGGTTAAAAATTCTAGCACATAGGTATCAGTGGAAGTTCGTGTGACACTCTACCCGCGATCTAGATCAGGATGAGATGCTAGTAGGCACCATTTCGTTAAAGTTTCGTTTTAGGTCTTACTTGGTGTATTTACAAAAATGCGTCTCAAAAATTTCTATTAATAAAACTCATTAAAGGATAAAGGGAGATCCCAAAACATGGATGGTTGCAAAAGAAATAAACAACACCACCGTTCAGAAACCTTAGACAAAATCCTAAAGAGGTTTTTTCCAAGGTAATCCTCAAAACTAGACTACTAATACAACTGAATTACGTCATCGCGTGTTCTAACGCAATCAATACTCAGATGGATCGCTTTTCAAGTCATCTGCAAAAACTAATAGACGTAAGATTCTCAACTTAATTAGTGAAATAATCAAGAGAAAGTATAGCACATGCTTATAATCCTGCAAAATAATAAATATAACGTGTTTTTGCAACAAAAAAATATAATTTAATGAGCTAAGAATCGGTGAACATTCAATATAGATTGGATTGTTCTATGAATTTTACAATGAATAGAGGTGAAAGGGAGAGAGAGAGCGAGAGAGAGAGAGAGAGAGAGGTAAGGAACAACAGGTGAAGAGAAAGACAAAAAGAATTTAGAGCAGTGCCTTTAATGGCAAAGCTTTTTCTCGTTGTTACTAAAGAGACTCGTGATGTCTACGTGACTGGCTCATATGTAATGTCATCATCCTTTTCCCATATATATTCACTCTGTCTACATTCAGTATTTATTTTTAATACTTAACTTATATACATATACCATAATATATATATATATATATATATTACGGTCATATATGATTTTATTTTTCTTAATGAATAATGATGCGTTGGACAGGCTCAGCACAATTTTTTTTTCCTTTTCATGGTTATATATTACTATTATGAGTTGACAAAAGAAATTTGTAAATGGGATGTGTAACATGTAACTGCATTGAGAGCATAATATAGATCAACTACTACTCGATTAAGATATGCAAATAAGACATGGTATAAAAAGTTTATGTGGATGCAATTATGTTCATCAAACACTTGATTTGATCCCGAGTTTCCTCTGACACCAAAGCTCTAAACGTTAACGAGGATTTTTGAAACTTTATATGCTGTCCTGAGTTACAATTTAGATTAGTACCGAGGGCAAAAAGAAGAGCTTCGTTGTATATAAAAAAATCTAATGAAAAATCTAGATGAAAATAGATATAATAATCGAGTTTGGATAAAAAAACTAACAAAACAATTCAAGAAATTGAAATTATTAAGAAAAGCAATTATACTCTTCTTTAAAGAGAGTCATGTTGCTGTAAAAAAAAAAAAGAAAAAAAAAAAGGAGTCATCCATTGAGTAAAATTATAATGTCACTAATCTAGATTAGTCTATAAACTGTGGCCCCCACTGATTTGGATAAAATAGGGAGGCCTAAAGCCCATGCTTTACCAGTTTTATACAATCGTGTCTGCCAAGTTGATCTATATATCCAATTCTCTTTATTAATTGGTTTACAAATAAGTGGAACCATTTTCGCTCTCTTACATACATATTCAAACTTTATATCCAAAATCCTTCTATATTTTATAAATCCTGCTCTAAACAACCTGTTGATGAGAAATTTATCTCATTTTAGCACTATTTCATTGTAAATTTTAATTTCTTTAGGAATTTTCTTGGAAATAATGTTTTTTTTCTTTCTCTGAACCAATCTTGATCATCTGGATAAAGATGAGAATAAAATAGTGGGACAAATTCAAAATTCCTTTCAATTTTTTTTCTTTCAAACATCACCGATACGATTAAAATCCAAGATCCAAAATTCTAATCTATTCAAACATTTGACTCAAACAATGAACCAAACAATTGAAACAACCTATTTTTGGACTAGAAACAAAAATATTGTCAATATTGGCAGTAACAAATCAGAAGAAATATTACGATTTCTACCATCGATATCAAACCAAAATTCTCAAATATCAGTGATATTGACATATCTCCCATCTTGGTGAAGGTTTCTTCGGCATTAGTGGAGTATGATTTTTCTTCGATTCTGAAAAAGGTGTCAACATGAATAGTGTTGGCAGGATTTTTTTTAGTACGATCTACTGCAACAACAAAAAGACAAAACCTAGTTGGTGTGTATACTTTTTATCGTTATATCACGAGTAAAAAGTATTTTGTTATGTACATACATATTACATCCTTGTAATCTCCTATATAAAAGACATGTAATAACTCAAACGAGGTGGCACAGTGGTAGACTGGTAGTAATCTAAAAAAACATGTATTAGGAGAAAAGGCAAATTTTATATTTTAGTTTCCGCTCTTTTTCCATTCTTTCCTTCTCTCTCAAATCCCGTCTCATTTTCCTTGGACCATTAATAAACCTTTTTATATGTACTTCTTCATGTATTTTCATTTTGTTAAATAAGTGGCTGGTCTCAGCGTCCATCTCTTTAATACAAGTATGAGTATGACCCAAAAATAATCTTTAATTTTATTTTATGCTCATTGTATTTGAATTTTGTTTTCAGTTTATACTAATCTATATATACATTTTATTCAGCTCATGGTTTGTATTGTAGCTGGAATTACAACGGTCAAAATTTATAAATAAAACTTATCGAAGGATTTTGGTTTATCTTTGCAGAAGAATCAAATGACTTTTGAGCAATAAACATATAGATTATTGCTCGGAGTGAGCTGAACGGATCAAATGTTGTTTTAGACACAAAATGCAGGAGTAATTGAGCGTATTTTATCCTCAATAGTGTTTACACAAGAACAAGAACAAAGAATTGATAAGTCTTAAGCGTAATGCTAATTGTGAGTGGAAAAGTGATTTTGCTCTTTTCCCTTGCTCTTGCTTTTATACTCATAGTCCGTGTTTAACGTAGGTACTTATCCTACTTGATTCGTCATTAATGACATTCAATCCGATGGATACGGTCGTTATTCTTAGGCGCCTTTAACCACCGGTTTGAACAAGTTTTTGGTCATTGCGGGGTTGATTGACATTTATTCCCCTTTGAGTGTAAGTCAGTTTGACATGCTTTTCAGCTCGGTCCTTCAATTCGTCTTTATCTTTCACTTCTATGGACTTTTACCACTTGTTTAGTGGTCCTGATTTACTGGACCGGGATTTACACTCCGACAGTTAGTTATACATTTTTTTCACACTGACATCAATTTTGTTTTCCTTGTCACGGAAGAATCTTATATTTTACCGTTTGTTTCAAGTCGGTGCGATATATATAATTATTGACGAAGCTGAACTGCTAAAGAAAGAACTAATGGAAGAAAAAAGATCGGACAAATATAGGTACACGTACCATTTACACCAAATTGCAAAGTAGTTGGAAATCGGACAAAGATCGGACCAAGAGCTCAAGAAAGTCGTTAATGTTCAAAAAACAAAAAAAAAGAAAGTCGTTGGAAATCCACCTACCTTCTGGATGGTACCGGAATTAACCGATCCATGTAACTATTATTCAACAATTAAACCAACAAATAATTATGGCCTACCACAACTCAATACATTCCCACTTATAAATATGGTCCAAGATCTTCCACATAAACCTCTTTATATTAACATAACCATTGTGGCCGACTCTAATTCTCATTAGACGTGTTCGTTTCATTGACTCTTGTTCTGATATTATACGGTGTTGCATTAATGTTGTTTGTCCTAGCAATTTCTGATTTGAATCCGGATACATAAACGGTCTTAGATTTGTACTTTAGCGATTTAATCAAATATCTTAGAAAGTGAATACACACTAATTATACTCTTGCGCACCATTGAACTTAAACAAATGAATTAAAACCTCTTGAGGAGGGAAATAAGTTAACAAAAGAATGTTCAAGACACATTCATTAAATGCGTATACAAGTAGGTATAAGCATATAGCTACTTGACATGTACATGTATATGCAAGTACGTATTTAGGTATAAAAGTATACATAGTAATAAATATCTTGTAAGCACGGAAAAGGGTAGACAGATGGACCAAAGGTTAGAAGGAGAGGTACGTGGAGTGTCTTTTGTGCGATGGTTTAGAGGATGGACACAATACATAATTTTTAATTGCACAGCAACGTGGTTCATTCCTTCACCTATTCGGCGTCGTTTTCAAACCTTCACTCTCTCTTCCCTTTTGTCCTCTCTATATTAATCACCTGGATGATTTCTCCTTTTCACTCACTCACCATCTCTCACTCAAGGGTCCAAAAAGTGTTTTCTTCATTTTTTGTTCTTTCTCTTTTCTCTTTTTTTTTTTTTTTTTTTTGGAGAGGAGAGATCAAGAAGCGATGGGAAGGGCTCCGTGTTGTGAGAAAATAGGGTTGAAGAGAGGGAGATGGACCGCCGTGGAAGATGAGATCCTCACTAACTATATTCAAACCAATGGTGAAGGTTCTTGGCGGTCTTTGCCTAAGAAAGCCGGTATATATATTTAGATCTTTAATTTCCAGATTTTTTCTCTTCTTATCATCTATATATATATATATGGCAATATAACATTGTTTGGTTTTAACATTCGAGAGAACGAGACTAAATTCTTCAAGTTGTTATATATACAAAGTAACCATGATGTTATATTTCTTCATTTTTGGCGGGTTTCTTGCATTATAATTTGGCTTTAATAACAAAAGAGTGGAAGTTATTGATGAATGGAAAACATGGAAATGTGAACAATATTTTATACATGGTCTAATAATAGTAATTACAAAAATGTGAAGGATTGTTGAGATGTGGAAAGAGCTGTAGACTAAGGTGGATAAACTATTTGAGAAGAGACTTGAAAAGAGGAAATATTACGGCCGAGGAAGAAGACATCATCGTCAAGTTGCATTCTCTTCTCGGCAACAGGTAACTAATAATCCAATTTAATCCACGTCACCTCCTTCACATATTTACATATTACACAATTTATATGTGATTCAGAATTTCGTGTTTCTAAGTTTACAATTTTGCCACTGTCTGACTAGTGACTGTAAAGCGGGCGGGGTCCGTACAGTACAATTATTTACATGTCTTGTCAACTTAGAAACATAGAGAAATGGTCAGACTCCGATCCAACCGTTCAAAATTTTAAAACAAAAAAAAACAAAGGGATCAATTGTACTGCCCTGATCTTGTGACCATCGTAACAATGCAGCGGTTGATCGCTCTTGGAACGGTCCAACCTTTTCAAAAAAAAAAAATCTAATTAAATTAATCAATTAAAAACATTTTTTTTTATATCCAATTTGACTTTTTGTCAATAATTAGCATTGGCATTATTCTGCTAAAGATCTAACTGAATTGATATCTGTGTCTCATTTGTGTTGTGTACGGCCCTGATTGTTACTGCCTCTCTGACCACTGTAACAAATGAGTGGTTGATCGTTGTTGGTCCAACCTTTTTTAAGGATGTTTTGCAAGAATTCACTTTCTAAACTTTTTATAGTTTTTAGCTGTTAAATTATTGTTCATAGTTTTTTAACATTTTTGTTACTATTCATGATAATTTAGCCCATGTACAATACGGCGTCTACGCTCGTGGACGGATGTATATGGCGTCTACACTTGTGGACGGTACACTAGTAGATAGAGAGAGGAGTATTTTCGTCATTTACTCGAAAAAAAAAATTAAGTGCTAAATTTGTAAGAAAAGTACTAACCTCTACAAATATTTCCTTTTTAATAGAAAAAAAATCCATATACACATAACTAAACCATTCCGGGGTATTGAAGTTAATTAAACGCCAAGTTGCGACAGCATATATAATTTAGTTGATTTGTCAATTTAGGAGTATTATTTGTCTCACTGTGTGTTTTGTGCCTATATTATTTTTCTGTAGATGGTCGCTTATTGCAACACATCTACCAGGAAGAACAGACAACGAAATTAAAAACTATTGGAACTCACATCTCAGCCGCAAAATATATGCCTTCACTGCCGTTTCGGGAGACGAACACAATCTAAATATCGACGATTTAGTCTTGAAGAAATCTTCTTCTTCTTCTTCTTCCTCGGGAGCCAAGAACAAGAACAAGACCAAGAAGAAGAAGAAGGGAAGAACTAGTAGGTCATCCATGAAGAAACACAAGCAAATGGTGACGGCCTCGCAATGTTTCCCAGAACAGAAAGAGCTAGAGAGTGAGATCAGTGAAGAATGGCAAAATGGTCATTTCGAAGGAGAGTCTTTGGGTCCTTATGAGTGGTTGGATGGGGAGATAGAGCGGCTCATGAGTAGTTTCGTCTGGGAATGTTCTAGTGGAGAGGCTGTGATTGAAGTGACCGATCAGAACAAGGTGTGTGAGAGTGTGGACAATAATAGTTGTTGTGTGGATTTGTTTGAGGAAGAACAAGGAAAGCTTGGTAACAGAGAGGTTGATCATGACATGAGTGTGGAAAAAGAAAGAGAGAAAAGTGTTTTGAGTTCAAATTCAAATGAAAATGGTGAGAAAGATTGGTGGGTTGGTCTCTGTGATTCTTCGGAAGTTGGGTTTGGGATTGATGAGGAGTTGCTTGATTGGGAGTTTCAAGATAGTGTGACTTGTCAAAGTGATGATCTCTGGGATCTCTCAGATATTGGAGAGATAACAATCGAGTGATATTAACAGCAAGTGGATCGTACATGATAATGCGTATTAACCCGATAAAACATCGATCTTTTGATTGTAAAGCCTAGTGTTTTGTTTGGTTTATAGGGGATCTTGAGGTTATGTAGTAGCTTGTTGGAGTGTGTTAAGAGAGTTGATTAGGATAAATGTAGCCTCTAGTTTAGACCAGTTTGAAGCACATTATGCTTCTTCTTTTTGTTTTTTTCGTGATTCGTTTACTCTGTTTTTTTTTTTTGTTGACGGCATTCGTTTACTCTGTTTTGTTGCTATTTATAGTGTGTTTGTTTTTATGTTTCACTGATAATATTGTGAAATAATGATGAATTAATCGGGATCAAATTTAAAAGTATATTAGATTAGGATTTGCGTATACAAGTAGGTTTCCAATTTAATTTTCAATTTAAAAATTAAAAATAATATGATTAATACCAAAGATATTTTGTTTTCTACTAATAAAGATTATCTCTATATCTTCTTATATAAAGTTTGATGTGTTAACTTTATAATTAAAATGATCGCAACACATATCAACCAGTCTGTCAATATTTCAAAATATTTAGTTAATCTTGTCATTGGTTCTCTATTAAAATGCGATCATTTGATCACAAAATAAATGCATCAAATTTATAACAAAATCCTATAATATTTTTGTCGGGAAGTTTCTTCTTAAATATTTTAAATTAGGATTAAAAACAAGATTTCCGTATATAAATGTATGTTTAAAAATAAGAAATTTTGTATATAAAAAGACATTTACTCTGATTCATCTTCTTCAAAGTAAGCATGTTTTCTGTACAAACCAACAAAATTTTATTTACACCAGTATCAGGTTCTTGGTTTCATCTTACCAACACGTGCTTTTGCCATTGTCATGGCATGCACGATGTTATGCCTAAAAAGGTTAATTAAAACACATAAGTATATTCAATAAAAATAATATGTTTAAAAAGAGAAAACATATAATTTACATTTTTGGTATAAAACCGAATAAATCAAAAATCGAAAGTATCCAAACCGAGCTATACCAAAATAGATATGATATATAGATTTATACGGTAGCTAATTCTCGTGAATAAAAAACCAAAAAATTGAAAAATCCGAAGAACCTTCGCAATTTCCAAAACTTTTCCAAATTCCTACCAAAACTGAATTGATATCCGGATTGAACATCCCTAATTCAAAATAAAACTATAGAGAAAAAAACAAAAAAGGCTTCCAAAACTCGAATGTCTAATATGTATGGGTTGGATTGGAACCTCATAAGCATCAAGTGGGTTCACGTTTATATGCCACAATTGCATATATTTTGGTAAACTACACTGATTTTCTTATCTTTTTAACTTCTAACATTTTTTATTATAATTTTCATATGTTGATATATTTTTTTTTTTAAAAAGACATAATTTGTATCAGACATAATTTGAGAGAGAGACACAAGAAATATGAAAATTTTGAAAAGAGTGTAGTTGATCATATGTTTCAAGATAATATTTTAACAACAAAAGAGCTAACTTTAGAAAAACAAAATGTATCTCAAGGTATTGTAGTAATTTTTTTTTTTTGGGATCAAAGGCCTAATTGGGATTATAGTATATAATATCTTTGAATTTATATGATTCTTAAAATTTCATCATACAATTAGTTGTCCTACATGCGTTCCGCATTCGTACTTTGTTCTGCAGTTAGTTCATATAACGAAATGTTGTGTATTCGATCTAAGAGCTATTCTTGGTGAAACTTCAATCAATAGTAGTTTATTGTTATTCAAATCGCATGATTTATTTTCAAGATAATGAAGAACACAAAATAAATAAAAATACGAAGATAATGTCCTAATATGTACGTGTATGATATGAAAAGAACCATCCAACTAAGAAACCATTAACGAACTCTCGTCACATTATATATTTTACACAGCATAGTTCAATGGACACTATACACAAACAATTTACAGTATTTTAAAAAGAAATCCGAAAAAGAACCTTCGAATCTTTGGCCTTTAAGTAACCTTTGGCCGAAGCAATTCTACTATTCTCCTCTCCTTTTTCTTTTCCTCCCACTTTCAATGCCCCTCGTATATAGATGTAAAAATATTTAAAGTATAATTAACTTTCAAAACATGAAACATCGGTTTTTATCTATGAGACATTGACAAGGGATATGTCGAGAACAAGAGTACGAGCTGTGACCCATCAAGATCTTGTTCCAAACCCTAAAATCACCGATCTCAGCAGCAAAACCGGTATTTTCGTCGTGGTTGTGACCATAATCTTTGGCCTCTCTTGCTTTGTTCTCTGTCTCTATGCCGAAGCCACGAGATCTCAGGTACATTTTATGGATGTATTTATTAAAATTCTCTTTTATTTTGAAAATAAATCAGAGACCATACTAATTCGATAGTTTTTTGGGGGTCAGAGACCATATTTAAATATTTAGTTACGTAATTGATTAAGAAAACATATCAATTATTGATCAAATTAAGATTATATATTTTTCTGCCATGTGGTTCAATAATTATGTTTAGTCTGTAGTATATCATTGCCATTACAGTCTTCTCATGGTCGGTCCAAAATATGTTCTCAATGACTCGCATTTTCATATAGGCTACATGGGGAAGCAGCACCTGCGTGTACAACGGTAACGGGAAAATGCCGTTGTTGTGCGGTGCGATTGCGTTCGTGGGACTAGCGGTGGCGATGGTGGGCTTGCACATGTACTTACTTATGGCAGTCACCACATCGCCGCCGCTGGTTCTGGTTACGTGGGATCCTGACTCAATTCCTGCGAAGACGATCACTTTTCAAGCAGCCTTCTTCTTCGTCTCAACGTGGTAAGTAGACGACTAATTCTAACACAACAATTAACTTCATGTTGAAAATAACATTAAAGCTCTTAACTATAAGCTCTGATTGGTAAGCCGGAAAAAAGCGTGGAATGACATACTTTACCGTGATTAAGATTTTCTTCTTATAAATTAGGATTGTCTCGCTTATTCCATTAATTTTGTTGTTTTTAACAGTGATTAATTGCACAATGTTACTTAGTCAGCACGTAAGTTAATAATATTTTTGTAATTATATGTTTTTCTTGTTCCTACAAGGCTTTGCTTTGGTGTTGGGGAGGTTCTACTGTTGGTGGGACTTAGTGTTGAATCAGGACATCTGAAGAACTGGTCTAAGCCAAAACCTAGTTGTCTAGTAATCCGACAAGGCTTGTTCTCTGCCGCAGGAGTGTTCTCGCTTATAACTGTCTTTCTAGCCACCGGACTTTATTTAACGGCTCTTCAAGCACACAGAATCTCTAAAGATCTTGAAAATACACATAGAGAAATTCTCGAGGCATCAGTTCTTTATGCATCTCCTCCAAGATCGCCCACGAATCGGATGGCTACGGTAGCTCGAGAAGGTCCTGCTACGGTAGCTCGAGAAGGTCCAAGAGATGAATCGACGTCTTTGGGATATCTTGATTCTATAAAGAAAAAAAACTTGCAAATATAGTATAGTTTATATAGTGTATTATGTATATAGTACATAAGAAATACTAATTAAAATTGTTAATTCAGCAGAGAAAAGGGAGAAAGATATTAATCCTTACACATTCGATAAATACATCAAGACGAAATGTGCGCTAAATGTTTATAACATTCTATACATTATACCAATTTCCTCTTGTGTAAATAAAACGAAACCTTTATTAAGATCATAACCGCATGATGTTTTAGAATTTAGACTGCGTCTTTATTATGCTTGGATCACATAATGGTAATTGGAAATATGAGATTCAGAAGATGAATGGAGAAATATCATATATGATAGATGACTACTAAATATATATATATATATATATATAAGTCTATTTTGATGTCAAAATAAAATAAAATCGAAAGTCTTTATTTTTATTTTTTTTTCATTTTTTTTTCTTGATTAGGATTCACCATTTATCAATGGTTAATTTTAAAAAAAAAAAAAAAAAAAAAAGAGGATATAATTAGAAAATACCCGCTTCTTTGAATTGAGCTGTTTTCGCTCCTTCCCCCTCTCTTGCATTCTGCTCAATTGCGATCCCTCGTCCTCTTTCACTTTGCAGTTGAGATTTCTAGGGTTTGTTTTCAGTTTTGTGATTGAATTTCACTTCGATTTGATTCAATTTCCTTGGAGAGGTCGAAGAAGAGAGAAAAAGCCATGTCGCTGAGACCGAACGAGAAGACAGAGGTCCGTCGAAACAGTTACAAGGTGGCTGTGGATGCGGAGGAAGGACGCAGAAGAAGAGAGGACGATTTGGTCGAAATCCGCAAAAACAAACGCGAAGAGAGCTTGATGAAGAAGCGGCGCGACAGTATGCAAGATCTTCAAGACTTCACTCCCGATTCCTCCGAGAATAAGGTACCATCTCTCATGTTTATCATTCTCTGCTGATTTTTGTGTTGGAATAGTTAAGTTTGGGTTTCGATTGATGAGTTTTTAATTGGTAATTCGCGAGCTTTAGGGTTTTTATTTTGCCGCAAGATGATGATTAGCATTTTTGTCTTGTGATGGGTTTTAATACTCGTAGATGGAGAATTTATCAATGGTCGCCGGGTTTTGGTCGGATGACCCTTTATTGCAGCTCGAGTCCACTACCCAGATAGGTAAGTTTCCATCTTCTTACTTCTTTATTTTCTTGATCGATTTGACATACTCGGAATGTTTCTTTAATCTCGTGCTCTTGTATTTGTCCAGGGAGTCTTCCTATAGAAGACTTGATACAATATGGAGTTGTGCCTCGTTTCGTTGAGTTTCTTAAGAATGACGATTTCCCCAAGCTTCAGGTCAGAAGAAAAGTACCCCCATTTACGATGATCAGTGTAATCTCTGATTCCGATATTCCATGATGTTTTTGTAGATTGAGGCCGCTCGGGCTCTAACAAACATCGCTTCTGGGACATGGGAGCACACCAAGGTGGTCATTGATCACGGTGCTGTTCCAGTCTTTATCCATCTTCTTGCTTCCCCTGATGAGTATCTCCGTGAGAAGGTATTGTATGAATATGAATGCCTATCATATATAATATTCGAGATATGTGTTGGAATTCTGAAAAGCCTGATGTCACACCTAACTTTCAGGTTATAAGGGCATTGGGTAATGTTGCTGGTGATTCAACACAGTGCCGTGACATTGTTCTTAATTCTGGGGCGTTGATGCCACTGTTGAGTCAGCTGAATGAGCATTCTAAGCTGTCGATGCTCAGAGTTTCCACTTGGACTTTGTCAAACTTCTGCCGTGGCAAGCCTCAGCCACCGTTTGACCAGGTCTCTCTCTTTCTCGCTCCAGGCTTTGTTTCCTCAGTTTGTATACGTCCAATAATTTAACATTTTGAAACATGATTAACAGGTGAAACCTGCTCTTTCTGCATTTGAACGACTT
This sequence comes from Eutrema heterophyllum, assembly GCA_002933915.1. Lineage (NCBI taxonomy): Eukaryota > Viridiplantae > Streptophyta > Magnoliopsida > Brassicales > Brassicaceae > Eutrema > Eutrema heterophyllum. The sequence goes on along the minus strand of PKMM01023707.1, from coordinate 44,495 downwards.
GTTCATTCGAATGATGAACAAGTCTTGGCGGATGCTTGCTGGGGACTTTCGAATCTTTCTGATGGTCAAGAAGAAGAAATTCAAAATGTGATCGAGGCTGGTGTTGTCCCAAGACTAGTTGAACTTCTCCTGTTAGTACTTCTCAAACAAACAAAAAACTAATCCCCTTTGTTACATGTGCGGATAATGAACTCTGACACTTTTTCTTTTTTGCAGGCATCCTTCTCCATGTGTGCTTACTCCTGCACTTCGTACCATTGGTAATATAGTTACTGGAAATACTCAGCAGACCCAGGTAATTCATATCATTTTTCAAAACGATAGGACTATCAAAAACATATCATCTTGATTCGTTATATATCTGGAAAACGTCGTTTACTTTACTACATCTTCACTTGGGCTCTGAATAAACCTCTTTGATCTTATTCTTCAGTGTGTGATCAATTATGGTACTTTACCCATTCTTGCCAACCTTACTCAAAACTATAAGAAATGCATAAAGATGGACGCTTTCAAACATCACTGCAGGCACTGAAGAACAAATTCAGGTGAGCAGTTTTTGTTGCTTCATTACATGCATGAGTTTTTGATTATTAATGATGCAGAACATAAACAAACTTACTTTTCTGTATATGACCGACCTCCCGTTTCTTTCCTCTGATGATAACAGTCAGTTATTGATGCAAATTTGATTCCAGTATTGGTCCACCTGGCTCAAAATGCTGAATTTGACATAAAGAAAGAAGCTTTATGGGCAATATCAAATGCCATCTCAGGTGGTTCTCATGATCAAATCAAGTAAGTCCCTTTCTTCTCTCTTTTTCTTTCCAGTTTTTCTTGCTTATTGATCAAATCAATTCACACTCTCCTCTTGGTGTGATTCAGATACTTGGTGGAGCAGAGTTGCATAAAACCTTTATGTGATATCCTGGTACGTCCAGATCTAAAAATCATCTCAGGGTGTCTGGATGGATTGGAAAAAATTTTGAAGGTCGGAGAGGCGGAGAAGATCACAGGACACATGAACTATTCCCAACTGATTGAAGATGCGGAAGGGCTAGAAAAGATTGAGAACCTGCAGAGCAACGACAACAATGAGATCTACGAGAAGGCTGTGAAGATTCTGGAGACATACTGGGTTGAAGAGGAAGATGAGGAGACACAACAACAACCTCCAGTTGAAGAGGAAGATTCTGGAGACATACTGGGTTCTCATCTGGGCTTCCACTTCGGAGGGAACCAACTTCCAGTTCCTCCTGGAGGATTCAACTTCGGTTGAAGGTAATTCTGACTGTTAAAAAAAAAACTGTTAAAAGTCTTCTTCTATAGGATGATCCCACACAATCTGATATTAATCTGACATGGAACTAAGAGCTTGCACCTTTGATGGGGAGGGTTTTAAAAAGTGAGTCTAGAGTCAAGTTTTTGGTGAAGAATCTGACATGGAACTAAGAGCTTGCACCTTTGATGGGGAGGGTTTTAAAGAGTGAGTCTAGAGTCAAGTTTTTGGTGGCATTCATCATTGTTTTCTCACGGCTTACTTGGTCGTCAATTGTAAGTATATCATAGTCGATATAAAAGGTCTCAAGTCTACTTTGTATTTTTTTTTTTTTTTTTAAGTTTTGGGGCTATTAGAGTTGTTTTCTGTGTTTGTTTGCTGCAGAATCTGGTGTGTGTTTTAGTTGAAAAGGTTTAGTACAAAGTTACTCAAATTCTTGAAATCTGCTTGGTGATTACAGAACAAATAAGAGTTTTTGTTAGGATCATTGGAAGCATAAATCCCAAGTCATTAGTTGGAGTTAGTATGCTCAGCTCAACTTACATAAACTTGTTGCATAATTCTAATAAACATAAATATATTTTTTACTCTTACACCATTAAGAAAAGAGAGAGGTGGTCCAGGAACAGGAACATGTATGTATCTGGTTCCATTTGAGACAACCAGTCCCTTTCTTTCCTTCTCTGTCAAGTTTTTAACCGCAAGATGACTATCTTGTTTTCTACGTTTTAAGAAATGCCTTGACATCGAGTATTGTCACTTTGACCAGGAACTTGATGATAATTAAACATTACACACACTAGCACTATCTTATTTGGAACCATGCAGAATAATAATAATATATGGTCTGAATCCCTTATCTATCTGGCTATACTCCTTACCACTCGTGCCATCTCTTTGTTTCTTTCGTTATCTATATAATTAATCCATCATTAATTGAGAAAAAACAAAAAAACCATCATTAGTATCTCCATTTTCCACTAAATTTTTGTTTTGCAGTGGACCAACTAGTACTTAGGGATATAACCAAATGCATCCAATATTTAAAAACTTGCCGATTTTTAACTTAAATAAAAGATTCATAGATTTACCAAGTTTTCAATGTCTACAAATGTTATAGCTACATTTATACCAGATGTCAATTTGTATTTGATATTGAAAACAGGAAATTGATATTTACATAGATTCAACGTCAAATTTTGGGGATTTTTTTGTTTTGTTTTCTTTTCGCAGTTTGCAACCATTCCGATCTATACAAATGCCAATTTGTTGCCAACAAAAAGAAATATGAAAATAGAACCGAGAAGATTGATATGTGAGATTTGAGTGAGTTGGTGTGCACTCAAGTCAACTTCCTTAAATCCCCCACAAACACTAAAAAGTAAAATTCGTAGAGATCTTAATCGACGGCTACGATCTAATTCTCGTGATTCATTGACCATTCGAGAAACCGTTCTCACACCGGTCAAAGTGGCGCCCTTTTCTTTTCACCAAATCATATGCGAAAACCTTTTCCTCAAAAATTCCATGTTTCGCCATTTTGGCGGGTGGCTTCCTTTGATAAAAGAGGTAGAATTTAAGGGCATTTTTGTCATTTAAGCGCAAAATGCTAGGGTTTAATTCGAACCCATTTATAAACGCCTTGGTCTTGATCCTGCACCGTGCGGTGTCTGTCGGTTCGGTTCTTTAAAAAGCTCTCTCTCTCTTGTCTCTCTCTGACACTCTTCTTCACTCTTGTTGCTCTCTAAATCCTCTGCATGTCGGTTCCATTTCCGGATTCAAATATCTCTCTCTGATCTTCTGTTTCCTGAAGAGACGTGATTCTTCTCAAACCCTAAAACCCAGATTCTTCTTTCCTTTCCTTGATCTCTGTTTTCAAACCCTAGATTCCCGATCGCGGCGCCAACTTCGATTGAATCCCTCAATTCATCTCGAATCCGAAAGTGAAGAAATGCTAGATCACAGCGAGAAGGTGAATGATCTGATCTTCCGATCTCTATTTCTTCCACTCCCCTGATTCTGGTAATGATCAGTTAAGCTGATCGCTCTGTGTTGATCTTCTTTGATTCAGGTCTCGGTGGATTCGGAAGCCATGAAAAGAAGAGCTGGAGAGATGATCGAACAGAACAAAAGTAGTAGTAACGACAAGAAGACTTGCGCTGATTGTGGTACCAGCAAAACCCCTCTTTGGCGTGGTGGTCCCGCCGGTCCCAAGGTCGGACCTTTAAACCCGAATTCGTCCGATTTGGGGAAAATCGAGTTTGATCATTTGGTCTGATCCGATCCGATATGTTTTGGTTTTTCTTATGTAGTCGCTTTGTAACGCGTGTGGGATCAGAAACAGGAAGAAAAGACGGGGAGTAGAGGACAAAAAGCCTAAGAAATCAAATTCCGGCGGCGGCGATCTCAAAAGAAACCCTAAATTTGGTGAATCGCTGAAACAGAGGATGATAGATTTGGGGATGGCGAAGAGATCGACGGTGGAGAAGCAGCGACGGAAGCTCGGCGAGGAAGAGCAAGCCGCCGTGCTTCTCATGGCTCTCTCGTATGGATCAGTCTACGCTTAGTGGTTTCTAGATCCCCCACCATTGAAGACGGTGGTGATTAAGAAAACAAACAAAAATATTAGGGTTTTCTTGAATTCGAAGAGCAATGATGATGACTAACAAATGATTGTGAAATTTCTTCTCTTTTTTTTTGTCGGAAATTTGTTTGGCTTTGTGTTCTTCAATCAACTTCTTTTTTTTTTCTTTTAAATTCTGGGTATCTCGAATTCTCGATGCTACGATTTGGACATCAAAAAGTTTTGGAATTTGTATGAAGATGAATGAACAAAAAGTTTATTAGTTTTATGGAGTATCTACTACTATCTAATATTATTTAAAATTATTGTTCTGTGTTGAAATTTTGTCTTTATTAGGACAGGAATGGGACTTGCCTATCTGTTAAGCACAATCTTGTCAAGTCAAAGAAAGAATATAAAATTTATAACCAAAAATAATAATTTGAATTTCGTCAAAATTACAATGTTTTGAGTTTGAAGCCACTTTTTAGTTTTCTTTCCCTCATCAATTGTTTTTTCTTCTTTTGACTTCCATCAATTGTATTTAGATTTACTGATTTTAGTAAGAAGAATAATTAACATTGAGTTTCTTTCCTGATCAATTCCGTGTGCACCAAACCATTCTAGAAGTATATATTAATAGTTCAAAATTATCATTTTTGTACACAATAGATGCTGATAATCACGTTACTATAATAATGTAACTATCATTAATTCATTATTAACATAAAAACCATAAACATTAAAACATGTCTCCTAACTGCTAACACAGATCTTGGTCTGGCCACATGAAAAATTGTTATTCTTTATTCATGTGTAATAGTAGTAAATCCAATTAAATATGCTTATTTTGATTATAAATCAAGTCCAATCGCCACTATATATCATGGTACTAAAGCCATTAAGTTTTATATGTTTTACAAATTACATATCACATGCTACGAGACTTGAATGACATAACACATGCTACCAAATTCATTTACAAAAGAAAAAAAACAAATTACAATATCTTTTTGCACGTGTTTTCAACTTTTTGTTCTTACAAGAATTTGAGACCAAAAAACTGGGCTGAGAAAAAGTTAAATTCCAGACTTGAAATCCAATAAGAAAATTTAAATGGGTTCGTTGTTAAATTATGCACACACACAAATATAAAGTGTAGACAACCTAGCCCAAAGTGGTGAATTCAGAAAATTTCTTTTTCAACCAGAGAATATAGACAATCTTGAACCTTCACTAATTTGGGTCCATCACCAAAACTAGGACCCGACGACACTAGTGCGATCGTTATCCACCCGGAAAAAAAAAATCCATCGCATTTGAATCATGTATGTAAATGCAGTATAGGCCACGTGCCTTGGTTTCTATAACGTCCGTCTATCCCTGTTTACATGTGGATAAAAATTAGGTAATTGGAGATCAACTTCGTTAACTAACCATTCTCTACATGTATAATGATCAGTGGAATTAGGCTTTTTCCACTTTATTTTCCTTCTAATATTGTTTTTTTTTTCTTTTTCAGGAGTGTCAGTTTCCAACAGAATTATATGTTTTTCAGTAATTTTGTGAATTCAGTGGAATTTGGATTAATGCAATTTCATCCTAAATGGTAGGTTTGTAGAGGAATTCAAAAAAAATTTGATAATATTTTTTTTTTAATGTGTCAACCCTTTGTACATATATTTATCTTTTATTTATTTATTATTTTAATATAATTTATTTAACTATATTTTTTTTTGAAAGGCTCTATATATTGAAATATTTTTGGTTTTTTTTTTTTTACAATAATTGCGAATGTAAACTAAAACATGAAAACAAAAAGAAAAGAAAACCGAACCAAAAACCTAGCTGGCCCCGGTTTGAAGAAATAACCAAAACCAACAATGTTACAAAAACTGAACTGAACCGGAGACACGAAAACTCTAGATTCGAAGAAGCTCAGAAACCGCCGCCGAGAAACCGCCACCACCGAGAATCCAACCACCGCTCAGAACGAAGACTCATATTAAACGATCTAAGATGCCACCACTTGAAACGGATCTTGAGCCACCAAAAAGGCCTCTACGACCGCCTAAAACGCCTCGTCTTTGCTCGCCGGAAAAAGAGACAAGAAACAAAGAAAAACCGCCAAAAGAACATACGGTATTTAATTACATATAATTATACAGTATATAAAACCTTTCTTAATAAATGACAGTCTAAAGTTAAATTCATAATACATGCACTAAATGATGTTAAAAAAAAAACATAATTTTCTATATTAATGTAGATAAGTACATGCGAGGAGCGCGGTTTGTTTCTTAACTTGTAATTGTTTTTCATATTTTTGTTGATTTTTAATATCGCTCTTATGTGTTCGATCTGAATACCAGCAAATCCTTCGTACGTACCGATTTGATCTTCTACGGTTCTAAAATTGAGCAACCGGTGAGCAAGTGTACCGGATTATACCGAAATATGGGGTTTGAGTAGGTGCGGAGTTGGTGGGCCCGTGGCACGCTATTAAAGACACGTGCTATACAGCTAATATTTCCTCTATTATTTTCGCATTAAAAAACTCTTTTTTACTTTCAATTATATAAATAAATAAATAAAAAAGTTTAGAAGATTTGATTGTATGGCCAATGAGTAACTCGTGACGTTTTCTGCAGCTGCTACTCCAAATCGTATCATAGACCATAGTGTACTCTTGGCGGTTCACCGCAACACGATTGTTTGGAGAAGTTGTGATATTTGGGCACATGTGAATCATGGGTTTAATTTGAATATCTTCGGTTTTTTGCATTCCTCATTGGCTTTATTTTTTTGACTTTTCTTTTCCTTTATCTGCGATATTTATTTTACAATAATACAATAACGAGGTGTGGTAAAGACCGTAGTTATCGGGTTCCTTCTTTCTATGCATAATAAGATGTTGTATTGTTTATTTTAGTAAAAAATTCTAGCTGTCTTGATTTATACCATTTTTATTTAGTGTTTTTCAAAATTAACTCCGGTGTTCTGCAATATGCATTTCGAAATGTCTCAAAAAAAAAAAAAAATCGTTATATCTAAAAAAAAAATGTCTCACTAACTCTTTCGAATAAAATTCAAGACTTCAAGAATCCGAAAATCCAAAGAAAAAAATAACATAATTTACAAGTTCAAATGTATGATATGAGGATACTAATCTCTAATACAAAACTATCCACGATGACAGTAAAACTGATAGTTTGTACAAAAAATTTTCGTTAAATTATATATTATCATATATGGAGTAAATAATGTTTTTTCTTTTTGTATTATACATGGTAGCATGGAGGAGTGTTTATGTTTTTTTACATTTGCAATAGCTACCCACACATACAAAAAAAAAAAGAGGCTTCTAAACACTTTTGAATTTCAACCAACTCAACAAAATTTCAAATAATAATTGTTGAAGAAGAAAATACGCTCAGTCACACTCAGTTAGGAGTTCCGTCATCTTCACGTCTACTCTTCGAAAAGCTGCCACGTCATAAACCGAAATCCAATTAAATACGCCCACGTGTGAAAGCTTGCAAAATAGTCAAGCCCCACCATCTTCTTCGTTGAAGATTCTCTCAAATTTACCCAATCCTACTTGCTCCTCGACGCAGCCGCCACGCGATCTAGCTATGACCAGGGGTACTATCATAATTTCAACAATCAAGGAGTTACAATGACGCATTAGCCCCCGACATCCGCGTATTTCCGGTGCTTTATTACAAGACCTTCTTCGGTTAAAAGGTTAACGTGTCGGCGTTACCTTTTCTTCAATTTCACTATTCATTTCTTTTATTTAAAACACCTTTTTTCTAAAATTATTTAAAAAATCCTCGATAAAAAGAAGAACACTCCTCCTCTTAATGTGCTTCTTCTCTCTCTCTTTCTCTCTTTCTCTCTTTCTCTCTTTCTCACTTTCTCATTCTCCCTCTCTCATCTTCTTACCTCTGTAGATTTCCACACTAAATATCAAATTTTCTGCTGACAATGGAAGCAGCCCAACTATACGGTTTGTCAACACTTGTTGTTATGCTGCTTTTGTCAGTGACTCCGATAGTGACATCCAAGGACGAGGTTGTTTCCTGTACAATGTGTTCTTCCTGCGACAATCCTTGTAGTCCCGTCCAGTCATCTCCTCCTCCGCCTTCTCCTCCACCACCGTCACCATCAACCACCACCGCATGTCCTCCGCCTCCTTCTCCTCCGAGCTCCGGCGGTGGCTCTTACTATTACCCTCCTCCATCTCAGTCCGGTGGCGGCAAATACCCTCCTCCGTACGGTGACGGCGGTCAAGGTTACTACTATCCTCCGCCGTATTCAGGAAATTATCCTACGCCGCCTCCACCGAATCCCATCGTCCCTTATTTCCCGTTTTACTATCATACGCCACCACCAGGTTCTGGATCAGATCGGTTTATGGGTTCTAATTCTATTATTTTTGCTCTTTTCGCTGTCTTCCTCTGTTTAGTATGACGGAAAATCGTCTGAATTCGCCGGGAAATTACAAAGAAAATTCAAAATAATTTGGCAGACCGGTAGATCTACAATAGTCGTTCTGAAGGTTTTAGATATCTTTGATCATGGAAACCAGATGTTGGATCAAATTATTATCTTTTACTTTCTTCGATCCTTTTTTTTTTTTTGACAACTTGTATTTAATTTTTCTTATTAATTAACATTTTAATTACTCGTTATTCATAAATAAAGAATTGTTACTTTCTATGCAAATTTTTTTTTTAATGTATGCTTGATTTGTGAAATGCTCTTTTACTGCTTTACACTCAATTAGTTCATTTAGCACTATTTTGTCGGTTGTGCTTTATTTGCGCTGAAAATACAATTTCTTATCTCATTAATCAACTAATTCTGTCGTTTTTGATGCTAATGGTCAAACAATACGGTAATAAATTAATACACCATATCTATTAATCAGCTAAATTCACGGCTACTGGATGGTATCTGTTTAATCATTGTATTAGTTTATAATTCACATGTGATTGTCGTTAAATCAGAATATTTATTATTTCAAATCGCACCGTTGGAAATTCGAAATACACATGCAAGAAAATTTTATGGCCAGCTTTGCTCCAACACATATCTTTCTGTTTTTCCAACAGGCTAAATTATATATATAATTATATATATTCCGCTGAAACCGTTGAAATTTATATATTAATGACCTCAGACAGGGGGGGATCTATTGTTCACAGGGTGGGGGCAAGTGCACCAGTGATTTTCTAAATTTTAATGTAATTATTTTTTTTATTGCCCCCACTAAAAATTGTGATTATGTCTCCATGTTTTTGTTGTTGGGCTAAACTAAAAGAAAAAAAATAAAGCCCAAAACATCAAATCCAAATTAAATCAAATAATATAATAATCTGAATAATCCACAAATCCATACATTATATTTATATGGATTTTTTAACATTATTTTTTTCTTCTAGTTTATTTGTTTGTTTATTTTACATCTTTTCTCTATATTATGACTTGTACGTCCATATATATTTTTATTTAGCATGAATTTTGTATTTATAAAAATTTATTAAGTATCTGATGTTAGTTGGTTTTGTGAGTTTGTAATTAATTTACATAGATGAAAAGAGATCACTTGAATATCACTAATTAAAAAATAATGACAAGTCTAATTAATTTATTTAAATGTAGATTTTTTTTTTGAAAAATTGTCCCTAATGAAACAATAACAATAATGATTTTTAAAAAGTAATAGATAAACGTGAGGTGTTATTTTGGTTTTAGTATACCATTATTTTTATTTTTTTTGCTCCTAGTGAAAAATAATTATATTTATTTTTCAAATATTGTTTCAATGATCGGTTTTAAATGGTTATCTCGTTTGTTTTTAAAAAGAATTATTTTAATATATAATTTCAAAAGCCGTCGAAAATATATAATTTCAAAAGCCATCGAAGATCCCTAGAAAAGCTGTTGGATATACCGCCAACCTCACTTAATAAATATGCATCCTCCCTCGTTCACAAGTCACAATAATACTCACAAATATTATATCTTTATTTCGATAAGCTTTTTAATATTCGAATTGTTTTTGTACCCAGTAAAATACTTAAATTATTATTTTTGCCTATTTTAAAACTCCAAATGTGAACCATGTGCTTATTTTACAACTCCTCGTTAACGGATATATATGGAACTATACACGGTTTGAAACAATGTTTATATTTAATAATAAAATATGAATAAATAAATTAAAAATTACATTAATTTTTTTAAAAATAAAAAAAATCAAAAAATCTTAAGTTAAGAAACACTAATTTTAAATTTTAAATTTTAAATAAAATATATTATATTTTGAATTTGAATTTTTGAACTAAAAATTTCTAAAAATTCAATAAACCATGAATAACACATCACAGTAAAAAAAACAAAATCACACAACATGTTATAAAATCCATGAATCACACGTTACGGTTCAAAAATTTATGAATAACACATCACGGTTATATATACTAGATGTTTAGTTCGCAAAAGATGTTTCATCAAATAATCATATTAGTTAGATTATTAAAATTGTTATCGATAATAATCATATTAGTTAGATTATTAAATTTGGCTGTTTTGTAACAAGAGTTTATTTGGAAGCGTGACCTCACGACGGAAGTTAAAAAAGAATTCCACAAGACGGTGTCGACCAAGTATTCCCACAACATCAATGAGTGGAGGCAGTTGTGGGAAAAGGGCAAGGAGCCAAAGTACGTTAACCCGAAGGTGTTCGAAGGGCTCAGACCCATTGGGCGCTTCCGGCGACGCAAGCTTTGTCTTCGAAGAACTCGAAGAACCGGAAGAGCCGAGACGGGAAGGGGCCCGCGGTGCACAACGCGGGTGCAAAGAGCTTCAAAACCCGCGAGATAGAACTTGTAAGTTTTAGTTTTTTATTTAATTTTGGTTTTTAGTTTTTTTTTAATAATCGTGTTTAATTTTTTTTTCGAAACTGTTGACGGTGTGCCTCCAGATCATTTGGTGTTGATGGAGGATACGCACAACAACAAGAAAACAAAACAAATTCAAGACCGCCTCGCATTGGAGATCATCGAGAATTCCAAGAAGGCGCAGGCTGAATTCCTCGCAACCCAGCAATCTTAAGACGGATCGACGTCTTCTAACGTCGTACCTTCGAGCGTCGTCAACCAAATTGTCTATGAGGTAATTTACTTTTCTTAATTTGATTCTTTTATTTTACATGATTTAATTTTTAATTAACTAATTAATTGTTATTATTTCACAGATGACTTCTAAGAGTAAGGGTCGGGTTTTTGGGTTCGGAAATCTAACCCAAAACCGACCATCTTCTTCTTTTTCTTCTGCTTCTCGAGGCTATGTCGATCCACAGCTTCTTGAACAGCTTCAGGCAAAGGACGACCGAATTGAAGCGTTGGAGAAGCAAATGGAAAAGCAGCAGAAGATGTTCGATGCGGTGAAGAACAAATTGCCTTGTTTGACAATATATGACTCTTTTCATTATTTAAAACAATTTTATTTTTAATTTTTTTTTTTTTTAGAACAATTATTATAATATAAATAATTTTTAATTTTCAATTTTTTTTTCTAAATAATTTCTTAACCATTTTGCTTTTTCAAATAACAAATAAAAAACAATTTAAAAATCTTTATTTTTATTTACTCCGTCGGAAATCTTTAGAAAAAATATTTTTCTAGAGATTCCCGACGGAAGGTTTCCGATAAAAAATCCGAAGGAAATCCATCTGAAATAGTAAACCGACAGATTACCAACACGTAAAAACCGACGGAATACCGATACTTTTCCGATCAATAATCTGTCGGAAATCCATCAGAAACATTTTTCGATGGATTTTCGACAGTTACAATTCTGACGGATTTCCAATCACTTTTCCAACAACACTGTCCGTCGGAAATCCCTAAGAAATTAGCTCATAGGATATTTTTTCCGACGGTTATTTGTTTTCCGACGCTTTGGAACCGACATGAGTGATACGTCATAAATTCGTCAGAAACAGATCATTTCCAATGAATTTCCGACGATTTTACCAGTAGAAAACTGTTTGTTTTCTTGTAGTGTTTGTACAAAGTCTAATAAATCAAACACATATCTCTCCAAATTCGTGAGACCCACTTTCAGAATTGTTTTTTACTAATGAGATTCAAAAATGTCTTTTAAAAGCCAAAGCTTAATTAATATCTTTGTTTACATTACTCAAAAATGAGTCAAAGTCAAACAAAACAACCCTTTTGTAATATGTACTCTCACACACTTGATTTGCTAGCTGTCACCAAGAGCTCTTCCATCGAAGAACATTTTAAGGTGACGCCAGAGAAACAGAAACGCAGTGAAGACAGTTTATTCTTGTAATTGTAAATTCTGTCTTTATTTTTTGGGTTTGTGACAGTTGTTTACTTCTTTTTGGTTTGTCCTAATCTTAAAAACAAAAATGACAAAGAAAATCCAGTTGGGTATTACCTTTTCAATACGATGAGAGAGGAAGAAAAGGCTGCAACAATTTTAAAGACAGTGAGAGAGGATTGGAGGAGGAAGAAGAGTAATAAAGGAATGAGAAAGAGGAACAGCTCTTAACCTAATTAAGTAAATGCCTCTTTTATTCCTTCTTGTTTGTTGAGGTGGGTCTCTTCTGATTTCCACCTCAAAAGCTGATCTTTTATATTGAGAGAAGAGAGAGGGAGAGAGAGAGACAGAGAGTACAGAGAAGTTTAAACTTAGCATACCATATGATTGATTATTATCAACTAAGACGAGCACATAAAGGACAAGTTATATAACCTATGAGCTTTGCTTACACATCACTAATGACAGAGCTCAGAAGGATGATTCTTGTTTTGTGGATATTGATGTGTCCTGATTCTTAAGACTAGATTATGGTTTGTTAGGAACCAAAAATATTTGTTTTAAGGAAAAGTTTTAGAAATATATATTTAGTTATATTGGAAAAAGAAGAGCATAGGCTTTTAATTCTATATGAGAGTGTACTTTATAAATGAAGAAGGCACTAACTGATAAGAACTCAGTACCTCTTTATTGATTATCAATCAACAAAGCCCATTGACACTAATTCACAACCAAGACTAGCGTACCTTTACAATTCAACAAAATTGTATTATTTATACTACTACTTAGAAACAATAACAGCAAAGCTTCTCCATGAACTAGAGTCTCTCCTTCCTTCTTAGTTCCACGTCAGCTACATGGGCGTATCACTAACCTTCCTTCCTTCATATATATCTGCAATGGGCTTTGTCGGGTAGTGCTTCAATTGAGAGTGAAAACAATGGTGCTAGGTTGCCATGTGGTGAAACTTACTCCTGCTCTTCAATTATACGAGGCTTTCTATAGGCTCCGGATTTTCTTGATACTTCAAAAAAACAATTTTTTTAATATTTATTGATGATGGAAGAGCAAAGCAAAAGAGGGACAGAGACAACAGAGCCTATATCAGAGAGTAAATTGGTGAAGTGGATTCAAACACATAAGGTACGTAACTAGAAAAAGCAAGTGATATATATATCTTTTTTGTGTGTGTGTGTGCATATATGCTAATCCTGGAACCTTGGTTTTGTTTTCCTCTTTGCGTTGCTCAAAGCCATGGAGTCTCCGAGGAACCGTGGAGGCTCTGAGGAGGAGGAACACAGCAGTTGTGAGTCAGGGTGGACCATGTACATAGAAGACGCCTTCCATGGAAATGACCATTCTTCTGTTGTTGTCGATGATGATGATGATTCACAGGTAAAAGAGGTTGATGATGGTTATGAGAACGATGATGATGATAATAGTGATGAGGAGAGTGATGATTCGATGGCTTCTGATGCATCCTCGGGGCCTAGCAATCAGCTTCCGAAGAACAACAACAAACATGCAGCTGGGAAGAATGGTTCTAAACAAGTCTACCTTCAAAAACGCCAACACACAGAGAAAACAATAAGCAACGAATGAGAAAAATCAGACCCCAAAGCTAGAACAAGAACAAGTGCAGGTAGTCGTGCCCAGAGTAGAGGCAAGGTGAGCAAAACCAAATAATACTCATGGCGATTGGCGAAAAAGAGAAGAAGGTATGTGGGTTCACATAGAATCCAAATCCTGTAATGAAGAGAGACGTTTCAGGTCTCTCACCAATCGTGTTGTTTGCCTTTAATAAGCCATTTGCATTGTTTTCTTTTGCCGGAATTGTAGAAGCTGTCCCAAATAAGTTATCTGCACGGTTCTCCGTTGTTATATAAAATGTACCCTGTTCTTCAGAGGCTTCCTTCTAACCCAAAACAGAGCATATCCTTATCTGCATGTTCAACACAGGAGCCATCAAGAGGTTGATTCTTGGAAAAAAACCAACATTTACTGATTAATTCTCAACAGTACACAATTACTAAACCAATCTTTAGCATTGAATTTATGAAATCCTAATCATCTTTTCCAAGAAAAAGAAACGCACATGGTAGCGGACAAAGCGGTTGATGACAAAACAGGAGTTTCTAAGGTTGCCAATATGATGTGTGGCCCAAGTAGCTAACAGCAGAGCTTTGGTTGCTAACAAAAAGTCCTGCTACTTTCAAGAGCTTCACATGATTCTTTTACAAAACAACAAATTGCAATCATTCAAAATCTGTCATTTTCTATTACTACAAACCTTTTGTAACCACTTCTTAGGAAACTAGTTGCACATCAGGAAGGAGTTATTAGAGAAGATCAGAAATGACCCTCTTCTGATTTCCTTCCGACGTTGTCAACACAGTTGAACCATTTGTAACAGTAAATACAAATATTACCCATCAGAGAAAGTTAAACAAATATGCATTATTATCTATCACAAGAACAATAATAACTGCATTTATAGTAGCTCAAGAAACAGTTTAGGAAACGGTACCATTTGTAACAGTAAATACAAGTATTGTCCATCAGAGAAAATTAAACAAAACAAACATGGCATGGTATCTATCACGAGAACAATAATAATTGCATTTATAGTTACAGAAATAACACAAACCCAAAGATAGAGACAAATCCTTACTAGAGCAATTGAACTGATAGCTTTATCAGCCCTTGATATAACAAGATGCTAATATATATGATGATGGAAAACTAGAAGATGATAATCATTGCAAAGTATTAAGCTTAATGAGGCACAATTAATAGGAACAGAAAACAACAAAGAGAGTTTAGCTGGCAGCTTTCCTGAAGAGGAAGACCCTCACGTTGATGTTATTCTCAGGTCACTTTCGATTTAGGAGCAATAAACAGATAGATGAAAACGAAAGATGGGCCGTCCCAACCTAATTATATGACCCACATGAGATACATGAGAGAATGTTGCTTGGTAAAAGCATAAACACTGAACTTAGACTACCAATTTCACCTTCAGGAAGATTGAAGGACCAGTCGAGTTCAACGACTAAAGGCGAATAACCGAGCATTTGTGTCAACAATAGCATGTGCACCTTGCATTCCTAGTTGACAATGACATCAAGAGCGATTAGTAAAAGCATTTTGGACAACAAATACAACAGTGTCTTGGTACAACAAACAACCACCAATCATTATTGCCTTTCAAAACAGTACCATTAGGAAACAAAACCAAATTTAAGATTTTTCTGTCCAAGATGTCATATGTCTTCAAGAAACCGGGTTAATAACTAATGAAATGTTCCAGTATCACAAGAGAAGCTATCTGAAATCCAACCAGCACATCGAAGTAAGAGCATGCCCAACTTCCTCCATTCCCAAAATTATAATGATTCGGGAGCAAAATTTTCACGATGGAGAAAAACTTCCAGTCCTAGCCTCTATCAATTTCAAATCTTAATGTTACATGGAGAACCCGAGAATATAACTCTGACCACTTGAAAAGTTTAAGAAAGTGTTGAACAACACCTAAGCATCTGACTTGGAAGGACAAGAAAATGGCAGACTATAAACCGTTTTGTTTCTCCCACTCATAATGCTACGGGATCTCTCTTGAAGAAGACCCAGCGATTTTATAGCCCTGTTGACGGGTTCTGCTGCCAGGCATTTTCCCTGGGGTCCTTCAAGAGCATGAACACTAGTAGGTTTTAAAATATAGAGGACGTGGTTTGCACAGGTCTTTCATGGACATTGCTGAAGCTGCATAACAACATAAGCTTAGTATCTTAAGATAGTTTCATTTTGCAATTAAGAAGCAAACTCAGTCATTGATCAGAACCATTGTAAAAGCTACATCTTATAAACCATCTCTGGATAGGGGGGATAGATACCAGAAACAAAAGCAATGGAAGCTTCAGTATCAAGAAATGGATACCATTCTAGGAATGCCCTCATGAACTGCAGGACGGATACGTGAATACACTTACTAGCCCTCCCTAGAAAGGTTTCTAAAAGTGTTTGATGAGCAAGAAAGAATACAGCGAAACACAGAGAATAGAAACACTCATCCTCTGCTAATCACATGCCAGAGACCTCCAAACTTGATAACACAAAACGGCCCAAGAACAAATCATTTAACTGCTTGTTTGCACAACACAGTGATCAAACCATAAGAATTATTATTAAGAAGCCAGAAATCTTACAACAAGGAGAATCACTGAAGCAAAACACAAAAAAAAATATTGTAATTAAGGATTTGTTCTCTCCCTTTCTGGATTCTTTGACTCTCAACTACCAAACGACAAGGGAGTTTCTTCGTACTGATTTAAATTGTATTTACTCGAAACAGAAAAGTAAAAGCTAGAGAGGTTCCCTGTTTATCCACAGCCACACACAATACTCCCAATTCAGTTGAAAAAAATCATCCCTTTTGTCTGATTTCATGAAAAATTCGACACTTGAACAAGAAATAGTGTATACCATGCTTCTCGGAGGCACAATCTCCACTGCTCCAGCTTCTCTCCGGTTAAGGTCCACCCTAAACCCGCAAAACGCAGTCACACAGTCATCACAAGTAGCGTTTCCGGCGGCGATGCAACGACTACTCAATCACCGACGAAGATCTCGAGTTGAGAGGCTTTCTTCTCCGTCGAACCGCGGAGGGACTGAACCTAGATCAGCCGAATTCGGTTTTTGTAGCCGTAGGGTTCCCACGGCGAAGATCGAGGTGGCGCTAGAGCACACGGACGCGTTGCTGTGGCCGGTGGCGTTCGCTAGGGCGACGGGTGACGGAGTGTTCAACGCCATTATATGGGATGTGGTTTCAAAGCTGTGGGCTTGGAAGGCGGTGATGGAGCGGTTGATTGAGGTTTTACCGCCCGCTCGGGTTCGAGGAATGGTTTATATACGCAAACAGAAAAACAAGAAATGAAAGTTTCGCTTATTTCGTGATTACAATGTCTCTTAACTACACTTGTTGTACAAGCTGAGCTCTTCGTCTTCCTTCCTTGTTCAATGCTCTGTACGAATATGCAGTGAACTCAAAAAAAAAAGAAGTAAGAAATTTTGAAAGCCCGATTGAAGATTACATTAGTGAAATTTCGATTACTTGATTTGATGGTCTAAGGAGCGGCTTTGGCATGGACGGAGCAGAGGATGGAAGCGATGAGAGCAAAGAACCCTAATCCAACCATCAGAGAGATTCCGGCGACGATCAGATCCATCGCCGTCTGCACGCTTATTCCCATCATCTTCGATTTCTTCGTCTTATTCTTCGATGCCTTATTTGATTTCGTGTTTGGGGATAATTTACAAATGATTCGAAGAACAAGTGTAGCCTCGCATTGACACGTTTATGAGATGACCAGAGCTTTTGACATTTTGCGCAATTTCTGAGACCCTCGTGTATACATACAACACATATACGTTATATACACGTTTCGAGATTACATTACATGTGACTTCTTCTAAAGTAAGACAGTTTTCTACGACTGCTTCCTACTTCCTTGGAAAGTGGCTTCGAGTTCTGGGCATAATTTGAGGAAATCTTGGCAATTTTCTGTCAGGGAACATGGAGGAGGTAGTGGCTGGAGAAGTAGGCAATGGTGGGTTAATGATGGGTCTGGGTTTGATTTCTTTGATCTCAACTACAACACAATCCGATGTCAGAAACGTTTTAGCCACAGATGCAGCGTGTTCCAAGCAACATCTCATAACCTGTGTTTCAGTTACCAGAAAGCAAAAAAGTTAAATGAAAAGCTGAAAGATACATCAAATAGAGCTCATTACTTAGTCCTGTGGTTACCTTGGTTGGATCGATAATACCAGCCAACATCAGATCTTCATATTGATTCTTTGCAGCGTTGTAACCGTACATCTTATCTTGGTTCGATAAGACCTGCAGATTTCAGGGTTAGTTATTGGAAGCTAGGTCTGATTCTAGATATCTGACATTATCAATACCTTTTCTATGACGATATTGCCATTTGCTCCTGCGTTTTTGGCTATAAGTCTTATCGGGTAGCTCAATGCTTTCTTGAATATTTCAGCTCCGATCTGCTTATAATGTTGCAAGAAAAATATCACATCTTCTGGGATGTTTAAGAAGTGCAGATAGCTCGATAATGACGCTCTACTTCCCTAGCCTTAAAACAAGTACCTTCTGTTCTGTGTTGTCAAGGATGTCTTTGATTCTATCCACTTTTGTAGCCAGTCGCAAGAGGGCGCAACCACCTCCAACTATAATTGCTGACTAAATTCTGAGAGATCAGGTTTCTTGGACTGACAATTTCTGAACCACGGGAATCGCATGTTTTGACTGGAGTTACCTTAGTTGCATTCAGGGCATCTTCGACCTTTAGCTGTTTATCCTTCAACTCAACTTGCGTCTGTGCACCTACCTAAGGCCTTTGGAAGTTAGTTCACCATGATCAGATTGTTTTTGGTATCAGTGCTTTAGAAAGTCACCTGGATTATAGCAATTCCACCGGATAATCTAGCTATCCTTTCATTGAGGATCTTCTTCTGAAAACTTTCCTCGGTGTGCTGATTCACGCTTAAAGATCAAATGAAAAACATGAGCATCGAACTGGTGACTATAGATGTTCCTGTCAAAAAATTCATTTGGTTAACAAAATATATAAGACGTGGATAATAGAAGGCGGACCTGGATAAGATTTTTAATCTGAGAAACCTTTCCTCGACTGCTTTCTGGGTGATTCCATTAGTAACAATCAGTGTTGAATCCTTAGTTACAAGAACCCTTTTTGCTGTTCCTAAGACCTCCTTTCCAGCCTTCTCTAAGCTCAGGCCCATCTCATCTCTGATCACGGTAGCTACGCAGAAAGAATAACCCAGTGATTCAGTACTAACAACAAGAAAGAAAAGTTGGGGAGAAATTATACTCAAAGCAGAAGTGTTGTATCCTATGCCATGTATTAAGATGGAGCCTGCAGACTACCTCCAGTTAAGATTGCAAGATCATCCAAGCAGTGGCTCTTGCGCTCCCCAAAGGCAGGTGCTTTAATGGCTGCCACCTTCAGGTTACCTGTTAGTTTGTTCCTAATAACAGGAGCAAGAGCGTCTTGCTCGATATCTTCGGCAACTATAAGTATTGGATAGTCCTCTTTAACAGCAGAATCCAATATCTTGAACATCTCTTTTGGATTTGTTATTTTCTTATCAACCAAGAGCAGCTACAACAAAACAATGCAGATGTACTCTTAGTCATTGCTCTTCCAAGCAAACCAAAAAAAAAAAACCCAGAGGTCTTGGTTCAGAACTTGCAATCATGGAATTCAACTTCCTTCGATCAGTGACAAAGTAAGGGGATAAATAGCCACGATTAAACTGCATTCCTTCCACAATCTCAAGATTGTTCACAAGGTATTTTCCTTTCTCTATTGTTACAACACCATTCCTTCCTACTTGTTGAAAGGCATTGGAGATCATGTTTCCCATTTCGTAGTCATTCCCCGCACTAACTGCTGCAACAACTGCAAGCTCATGATCTTCAATCTGCAAACATGAGGTTCGTGATATGCTCTATATTAATTAACTCTTTTCTCATGAGTACTCTCAAGGGTTAAAGGCACGGATCTTTCACCTCTCTGGACATTGACTTGAGCTCTAAAACAAGAGCTTTTGCGGTTTTCTCAATACACCGGGCAACTTGGATGGGATTTGTTCCAGAAGAAACCACCTGAAGATGAGAAAAATGGGTTCACAAGTAGAAAGCGCATATGGTGATGCATTATCCAATTGGTCATAATGGGAATATGTATACCTTAATACCTTCAGTAATAAGGCCATGAGCAAGCACTATGGAAGTAGTGGAACCATCACCCGCAAGGTCATTAGTCTTAGCACCCGCTTCCCTCACAAGTTTCACTCCAACATTCTCTAACGGGTCCTCCAATTTAATCTACACCACACAATAAAAGCAAGCTGATAATGGTTTTGGCATTTCATCGAACATCAAAAAGCGCAAAGTGAGAAACCTCTTTAAGAACAGTTTCACCATCATTGACGATCTTGGGAGGTCCGTACTTGTTCTGCAACATCACGTTTCGTCCCTTTGGACCCAATGTCACGCCTAACAGCTTCGCCACCATATCTGCACCTGCCTTCACCACCATTTTTCCCATAAGAAAACTAAATTCTAGAAAAATCGCGGAAAGAAGAACGAGAAAACCTGAAGCTTCTTGGTGACAGAGCCATCACGGTTAAAGTGAACCTCTTTTGCATCGGCTTTTGTTTTCAGAACGAAATTCGAAGAAAAAGAAGGCTTTTTTCGGAAAGTTCGATCAGCAAGAGGCAACGCAGAGAGTGCAGCTTGTGAGGAAGCCATTTGCCGTTAAAACGAGCAGGGACTACAACAAATTATCAGCTTCTGTGAGTGAGCGAGTAAGAAAGAAGATAGAGAAAATTTGGAAAAAGGGTATAGAAGTCTCTAATTTGTCAAAAGGGTGGGTTTTATACCCATTTAGTAGTTTTGACTTGAAAATTCTTTATTGCCCTTCCAAAACAATCTTATTTACATTTCTATGCCATTATGATTTTCTTTTTATTAATAAAATATATCTCGCTCTTTATCTTCTTCTTTGCGAAATCTTTTTTTTTTTCATTCATCGTCTTTCTCTCTCTCTTTCTCCATCACTCTCTGTATCTTCCGGCGAGACAAATTAGGGTTTATTGTTCGTTTTAAGATGTTGGCTTTCAAAACTGGCCAATCCGATTCCTCGGGTTCCAATTTTATCAGACGATCGATCACTTCTTCTGCTTCTATAAGCTTTCTAGATTTGATCTTTACCTCCATCAAGGAACGAAGGGAGTCGACATCAGGAGGGTGAGTTGCCAAATGCTCTTCAAGCACTCTCTCTTCTTCTTCCAAGGTAACGTGTTCGCTGCTTTCCACTGACGGCGGAGGCGCGACAGGAGCTGCAATCGCCGGCGATTTGAGCTGGAGATTGACGAAGAGCAGAGCCGCAACGGTTGTTAGAGTGATGCATGTGGATTTGATGAGACGGAAAGGTATTTGATGAGAAATTTCATGAATTTCTCGATTTGGGTATTTGAGTTTTATCATACAATTTTTATACAGAAAACGATTTGGGTATTTGAGTTTTGATCGATTTGTCAATAAAGGTAGAATTTTTATACCAAAAACGATTTGGGTTTTTGAGTTTTGGTGGATTATTCGAAAAAACAAAAAAAATCCATTTTAAAACCTTTGGGTTTGGGTCTGATTTTTGTGACTAACTCTTTTGTTTTTGTTTCTTAGGGTTTGAGAAAGATTGTTCCAGACATATGGGAATATGCGAACGAGTTTTTCAAGAGAGGAGAGAAACATTTACTCTGCGAAATCCACCGGAGAAAAACATCTCAGATGAATTTTTAGTTTATTGTTCTTGAATCTGGAGATTAAATGAGATTTGTGGAAGCTGCTATGGAATTTTCGATTTGGTCTGGCTATGATTCTAGAATTGAAACGTATTGCTTTTATGAAAGGAATACGTTTATATCTTTGGAAAATTATTTTGTTATGTTCCATTGGATTCTGAGAGCAGCTCCATTGCTTAATAGCCCCTAATGGGTTCTTAACTATATTTTAGAAAAATTTTAAAAGCAAAAATTAAGAAATTCTTCTAAAATTGATGCTCCATTGTTTAAGAACCTCGAGGTTTTTAAGAATTTTTTTTTTTGAATTAACTAAAAAACGTCTCAAAATTTACATTTAGTCAAAATTTACATTGTTCTGCTGGTGAAATAACTTCCACGGTGGCTCCAGCTTCTTCCCAAGTTTCCCAAGTTGCTCCTTCTACTTCCACAATGGTTCCAGCTTTTACGCTTGCAAAGTAAAACCTTTTCTTCATGCTCTATAAGACAACCTACAAACTACAATTTCACATAGAAACCTCTTTTAAACCAAACACTTATGATTGACACAAAAACAAAATATTGCTAGTAGAATAAAACAATAGTACACGACTAGCAATATCAATCGTAACCTGTTTAGCACACCAAATTTATCATACAACATCAAAACCTTTTACATATCATACAATCGAGAATATATTACATAGACCACAAACTTAATTATACAAACAAGAACTGAATCATACAAAGGAAAACTGAAGCATACAAACAAGAACTGAAGCATACAATCGAGAATATATTACATAGAAACCATAGCTTATCATACAATGTTACATATATTACATAGAAATCATTCATTTGACAAGAAATCATTCATTAGCTTGTTTTTCATCGCCATTTCCATATCACTAAGTGGCTCAGTTTTTCCAATGAGCTTCTCAAGCATTGTAAGCTTGCTTTGTTTCTCTTTCCTTTCATAGTCTTTCTCCTTTATCTCCCACATGCTCTTAAGCTCCTCTAAGTCCTTGCCTTCTTCTTTCACAGATGTTGCCTTGCTCGCAGGTCTTTTACCTTTGGCTTTTGATGCCCTAACACCAGGTGGACGAGCTTGAACCTCTTCATGGTTTAGTGGGACAGAGCTTGATGACTGTGTAGATTGCTCATCAAACTTTCTCCTCTTTGATTGTCGATGATCTTTTGTATATGAAGAGCAACACCATTTCTGATCATGCCTAAGCTCTCTCCAAGCATGCTCAAGTGTGAACTTCAGCTTGTAATCATTGAAGAAGATCTGATAAGCCAGCTTGATGACATCATCCTCATTCTGTCCACTGGATTTCTCTTTTGTTGCAGCCTCATAAGAACCTACAAATTTGCATACTTGATCGTTGATCTTCTGCCACCTCTGCTTGCAGTGCATTGGCTCTCTCTTTTCCACACCAGCTAGCTTAGGGCTTGCAGCATAATAAGCTGCAATGCGTGACCAAAATGCATTGCCTTTTTGCTCATTCCCAATAATAGAATCCTTACTAGTATTGAGCCAAGAACTGATGAGCACCACGTCTTCAATCTGTGACCATTTCCTTCTTGATCGTTGCTCCTTAGGTTTGTCTTGAGATAAGTTTTGATCATCATCATAGAGATTGGTTTCAAGAGGATGGTTTGATTGTTGACTAGTTAAGAGGTTCACAAAACCAGAATCATGATTATAGAGATTGGTTTCAAGAGGATCCATCGATTAGGTGTTGAAAGGAGAAAGAAGAAAGAAAGGGTCTGGTTTGGTGTTTAAAGAGAAGGAAGAGTTTGAAGAGAAAGAAGACAGCAGATACAGAAGCATATTCAATGGTCTCGGTTGAGGTTTAAGTCAGGTTAAACTGAAGCCTCTAGTTAATATATAACTAGAGGTGAGTTTATGTGTTAAAGTCTTCATTGTGTTTAATTCAAAGCAAAGTGACATAACACTTTGCAATGAATGGCAACTAACAAACAAATCCATTTAAAGCAAACACACAATAAACTAAACACTAATCTATCTCTTCAAGTTTGATGTAGACAATCAAATCAATTTAAAGCATTTAGACAATTTCTTCTAACCACAACCAGAAAAGAACAAGAAGACTATTGAAAAATCTCCTCAATTTTCAGCTCAAAAAACTAACCATCAACACTCAAATTTATCAGCCACAAGCCACATATACACACCTAATCTAGAAAATTCAATATAGGATGATCGATTGATAAAACAATCCCTAATTTGCGTGGAAGATGATAAGATATTACCTTGAACTTGGCTTGTTTGGTTGCTCAGACTCTCCTTAAACCTCTTTGCTTGCTCCTATACAACAATCTATACCAAAACGCCAAAACAATCAATCATCAACATTTGGATTTTTTCAAAACAAAACGTTAAAACAATCCAAAATTAAAACCATACCTTTTGATCGTTAGAGAGATCCATATCAAAATTCTGAGGATATGCAGTGTTCCCACAGAAGAATCTCGTCCCCAAATCAACTCTATTCCTATAAAAAAGATCAATCCCAACATTCGGAGGAGATGAAGCGGATGATCCCCCACAAGAGTCCGATTTGCGGCGACAGGAATCACGGCGGTGGAGCGGATGATCCGGTGAACATTAATCAGAGTTTGGAGAGGCGAGAGAGAAAGCGAGAGATTTGGGAGATTGGATTCGGGAGAGAAGCGAGAGAGAGAACTTGGAGAGTCAAGAGAGAACTTGGAGAGTCAAGAGAGAACTTGGAGAGTCGAGAGAGAAATGTGATTTTTTTGCTTGTCTTAATTTTTTTTTTCCTCTCAACCAATGAGAAGGTGACAGAGTAGGGTTTCTTAACAATCCCAAAACATCTTAGCTAAGAATCGATCCTTACCAATTTAATTATTTTGGATTTAATTTTAATGCTTAAAAGCTAAGAAACTTACTAAGAAACTTGATAAGCTTCAAGGTAGATCGTATGAAACGAGGCTTTCTTCTGGTTTTTTCTGGTTGGTGATGATTGAGAAGTAGAAATCAAGGAATGGAGATTGGATGAAATGTAGAAATCATCCTGATTTTCATATTCAATGGTATGTTTTCATGTTTTCATAATAAATGTACGCTAATTTGAATTAAATCAAAGTCTAAACTAATATTAAAAAAAAAAAAAACTTTTTTATATTTTATAGTATATCACCGTATGTATATCGTATATCATCGTTCGTACATCGTATATCACCATAAGTACACCATATTTATCGGTATACACCTCTAATGGTGTACATTTCTAATAGGTGTGTCTAATTCTTCTACCCCATATATTATCGGATGTACACCGTATTTATCGATATTTATATAATACATATATACAGAATCAACCCAAAAACAAATCATATATACAGAATAAACCCAAATAACACAAAAACAAATCAATATTTATATAATACATATATACAGAATCAACAAAAAAACATACTTTAAAATAATTATTTTATTTTGTTAAACAACCACAAAATATAATATTAATATTAAATTATAAATTTATATGTAGTATAAACATATGTAGTGCGCATATGTAATATACATGAATGTATATTGCTTTAATATTATTATAGATCTGATGAAACCAAATTAAATAACTAAAGTCATGAAACATTAGAATTAGTAAAACAAAAAAATTGACAAATTAGATAAACTAAATTTTTTTTATAAAACAACAGAATAATAAATAAAATAGGAATACTATTTATTTTTTACTAAATAGTTGAATATTAAAAAACTAAAAATTGATTTTTTTTCTTTATTATTTATTTGTTTTATTTTGGAAAAAATCATTTCTGATTTTCTTGAAAATAAAGAGAGACCCTAGATTTTCTTGTTCTCGTTTCATGTTTCCTATGAATAATGTTATAAATTTTATATTATATTCAACTATCAATTTATATTTTAAAAATAAATTATGTATATGTGTTGTTTTGTTTGTATATTTTCATAACACTAAATTAAATTCAGTTAAAGTCTAAACTAATACTAAGAAAAATAAAAAAATTTCTACATTATGAAGTTAAATGTTCTTTATGATTATCATACTTTTACGTTTTTAAATTTTGGTTTATCGGTGTACGTACACCGTATATCACCGTACGTACATCATATATCACCGGACGTATACCGTATGTCACAGTATGTATACCATATATCATCGTGCATATACTGTATATCACCGTATGTATATTGTATATCACTGTATGTATACCGTATATCACCGTGCATATATCGTATTTATCGGTGTATGTGCACCGTATTTATCGGTGTACGTACACAATATTTATCGGTGTACGCACACCATATTATCGGTGTACATACACCATATTACCGTATGTATAACGTATATCATCATACATATACCATATATCACCGTATGTGCACCGTATTTATAGGTGTACATACATCATTTATCGGTGTACACACACCATATTTATCGGTGTTCACCCTTAGGTGTACACCATATAGGTGTACACGTAAAAGTGTTCACCATATATGTGTACACTTAAAAGTGTTCATCTTTAGAGCATCTCNTATAAAGATAAATAAACACCTTAAATAAAAATAAAAATATTAATATAGAAGAAATATTACATATCATTAAAAATAAATATTACACAACAACAATATTACATTAAGCAAATTTCATACAATATAAAATAACACAAGAAAGTAAAATTACATGCATTGATTGATCATATATGGATTATGGAAATAGTTTTGTTGAGTAATTTGATATTTATTGTAATTTATAATTTAGATTGTGTGTTTTTGTTTTAGTGTTATGTAATTTTATATATTTGATGTAATGTTTTATTAATTAATATTACTTGTAATATTTCAAATGTATGTTTTATAGATAATTATAAAAGTTTTATGATTTTAATTAATTATGATTAATTGTGAGAACTATAATGCAAATCTAACAAATTTTTGAAATATTTTTTTGAAGTTTATTCTTGGAGACAAAACAAAAAAACTTCATTTTTGAAGTATGCCACACTTAAAAAATGAAGAGTCTCTTGGAGATGCTCTTAGGTGTACACACTACGGATGTTAACGGTGTAACAAATAATTTTTACAAGCTGCAAATGTAATCCTTACTTTTACAAGCTTCATTTAGGTTTACGTTTTTCAATTTAAGTTTTTCAATTGAACAACACACTTTACGCTTTTCAATTTATATTTGTTATTATCCATTTATGGTTTAAATTTCTATAGTTATATATTTTGTATGGTTGTCATACTTTACGTTTTTCAATTTGGGTTCGCTATTACCAATTTAAGGTTTAAATTTATATAGTTAAATGTTCTATATGATTATCATACTTTACGTTTTTCAATTTGGGTTTATTATTACCCATTTAAAGTTTAAATTTCTATAGTTAAATGTTCTATATGATTATCACACTTTACGTTTTTCAAATTGGGTTCCCTATTACCCATTTAGGGTTTAGATTTCTATAGTTAAATGTTCTATATGATTATCATACTTTACGTTTTTTTAATTTTGGTTTATCGGTGTGCGTACATCATATATCACCGGACGTATACCGATATCACCGTATATACACCGTATGTACATTATATATCACCGCATGTACACCATCTATCACCGAACGTATACCGTATGTATACTATATATCACCGTATGTCCACCATATTTTATCGGTGTCCGCACACCATATTTATCGGTGTACGCACACAGCGTACACCATATATCACTGTATGTACACCGTATTTGATTGGTGTACGCACATCGTATATCACCGTATATCACCACACACACACCATATATCACCGGCCGTACATCGTATACACCGTACGTATACCATATATCACCGTACATGCACCGTATTTATCGGTATACATACACCATATTTATTGGTGTACGTACATCATATTTATTGGTGTACGCATACCGTATGTCACCGTACATATACCATATATCACCATACGTATACCATATATCACCATACGTACACCGTATTTATCGGTGTGCGCAAAACATATTTATTGGTGTACGCACACCGTATATCACCGTACGTATACCATATATCACCGTACATACACCGTATTTATCGATGTATAAACACTGTATTTTATCGGTGTACGCAAAACATATTTATCGGTGTATGTACACCGTATTTCACCATACATATACCATATGTCACCGTATGTACACTGTATTTATCGTTGTATGTACACTGTATTTATCAGTGGACGTACATCGTATTCGTATTTATCGATGTATGTACACCATATTTATCGTACAGTAAAGTCACACTTTTCTCTCTTGTACAGTAAAGTCACATTTTTCTCTCTTGTACCTAAAGTGGTGTACACCTAAAGTGGTGTACACCTAAAGTGGTGTACACCTAAAATGTTCGTTTTCAAAAATCCAAATTTCAAAATTTGCAGCAAAAAATCTATGTTTTTTTAATATATATATCATTATATGATTCACTTTTTTAAATGAGATATATGAATCAAATATTAGAAGAAGGAAATACATTTCCTTTCTCTAATTTAAATAAAATTAAAAAAAAAATTCTCTCTATTTATTTGATAAACTATTTTTTTTTCTCTCATGTATATAATTGGAGCATTTTTTGACATTTTAAAAATGTTATTATTTAAAACTATCCAACTTCTTAACACACCCATTTTTCAAATTATAAACTTGGCTCACCATTTTTCCTAATTCACCCGATAAAATAATAAGGTGGGAAAAAGATCTAATATCTCTTCGTTTACTGATCCTCCTCCAACATCATCTGATCCTCCTCCAATATCATCTAATCCTCCGACGACATTTTCTGCATCATTACCTTCTTTCTTGTTTTCCTCCCCCTCAGAGAATTCCGACTCAGAACTACCATGCACTTTTCTGGTGGTGAAGTCTTCTCCCACATACACGACATCACAAGTCACCCACCTTATGTCGGTATCGAAATCATAGGTTACCAACATATAAATTTCTCCTTCAAACTGCAGCAACAAAACAGATGGTAATCATAATCAAACGGGCTTGAAACAAATCGAAGACAGAAAAAAATATATATACCTTGGTGGCTGTATGGAATTCTCCATCGTGGTAAAGAATAAAAATCTGATTGTCTTCTACTTTTTCTTTCAAACATTGAACACCAAAGTCGGTGCTTTTTCTGTAAACAGGGTGAGGGTTCATGGATTTTTCCTGCTCAGACTCTTTCTCCTCATATGATGTCGCCTCTGCAGAATCATGCATCCATCCGTGATAGAAGTGGAGTCTCAATCCTTCAAATATTTCAGATTTGTTCTTGAAACACTCGACACTATCCGAGGTTGGGTCAGGGACGTATTTATCAAGTTTAGGAACTGCGAGCATGGCTTCATTGAGGCAATGTTCTGGAGAAAACTCTAGCAACTTCTCTACAAGCAATTCGTCCAATTCCCATGCATCTTTGTCCGTAGCATCCAGAATGAGATCATTTCTCAAAGCAAGTGCGTTACCTAAACAAGTTACAGAAGAATACTTACAGATTGATCACATCTCCTAACCAAGTTAAGAAACAAACCCACTAACCAATTGTTCCGTGAAGAGTACTTAAAGATTGATAGCATTTCCTGACCTAATTAAGAAACGAACCCACTAACCAATCGTTCCAAGAAGAAGAGTACTTAAAGATTGATAGCATCGCCTAACCTAATTAAGAAACGAACCCACTAACCAATCGTTCCAAGAAGAAGAGTACTTACAGATTGCTAATAAGCAGCAATCCCCACCATCGTTTTTGAGAAGTATGGACCTTCTTTCTCCCAAGAACTGAATCTGTTTGCTTTTGTAGATAGTGTAGTTTAATTCCTTAGCCATTGAGGGAGATGCTGCGAGAAGAAATCGATGGTGAGAGAGATAATGAGAGAAGAAATTGTTATAGAAAGACAATATATCGAACACCTTTTGATCTTGAACCAAGATTTCACTTCGCTTTCTCTCTCTCTATGATACAAATTGAGCTCCCACGGATATTTATACATGATCGGAATCGCCGATCCGAATCCGTTACCTCACGAGCTTCGTTTCTTCTTCGTCTCCGAGAGAACAGAATCAGTCATCGAAGCAAAACACCGGATGTTGGGCTTGGGCCCAACTTCTGGAGAATTAGGGATTCGATTTTCTCTAAACTGGATCGTAAATCTAGTTTCAATTTTTTTTTTTTTTTTTTTTTACGTGAGAATTGTAAATATAGTACTTTAGTCACTTTTTGACTAAAGTACCTTTGAGTTAATGTTAAAAAAATACAGAATTAATGTTTTAAATTTTTTTAGAAAATCCGAAAATTCCAAATAAGGAAATAAATATATATTCGCTAATCGTTTAAGGAAATATTTTTATTTAAAAAATATTTTTCCCCAATATCTACGAAAAGCAGAATGTGTATAAATTTATTTTCTGGTATTTGCTCTATAATCTTCGAAACATAGAATCGATATTCTACCACTTGTTACGAATTCTACTGGACCTATAGAATATATATTCTACAACTTGTTTTTCATTCTACTCATTTAATTTACATTTTATCTACATTCTATTTTTCGCAGAATAGAAATTCTGCTTATTTGTCTTTATTCTATGGAATGTATAATATATATTCTATCAAGTAGTTAACAAAATTTGAGAAAATCTAGGAATGATCAATTGAAAATCTTTTGAAATATTTTTTTTTTATTGTTTTTCCCATGGTCTTTCACGTTTTTTTTATCATGATTATCGTTTTAAATATTTTTTTAATTTTTTTTCCCATTCTCTTTAACGTTTTTTATCATTGTTTCACGTTTTCTCTCTTCTCTTCGTCACAAAACGATCTATTTGATTTGTACAACCTTTGTGCTTCTCTTCTTCTTCTTCAAATATGTTGCATATGTATATTTCATCTGGTGTATGGAGATCGGATATCAATAAGGGGTGGATTTTTATTGTTGATGAACAAAAACGAGGTAGATTACTTACTTTGGAATCAAGTACAACTCTTGTGGAATTAAAAACGATGGTTTTGGAGGACTATGGAGTAGTCGAACAGAATGTCGAGTTTAGTTATCTACCAAGCAATTTGATTGATAACTTAGGATCTCCCCCAGTTATTATCACAAATGATCGTCAATTGAAAAACTTTGTTGGGTATGCAAGGAAGAAAGCGTCGATACGTTTGTGTGTCACATTTACAGATCAACGACGGATGATTGATTTGAATAAGGAGCCATCTGATTCAAGTAGTAGAGAAGTTGATGCTAAGTCTTCTGAAAAATCAGAAGAATTTGTGCAAGATCAACGGAACGATGACTTGAAAAACAATGATGACGAAGATGACTATGTTGGCGACAATGGCTTAATTTGTGTAAACAAAGAAGACAGTGAGAAGAAAGTTTGGTTTTCGTTGACGGATGGTGTAAAGAAGGGCCAAATTTTTAGAAGCAAAAACGTTATGAATTCCACTCGGAAATTTGTGCAATGAAACATAACTTTGACTACACGGTTGAAACACCCACAAAACAATGGTGGTATATACGCTGCAAGGATAACATCTTCAATTGGCATGTTCGTGCATAGAGTTTAAAGGGTTCTACGTATTTCAAAATCAACAAGTATGTGGCTGAACATACATTTGTTCCTTCCAGAAAAAACAAATACAGTAGGACTGCTTCAGCGAAAACAATTGGCAGTCTAATTATGAATAAGTATGGGGGTGTCAAGGAAGGGCCTAACATGAGAGAAATCATACAGATTATGCGTACGGAGCATGGATGCGAGATTTCTTATACTCAAGCATGGGAGTCTCGTGAGTATGCAGTTAACGCTGTTAGAGGTATTCCGGAGAAAAGTTATGAAAATTTTCCAAAATACTTGCACATGTTGAAAGAAGCTAATCCGGGTTCGCATACTCATTACGAAACTGATTGTGATGGTAGATTCAAATATCTATTCATATCTTTTGGTCAATTAGTTAGAGGATTCTACAAAGCCATTCGTAGGGTCATTGTTGTCGATGGTACGTTTCTGAAGAGTAAATACAAAGGAGTTCTGCTTGTTGCAACAGCTTTATATGGTAACTCTAACTTGTACCCAATTGCATTCGGGGTTGTTGATTCTGAGAACGACCGTTCATGAAAGTGGTTTTTAATGGAACTTAAGGTTGTTATTGCGGATGAGCCAGGTTTGGCTTTTGTGTCAGATAGAAATACATCCTTTATTAAATCACTTGGTAAAGTGTACCCGCATTCTTCTCATGGAATTTGCATCCACCATTTGTTAAATAATGTGGTTACATATTTCAAGACAAGGGGTTTGACTAGAATGATCGCTAAGGCTTCAAAAGAATATATGGTTGCCGATTTTGAGATGAGCTTAAACAATATTTGTAGCATTCGTCCGCTTGTTGGAAAATATCTCGTGGAGGCTGATGTTACAAAATGGGCTCGTTGCAAATTTCTCGGATTCAGGTATGACGTTAGAACCACAAACCCCGCGGAATCGTTAAATTCTGCATTGCGATCACCTAGAGAGTATCCAGTAATTCCTTTGTTGGACAACATAAGAGAAATGTTAACCCGGTGGTTTTATGAGCGTAGAAGATTAAGCTCAAAGCATAAGGATTGAGGTGGGAAAAAAGATTGATAGGAGGATTGAGAAGGGTAAAACATTTATTGTACATCCGGTTAACCAGACTTGATTTCTTGTTAAAGGCGACAAAATCGACTGCCTTGTTGATTTGGAGAGAAGAAAGTACAACTTATTAAAAATTCTTTGCAGACACGCCATCAAAGCTGCTTTTTCTGTGAACAAAGAACTACACCAAATCATCTTACACTTCATATTTGGCACCTCTTTTGCTAATAAATTGAGTACAAATTGACTAAAAGGTATACCACTACTGCATGGAGAACGTTTATGAGGAATGCATTAATCCAATATGTGTTACTGAGGACGCATGGCTTGTCCCATTGGATGTTCAACATGCCAAAGTTCTACCACCGGAAACACGAAGGGCAGCTAGTAGACGAAGAAAACGAAGACACGAAACAGTTGAAGACAAGATACGTTCTTCACAAGGATCACAAGGGTCTAAAAGGCATAAATGTAGTCGTTGTGGTATTGAAGGTCACAAGAGAGAGACATGTGACATGGCAGTATAGGCGTTTGTTATCATTGTTTCATCCGCCCTTATAAAGTCAACATAATCATATATATCGGAATTTCCTGTCGAGGATATGTATGGATATAGAAGAAATTCCTACATGAAAAAAAAACAAAAAAATTAGTGTCAAGACAGAACGCATGTCAAAAAGACAACTTAAATCAAAGAAAATGCCTGTAAAAATTCAAAACAGAAATAAGGAATGAAATAAACACTAATGACTTAAGCACACAAATAGAATCCCGTAGAACATCATTAAAGAGGAAAAATAAATCAATTTAGATGGTTACCTCTATCATTAAACAATAAAAATAAAAAAATTAGTAAGAATCGTACTCACCTTCTTTGTGAAAGTGCTCTCTAGTTGATTAATCTCTTCATATGAAACTCTTGCAGCTCCCTTCCACTTAGAGTATCTAGGACCTGATGTGATCTCATTGTCCAATCTTTTGCCCAAAAACGTACCAAAATCTGGAATTGCCTTCATAATCCAAATCTGGAATGCTAGTGAAAAGTCATCCAAAGTGTAGCCTTTGGTATGCGTCAGCTTCACCCGAGTTTTGATGATTTTCTCAGCTAGAAGGTTAAACGCGTGATGACCCCATGGGTACTTCCGAAACTGACCAATATCCATCACCAATTTGATGTATTTGTGTGGGATATTAACGTTCGTACTCTGCGCCATGACTAAACCCGCAATAACACACAAGTACACCAACCTCAATATGTCCTCACGCTTCCACTTGTTTACACCTCCTAGGTGTTCATCCATTATCTTCTTTAAGCTAATTCATTTGTTAATCAATAGCAACTTACTCCAAAAACCGTCATCATCTTTCCATTTCTCAGGGTTGAAGTTCTCAGCGTCTTCGTAGTTGAGCCCAGTGACTGCGTGAAATTCTTGGAGAGAAAACCATAAAGGCCTCCTTGCAAACATGAACCATAGCTCATGTTTCTTGTCAGTGATGAGTTGCTTACATATGAAGGTGTGGATAAATCTCGTTGAATACCTGAGACTGTTTTCATGCATTGCCACAATCGGTCCAAAGACTGGATCTCTCAAAACTTTGTTGTACTCATCTCGCAGCTTCTCCTTCAGTGGGTTTAGAATCGCCATCATGCAGCGGTTGTTAATCTTTTCTATTTGGGACTCACATCCTTGCTTAAATATCAGTTTTGGCAATTTCAAATTCATGCCTACAAAGAAGAAGATAAACTGATATAATATAAGAGAAAGTTTTGGACTTCAGGCACATGCATTAGAATAAGACAAGGACAAATCAGTAAGAATTCATGCAAACTAACGGATTTAAGAACAAAATAATTGTAAAAATTAGTGGTTACCCTGACTTGTCAGGACTCGGGTGAAGTTGACGGCGGCGAGGGCGGCTGTTGTAGTTTCGGCAATTGCTCCGCCTGCACCAACCAATTCAGAAAATCAATTAGGTGAGATTTTAAAACCCTAGGAGCAAAAGTAACCAAAAAGATGAGGAGGAAAGATAAATACACACACCACAAACACATAATCTTATCAAATCGAAGATTGAAACACTTACCCGATGGAAAAACGATGAGGAGGAAAGGAGGAGGAGGATGACGGATACTACGAGGAGGAGAAAAGAATGCGGATGAAGAAAGGCAGAGGAGGAGGCGGACATGCAGAGGAGGAGAAAAGCCGACAAAATTTCACTCGCCGGAGTTAGCGAGGCGATGGAGATGGCGAGTACATCGTCGAATGAGAGCAATTTTAGGTCTGTCGATTTGGTAAAGTGTGTTGAAGAGAATTTTTTATTTTTGTCGGGTGGTCAAAAGAATTTACGTTAATGCTAAAGTGTATTCCCATTAAAATTTATAAAATATTTTTATTATAGAATACTAAAGGTAATTTTGGATGGGTTTTCTGCAAAAAAAAACTCTAATTTTATTTTTTTTGCAAAAAAAACTCTCACCTCAAATAAATGCAAGTCAATCCCCTTAGCTACAAAGTCACCCGCAAAACAGATCCTCCGTTAATATCACGTTATATAGACGTTAAAAAAATATATATATATATAAAAAAATTAATAATAAAAAAATAAAAATAAAAATAAAAATAATAATAAATAATAAATAATAAATAATAAATAATAAATAATAA
>PKMM01023693.1:0-311906 GCA_002933915.1 Eutrema heterophyllum | reverse complement strand
GGTTAATTAAATAAAAATAGTTGAATTAAAAAAAAAAGTTTTTGGTGAAAGATTAAATATGCACTTTGTCTAAACAATTATATAAGAAAATGACATTTTTTAAAATGACAGTTTTTACAAAACAAAAGAGTATTAAACATTTACGAACGGAATCGCCGGTAACCAATTTACCCTCATACAAATAAAAATACATTACGATATCATATCGGTGCTTCCACCTAGTGAAAATAATTAAAATTAAAAGCGTAAAGACAAATTATTGTCACTTACTAATAAACATTCCTAACAATATCTTAGGATATTTAACTCCAAACCAACCCAATCAACGGTTTGCGTGTATCATTTCCCCCACTTGAAGCACCAAATTATTAGAGGTTTTACAATTCCTCTCATTAGATCAAATTTCTATATTACTTGGACCGTCCAAATTTTTCTTTTTAAAAAAAAAAACTTAGTAGAAACGAGTGGTTGATTAGATCCCAAGTTGACATAAAAAGAAGAAAGATCCCAAGTGGTTCTTCCAAGGTTGACACGGTACGATTTTTTTTTTTCTTCTTTTTACCCACACGGTGTAAAGTTTGACCCATCTAATGAGTTTTTTTTTTTGTTCTGGTAAGGAAACAGACTTTATTTTCTTATTTTTGTAGGAAAAAAAGGTTATCAACCATAAATAAATCAAAATACTATATCAATCAATAAGTGACACCACCATGACGACATTTATTCACTAGAATAAGATTTGATCATGGAATAGTGCATTACGCGTATTAGATTATATATATATATATAGCTCATCTATATTTCGATTTTAATTTTTTTATAAGAAAAGTAACCAAACTTGAAAATAAACGAAATACCGTTATTTCTATTTAAATTTCAGCTGCGTCGTCTCTGTTTCCATCTTCTTCCTCTTTCTCTCTCTCCTTGGTTCTGTATTTTTATTTTTTTTCTCTTCCCAATTCATCGTTTTTGGAAAAGAAAAAAAATCAGTGAATCATCTTCTTCTTCTCTCAAGAACAGGTAAACACAATCTCTCTCCTCCGCTCCTTCTTTTTCTCCTCTCTTCTCTGTATTTTTCTTTTAAATAAACATTCTTTTTTCCATTTCAATTTGGTTGCCGAGAAAGCGGAGGAAAATCTTCTGAATTTTTCTTCGCTTTTTTTTTTGTCTTTCTTACCGATTTCTGTTTTTCTCGGTGACCAGAATCCGGTTTGTGTTTTTTTTTTCTCTTCCTTTTTAATCCTGCGGATTTGTTACTTTGTTTTAATCATTTGTTTTCATTTTCCCCAGATTTTCGACGAACTTGATCCGTTAATTCTCTCGAAATCTATGGCGGAAGAGCATCGATGTCAGACGCCGGAAGGCCACCGTCTCTGTGCTAACAACTGCGGCTTCCTCGGCAGCTCCGCCACCATGAATCTCTGCTCCAATTGCTACGGCGATCTCTGCCTTAAGCAACAGCAACAAGCCTCCATGAAATCCACCGTCGAATCCTCTCTCTCCGCTTCCTCCTCCTCCGCATCTCCTCCGTCCATCTCTTCTCCGATGATCCAACCTCTCGTCCAAAATCCCTCAGCCGAACTGGAGGTAACTGCGAAGAACGTGCCGATGACGGTGACTCCGGCGGCGCCGCAGACGACGGCGGAGCAGCAGCAGAGACGGCCGAATCGGTGCACGACGTGCAGGAAACGGGTCGGGTTAACCGGATTCAAGTGCCGGTGCGGGACGACTTTTTGCGGGTCCCACAGGTACCCGGAGATCCACGGATGCACCTTCGATTTCAAATCCGCCGGTCGCGAAGAGATCGCCAAGGCGAATCCGCTCGTCAAAGCAGCGAAGCTTCAGAAGATTTGATCGGAGCCGTTCGACGCGTTGACTTTTCCGTCTTCGTTTAAACGCGTCCGTCCCCGAGAAATCCGGATGGCGTTAGAATGATCTCTGCCGTTCATCATGAGTCATTATGTAAAAGATTATGTATTTGCCAAGGGACGCGTGTCACGTTGTTTAGGATGGGGACGCTTTCCCTCATCTTCCCAATTAATTTTCTTTTCCCCATAAAAGATTATTCGCGTTGGCTTTTCTTTTTCCGGCATATTGTGTGGCTTTTGCGTGTACAAAGTTATTCAGAACACCAAAAATAAAATAAAATATTCCGTCTCCGGTTTTTTTTTTTTTTTGGGTGATAATAAAATAAGTACTCACTTGAAATTAACAGTTTTTAAATCTTTGAATTAAAAGCTAATAATCTTCCAAAGCCTAAGGATAAGCTCAAGTTTGTGACCAACCATTGCTAATAATATCTGATGGCCTCCATATGTAAACTATTTATGTTCGAAATCAATTTCGACAGTATCTAAATAATTCTTTTTTTTATGAGTTGAGAGCTAACCGCAATTGAGTTTATTTCCCTATGAACAAAGCCAAAAAAAAAAAAAAAGAGAGAAGATAGTAAGATGTTTTTATGGTATGGTGATTTAGAGCTCATTTCTAAAACGATTCATAATACAATGTGACGATGTCCTAGGGCTATCAAACCATACTTGGTCCGCAATAACCGAGTAGTTATCGTTGTTTCTATGCCACGACCAATGTGCTCGTTTCTCGTTTATAATCCTCAATCTCCCATGTCCAAAACTCGATTCACGAAATGCTGACAGCGGTGAACGAGGCTTATGGAACCTGTTAAATTCAAGTTAAACGAATCGATTTATTAATCAATTCAGTTAAATGACCAATTTTTTTATAAAAACGAAAAACCATTTAATTGGGCGAACAATATATATAACATTTAGATTGAATAATGGGAGGTGACATACGATAAAGCAAGGCCTTCTCGATTGCCACCGTCGCCGATGGTTATGTAGATTGGTCCACATGGGTCGGCCTTCTTGTTGTATATCGGCGTCTGCATCAGCCATAATTGCAATCAATAAAGTAAACCAATCATTTTTGTAATTTCTTATTTTGATGTAAATAACTAATTACGAATACTAAAAAATATCTAAAATACGGAAAAAGAGAATAATTCCTATGTAATTGATCTTAAAACTAAAACTAGGATTATTGACAATTGGTTTACTTGTTTGGTATAATTGATCGTATAATTATTATATATGCGTGTAAGCATAATATGCAGAGATTTTAAACAGTAAAGCATTATGATTAATCGGTAAATAGTAATAGAAGAAGATTACGTAACAAATAAAATTCATTAGCTAGGGAAAATTTGATTATGCATTTGATTTTAGCCAATATGTTGCATCCTGTCATTTTAATTAGAATTGTATTTTAAAATTTTAAATTAAGGAAAACGTTAACAAATGTGGGGGTACTTACGAAACGTTCGTAGGTATGAATGTGGCCGGCAAAAACGACGTCGACTTGGGAACGAAATAACAAACACTCCATGGCCTTTCTCATACTCTCTCCTTCACCTTCATGCGCCTTGTTTGTGCTATACCATGGCGTGTGCATCACCACCACCAACCACGGCGTCGTTTTACGATCAACCTCCCTCACACACAAAAACAAGTTTCTAATTTAAAAAACTAATAGAAGAAAGAGCTGAAATGTTTATTTTCTAGTCATATTGAAATTTCATGTCTAAACCCATACTAATTTTTGTAGCTCTTTGAAATGACTATTTGAAATGTTGCTAACAAATAGTGCGAAGTTAAACCCATATATATGATGCATATATTCCAAGTAATGTTGCTTTATATCCCAACTAGTTACCTTTCTTAAATCGGCTTGGAGCCACCGGTACTGATCAGATCGAGAGTCAAAGTGGGTGTAAGAACCAAGCATAACCGTGTGAACACCGGCTGCGTCAAAAGAGTAGTAAAGGTTGGACTGAGAGAGGCTTTCAGCGTGAGGCATGAGCCAACGGGCATTGTATGCTTTAAAGCTTATGTGTTCGTCAGTGATCGGGTAAGACTCGATCTCGTGGTTTCCCTCAGTGACCATCCACGGTCGGGTGCTAGCCAGGTTTTCTAAGAGGCGGCCGAAAGAGTCCCAAAGTGGCTGGTGGGTGTCCGCGTAGGAGAGGTCACCGGGAAGTAGGAAGACATCAAAATCCCGTTTGGTAATCTGATCTAATGTTCTCACCGTCCAATCAGTTTGCCCTAGGTCACCTTCAATTCACAACAAAAACCGGTCTTTCGTAAGTCCACTAGAAAAACCAGTTGTTAACTGGCATGAACTAGAATCCATCATAGTATAAAGGTGTCACAATAGATCAATCCCAATCCAAGCTATCATTGATGGAATGTTTCCTGAGTTGGATTCAACTCAACAAATGTATTATCTATGGTTTAAATGAGGTCAATTATTTGGGGGTATTGGTTTGTGCTAATATCGTTGATGTGTTGTATTCAAACCCGCATGTTTTATGTTGATGACAAAAAAAATTAAGTTTGATATATAAATTTCAAAATAGTTCTTAATATGTTTAAATTTATGCAACAATGAAAATTTGTCAATACTAGATTCAAAATATGTTTGTATGAATAAACTAGACTAATTTAATGAATAACTTGTATATATATATTACATCTAATAGCTAGTAATAGGTTTGAACCATCTGGGATTTCATGATAAAATTTGATGGAACTAAGTTAATGAGTAAATAACGATTATTGTATGAGGCGGCCATTAGTGTTCACATTTGGAATCAATTTCATATAAACTCATTTATCATATGATCGTTTGAAAAAAAATTCAACTCAACACACACTACTAAATATTTGAATTGAAGCCAATTCATGCACGGATAAACCATTTTGAAACCCCTACAATTATAGATAACCGACGAGAAAAAAAAAATGAGACATGTATAACTTTAAAGCTTAAGATTTTGGCGTACACTTCAAAACAATCAAACACCAACGGGAAAGTTGTGGACATGTATAACTTCCTGCACGGTTTGCGTGTCATTGCATAAACATATTTAGTCCAATTTTAATATCTTTTAATAAACATAAAGTTTCAAATATATGGTTGCTTATACATGGAAATATTCCGATGGAGTAATCCCGTATGATCCAGTCCGTCTCTGACAAGCCCCCGGGACTAGTTCAAATTTGTTAATAACTTTTTTAGGACTCAGATTCGGCCTGAATCTATCATGTGACTATACGGACCAAAATGTTGTTAAACGACAAACCGAGTAGATCTAATCCTGTTTTTTTTTTTTCTTAAAGAAAAACCTAAAAAACAACAGCCGGACTAGCTAGGTTAGAGCATCCACATTGGGTGTCTCATTGACACCCCATTAAACAAAATAAAAAAATAAAAAAAGAAGAGAGAGAGACATGGGTGTCTCATTTGAGACGTCCAAAAAAAAAGTTTGAAACACTCCAAACTGACGTGTCATGTTATGATTGGTTCAATTTTTTTTTAAATTTAATTATTTAATTAAAAAAAATTAATATTTTGTTTGGTGAGACACCAATGTGGATGCTTTTGGCTTTTATATTCCTATATTTTTTGTAAAGAATCTCAAAAAGGACGTGAAAAAAACCCAACACTAAACAGAAAATATAAAAGACCAATCCACTTAATACCAACTGGTTTTGAGTTATAAATTCAACCTTAAACTTTCGTATCAAAACATTCCTATCTATACATTTTTGCAACTGAAATCATTTTTTTCTTTTGGTCAAAACATGTTTTAGAAGTAAAGTTACATCTCTATAGTCTTGAACTCATAGTAAATTAGACCTTCCATTCTAAATGGACATCCTTTTCACCGGTCCTAAAATCTCGACAAGAAAAAGTGAGAAATGAAGAAAAGAGAGTTTGTGAAGGGACTATTACCAGCGACGGCGAATTCGACTGGAAAAGTGGACGGAGGAGTTCTGAAAGAAAATTCGTCACCGTGGCCGCCGCAACGGTAATAGTAAATGGTGTTTGGTTGAAGAGGACCAATCTTGACATGGTGGATCTTGCCGGAGCTGTAGAAGAAGTATCTGTAAGATGTGAATTCTCCGGCGGTTTTTTTGTCGTACCTTTTTGGGTGTTTACCGTACTCCACCATCGATGCCACGTTCATGTCGTCCGTTGTGTATGTTACTCTCATGTGGTCCTTACCCGCCAATGATACGTGCACCTATGTATGTGTATAAATAATTTATATAATCAACATTAACTAATAAAAACTGAACAAGTCTTTTTTTTTTGTCAAATAGAAACTAAATTTAGAGGGCAATTTTATGTCCTATCATCGAGGCACAAGAAATTAATATCACAAAAGGCCATTAGCAACAGAACCGGTTCGTTGCAAATCGTTCGCGCGTCGTAACCGCAACTTCATCACAAATTTACTACGGAATATCGAGACAAAACAAGATTGTCATAAAAAATTGGGATAGAAAACTACGTCGTTATATTCCCTCGTAGATGCAAGGTTTTATATTAGAGACGTTTAAGTTTATGAGCATGATGAGAATCAGTAGGATTCCTACTTAGTTTATTTGAAAAGAAGAAAACAAATGTTGCGTAGGTGTTGATATATATTCATTAATCATACCATGACAGACAAAAGAAAATGCATTTGTTCTCATAAGGAAACGAAATAGCAAATTAAAACTGAAAACTAATATCAGAAATTTCACATCGAAAAATATACAGAACCTAATATACAATATAAAGATTCGAGGAACTCTACTCATTTATTGTCCATTGGATTTTAGATGGGAATTGATCATGAACTTTCAGACTCTATATAATTTCAAATATACTGTAGAATTGTAGATTAGTAAAATTTAATAAACAAAGGAAAAAAAAAAAGAATATGTGATAGAATGTAAAAAGAAAAATAAGAGATAATGCGATAGAATGTGAAAAGAAAAATTAGAGAATATGTGATAGTTTGAAAAACATAATAACCTTTTTTGTTTTTGGATAGAATAAACATAATAACCTTTTTTGTTTTTGGATAGAATAAAATAACCTTGTTACAATAATACGTTGTCTTGTGTGGAGTATGCATCTCACACTCCATATAAAAAGGCTCGAAGATGAATAATTTACAAGACTTAAGACACAGATCGATGCATTGAAAAAGAGATTTAAGCTAATGATGAACCTGTTGAGGATGGAATTTTGGACGGCCGTTAGAGACGATGAAGTCTGGTCGTGGCGGCGGGCGGGTGAATTTCGAATCACGATTATTAGCTTGAGATGAAAACGGAGAGAGGAAGAAGAGAGTAAAGCTAAGAAAGAGACCAAAGATTTTCATCTTCTTTTTAAAAGAGTTTAAGGTGAAGATGATGAGAAAATGTGATGAGTTGATTAAATATCGAAGAGATAGGTGGATGTCTCAGGTTTGTCTTATACAACTCGTCAAGTCACTCATTTCGTTTGTTTTGTTTTGTTTTCTGTTTCTTAAACTTTTGCTTGCAGCTTTCTTCCATCTTCCAATATTGCTTAACGAAACAAAATTAAATAATTAAAAAAAGAAAAATCAAAGCCAATGCTTGAGTTGTTAATGTTTTTTAACCTCCAAAATCTAAGATTACAGAGTTTTTAAAAAAAACTATGTTGAAATATATACCGGTCAGTAAAAAATGGATCTAATTTGATGTTCTCGGGTTTTTGGTTACCATATCTCTAATTTGAGCCGTTAAAATTACTTAACAACAATCTTAATAAATTCAGAAAAAAACAAGGAATCAACGAATAAGAAAAGTCTTATTGGTTGAAAGTGTAAGTATACATCAGACATCCATTAGTCCTACAAACTAACCAATGTTGGATCCTAAAACAAAAGCACGCAATACTTGAACAGAAACTCCGAATACATTCTTAAATACCAAAAAAAAAAAATTATTTGTAGTTCTTATTTTTCTATGAACGATCCAATGAAGAAAAAGGAGAATATACAATGTTTAATGCTATGATGATTTAGAGCTCATCATTGGAACGACTCGAAGGCCAACATGACGGTGATGTGCTAAGACTCTCGAGCCAGACT
Organism: Eutrema heterophyllum; assembly: GCA_002933915.1. Lineage (NCBI taxonomy): Eukaryota > Viridiplantae > Streptophyta > Magnoliopsida > Brassicales > Brassicaceae > Eutrema > Eutrema heterophyllum. The sequence continues at coordinate 303,931 of PKMM01023693.1, read as the reverse complement.
TCATCCGCAAGAAGTGAGTTCGAATCGTTGTTTCTATGCCACGACCAATGTGCTTGTTTCCCGTCCATAACCTTTAATCTCCCATGTCCAAAACTCGATTCGCGGAATAACGATAAAGGAGAAGGAGGCTTCTTGAACCTGTAATTCAAGTTATAAGAAAATATATTAAAATCATTTAATAGTTAATACCAATTCATTTAAATCACCAAAATGTTAAGAAAACAAAAAACCATTGAAAAAAGTATGTAATTTTTAGATGAAATGATGGGAGGTGACATACGATAAAGCAAGGCCTTCTCGGTTGCCTCCGTCACCGATGGTTATGTATATAGGCCCACATGGATCGGCCTTGTTGTTGTATACCCGCTTCTGCATCAATCACAATTCACCATCAATAATTTTATTTTTTTAATCGAAAATGATTTTTTCCCCCTTTAATTTGTAAATTGAGTTGTCGACTTGGTTGTACCACAATGATTTAATGAAATTTAAATTGGAAAAAAAAGAGAAGAGCAAAGACTTACGAAACGTTCGTAGGAATGAACATGGCCGGCAAAAACGACGTCGACGCGAGCACTAAAGAGCAAAGACTCCATAGCTTTCCTCATGCTCTCTCCTTCACCTTCATGCGCCTCGTTCGTGTTGTACCACGGCGCGTGCAGCAACACCACTACCCACGGCGTCATTTTCCGGTCAACCTTTTTTCAAAAAAAACAAAAGAAAACCAATTGTGTGAAGTTAGCTAGGTACTCCTCTTACTTAGACGAGTTAATGTTGTTTTGTGAATATTTTTTGTCAGATTAAAAATATATTTATATATACCAATTACTGTTTAATGTACCACTAGTTAAACTGTAATAATTTAATGTTTTAAAGCGAAAATTACTTTTTGTGACATTAAATAAACGATTATGTACTAATTTACCATTGTTTCCAAATTAAGTTGCATTATCTCCCAACTAACCTTTGCTAGGTCGGCTTGGAGCCACTGATACTGATCAGAATCGGAGTCAAAGTCGGTGTAAGAACCGAGCATAACCGTGTGGACACCGGCGACATCGAAAGAATAGTAAAGATTGGAGTCAGAGAGGCTCTCGGTGTGAGGCATGAGCCACCTTGCATTGTACGACTTGAAGGTTGTTTGTTCAATGATTGGGAAGAATTCGATCTCATGGTTTCCCTCGGTGACCATCCAAGGACGCTGGCTCGCTAGTGGCTCGACGAGGCGGCCAAAGGAGTCCCATAGTGGCTGCTGAGTGTCGGCGTAGGAGAGGTCTCCGGGAAGTAGAAAGACGTCATAGTCTTGACTCTTTATCTGAGATAATGTTGCTGCTGTCCATTCGGTTTGGCCTAGGTCGCCTTCAATTTCACATTAAAAAAACCGGTTTTTGGTAAGTCAACATGTAAAATTTGATCATCAACCGGTATAAACCGGAACCCAACATATAGAGGTTTGAAAATAGACATTAATAAATCCAATTCACCCAACTTGTCAAAGATTGAGTGTTTTGTTTTTCTTGCATTAGATACCAATTATTTTTCATGGATGAAATTATTTGATCTATTATATATCTAAAAAAATTATATAGTTATAACTAATAGATTGCATACAGCTTTATTTTGAATAAAACATATATTAACAAAAAGAATTTCGGTTAATTCATGAACCAATCCTAACCATTAAGATTCAACCTAAAAATCGGCAGGATTCAATTCATGTACATGACCTTACCCCCAAACTCACTACTACAAGTATTTTGAACTAAGCCAATTCCTGCACGGATAAACCTTTTTCATAGACGTGTTATATTACGTAAACGTATTATATTACGTAAACGTATTATATTCAAATTTTTAATCAAAACACTTTTAAGAAAAAGTTAGTAAAGTTTCATGTCCTTGGCTATATCCTATTTACCCGGTTTGAACTATCGTTATTCCATATGTTTAATAATGCTTTTTCTACTTTAGAATACATTTGAAGATTAACATCCTAAAGTCCAATTCCAATATATATGATTAAAAGAAAAAAGAGTTTGAGGGAATTTACCTACGATGGCGAACTCGACCGGAAAAGTTGACGGAGGAGTTTTGAAAGAAAATTCAGGACCGTTATCGCCGCAACGGTAGTAGTAAGTGGTGTTGGGTTGGAGAGGACCGATCTTGACATGGTGGATCTTGCCGGAGCTGTAGAAGAAGTATTTGTAAGAAGTGGATTCTCCGGTGGCTTTTCCGTCGTACTTTCCTGATTGCTTACCGTATTCCACCACCGACTCCACCTTCTTGTCTTCCGTTATGTATGTTACTCTCATGTGGTCCTTACCCGCCAATGATATGTGCACCTTTAATTTATCAAATATTTAAAATCAACACAAACCTTTAGAAATAACAATTTAAAGGGAAATTGCATGTCATCATTGAAAGCAAGAAATATAGAAAACGTTAATTTTGTTGCTGTTAGAAATATTCACTGATAAGTATGAGCTTGTGTCAAACAAAGATAAAAACCCATTGAGATGATGACAGAGCCAACAAAGTAATAGGGTCTACCACCATCCCGTATAATCAAACTCATAGACAAGAACGTGAGGAATCACTTAAAACTCTATTCGGAACATATAGGTGATAACACGTACGAAGATGGAATGATCAAGTCATTCGCCACAAGACCTCTATAACATCTCCAACACAAAGCCGAAGCCTCTGATCTTTGTTCAACTACCCTTTTCAAATTTTCTCCCATTTTCTAATTTCTAAAAACAGAATGATAAATTTATTGTAAATACGTTTTTGATTTGAATAAATTTTATATTTATTTCAAAAACAAAATGGAGACTATGTCGTAAAATATAGGATGAATATGTGGAACATGGCAAAAAAGGAAAGAATTTTTCTCCAAAAAAGAACAAAAGAATATGTGCTAGACTAATTAGAAATATTCACTTATAAACTTGTTGCACAACAACAAAAATCACTTACTAACTAAGACGACAACAGAGACATAGAACTGAAAATAAGTACGATTCTGGCTCGCACAAGTTGAGATCCAAGAAAGTGAATATATAATGTAGATTAGTATAAATAAATAAGCAATGCCGAAATCAACAAAATAATGAGGTAATCATAATAATCACTAATATATATATCTGATAGATTGAAGAACATAACCTAGGTGAGGAAGGGAATCAATCTACCTGAATTCAAACACAACATATTGGTCTTAATCAACAATACATCTCACTTTCCATTAAAAAAATGGAAGATGAAAATCATAGGAATTGAAAACACAGAAAATATTTTGAATTGAAAATGATATGAATCTGTTGAGAAAGAGAGTTAAATCAGAGAACCTGTTGTGGATCCGATTTGGAGCGGTCATGACGGACAAAGACGATGGGACGAGGCGGCTCGCGGCTGAGTTCCGGCACATCGGCTTGAGATAAGAACGGACAAAGCAACAATATAGTAAAACTAAGAAAGAGATCAAAACGTTTCATCTTATTGTCTAAAGACTTAAAATTTTGTGAAGAAGAATGGATTATTTATTATTGCAGAGATCGGTTGATGTTTCAGGTGTGTTTATACGTTTTACATCTCGTTAGCCATCGCGTCAAGTTACTTCATTTTCTTTTAAAAAATAAAATCATATATATATATATATATATATATATCTGTTAGGTTTGCTTGCAGCTTTCTTTATCTTTCTATTATTTAACGACTAAGAATGAGAAGGTAAACGCATGAATATTTAATTATAATGTTTTTTTGGGTTAAAAATTAAGGTTTTTGTAGCCTTAAAGAACTAGACCCAAGGAAATACTAATAAATGAGATTTTTTACATGAATATTTGATATAACGTCGTCCGAATATTCGTATATATATCTGTATGAAAAACGTATCGATAATGGCAAGCAATTTATTCTGTAACAATATCGTTAAGACGGAAACTAATTAACAGATGTTTGCCGTTTGATTAATTTTATACGTACTATTGGTGAGTCATAGAGAGCAAGAAGCTTCAAGGCCACATATCTACGAGTGATATTGTACCATCCAACGTCATAAATCGTTCTACTAATAGACTACTTTACTATAATGTTTTTTTTGTTGTTGTTATGGCCGACTTTTAATCAGGAAATTTATATATTCTACGATCATAGAGAGTTTGTCTAAATATTAATTATTTTTCTTTGATGTCATATTATTTTATTTATTCTGAATTTTTTTTTTCGATCTCCTGTTTTAAGATAATTCATGTCATCGTAAAAAACGTTATTCTTATTTTTCTTATTAATCCTACTAGAATATTTTAAATTGTCTCGAATACTGGTTTTCTCTACCAAAATCAGAATTCGAATTTCGTCAAATCATGTTCATGTAGTGAACTTTCTTCGGTTATAATTTAATTTCGTCAATTCATGTTCATTTAATTAATTGTTTGTTATGTAGAAGTTGTCCGATCTCGGTTAAACTAATAACAACATTGATGGTAATGACTAGTGACGGTGATTATTCATTAAAAAGATGGTATAAAGATGGCATGCAGTACCCGAATTGCTTTTTAGAGGAGCCATTTACTTCTTCTTTTTCTGACTTCTGAATAACATTTAACATAAAACCAAAAAAAAAAGAAGGATGGCAATACAAAAACAAAAATTGGTATTTTCATAAACTTCTAGTTAAGATTTTTCTTTTCTTTGTTGGATGCAAATACTCTAGTCTCTAGTTATGCTATGCAAAAATAAAAATATTTATTATTATCTAAATATTTTTCATGTGTTTCGTAATTAACGGTGACAATATGTATCCATAATGTGATGGTCACGTGTCAAACAATGAACAAGTAATTCGACGAAACGTGAGAAGACGTAGAACATGAATCATGTCATGTGGTCACGTAATATGGTACAAACGGATATGCTTTATGGATCTTTCGCAAATCCAAATCAAAAATATGAATCAATGATCCATGTGTTACGTGTTTTAGATAAGCCGTGTACGGACGGTGGACTTCTTTTCTTTTTGGATTTTGAAATCAAAATAGCATATACCATTTTTTTTAAATAGCATATACCATTGTTTAACTCCACAGGGGTCAGCTGACCCCACCTAATTTTCTAAAATATACATATTTTTTTTTTTAAATATAGTGACATTAAAAATTTATTTTTGACCCCATAAAAAAATAAACAAATTAAAGACAAAAGCTAAAATTTAGTTATTTAGTTGTGGGGTCACTTTTTATAATTAAAACTTGGGCTCATATTTATATTAAACCCAATTTAAATACAATAATAAATAATCCATAACCTTGTGGATCTCAATTAAATATTATGTAATTTTATTTCTATTTTGGAAAACATAAAAACCAAAAATTAAAACTTGAATTTTTTCTCTTTTCGTCGAAACTTTTCGTCTTGCTTTGCACCTACCAAGCATCAATTTTGGATTGAATTTTAAGTTAGATTATGTATCGAGGTTTTTTCGTCATACTTGGAAGCAATCTACATACACAAGAAACAACGCGTTGAGTGTCCGGAAAACACGATTGTGAGTGTTTTCAGAGCTAGCTCCGACGCTCAAGTCAATAAACAAAATAGATAAAGACCACGGTTTGGGCGTCGGGTATAACAAGAATCGGAAAATGGGTTAAAAAGGCTAAGTGACTTATTAGAGTCCGAAGAAGGGGATGAATCCACTAAGTATAGATCTGGGATTTGTGAAGCTACTTGTGGTGAAGAAAACATGAAAGATGAGAGATTTAAGGTAATTTGTGAAGCTATTTGTGGTGAAGAAAACATGAAAGAGGCTTAGTCCACACGAGTATTGGGCTGAATCTGGGGATTCCTAGTGTCTAGAGAGAAAAAGAGAATGTTTATGTGAAGGAGAGAAAATTAGGTCAAAAGATTGTGTGTGAGAGTGTGTGTGAATGGTCATCCCCACTCTCGGGGAACACATGAGATTTTTATAGAGTATACCTGCCCTAGATCATATTTTTGTAATTCGGCTCGAGTGGGTGGATCGTCTGAGTTGGCTCCTTGTACATTACACTATAGTGCTTTTCCTGCGTCTACACTTGTCTGCTAGCGGCTCTAACTTGTGTCGAGTTATCCTTGCTATGTGCCTCGCCGGTTTGGCGCCGCGTGGTCTGCTCGTCCCATACTGCATGCCTCTCGAGGTTCTGTTTCACGTCGTTTTTCGTCCGTCTCAGACCCTGAAACCGTGTAGCGTGAATCTTCCGCTAAGTCTTTAGGCGGGAATAGTTCAAATTGCGAAGCGTTATCTATGGAGGGAAAATAATAAAAGACTCATGTGGACTAAGCCTCTTTTACCTTCCCGATAACCTGGTAAGGGGTATCAGGCTCTCTTACCTTCTCAGGTATTACTACCCGAGGATATGAGAGCTTACCTTCCCGGGCATTGCTGCACGGTCTATGGTGATGCATACGGTTTATGGTGCTGTAGACGAGAAGTTAACATGTTCCTGCCCGAATCATTCATCTCCCTACTATCGCACTCTCCATGTAACTTGGCACGAGTTGGCGGGCTAAGGAAAATGTGACTTCTTATTATTTCGGGACAACTCATCTCCTTACTTCCCGCTCCCGCTATTCGAGAACGGTTTTGGTAGAAGGTGGTGGTTCGTTTCTATGTCTTAACATGTCATATGGTTCGACCCAAGGGCGGATCTAGGTGAGGGGGAGTGGGGGCAGCTGCCACCACTAAAAAAAATTTATTAGTACTTGTTTAAGAAAAATAAATTATACCACCACTAAAAAACCAAAAAATGCCCCCACACATCTTTTTTTTTTTCTGGTTTAAGCCCATAAGTCCACCTTACAATTTTTTTTTTATTATGTTATATTTTTGTCCCCATTGATTATATTTTCTAGATCCGCCACTGGTTCGACCACCTACCCTCATAACCGTACCTCCTCTAAGTGGCATGCTTTTAGGTCTAGTGGCCGTCTAGTCTATGGTGACACGTCATACAACCTGTTTTAACTTGTCCTAAGGTTCGATCACCTAGCCTCGTAACCACACCCTCTCGAGGTGGTGCACTTTTAAGATAAGTGATCATCTAGCATAATATGACACGTGTCACCTTCTGGTTCGCCGATCCAAAGGGAGATTATTTATCCCCAATAGATTCTTTTTGTATTTATTTTATATGCTACTTTCATCTGTTTAATTAGACTCTAATATTTTATTAATTTAGAGATGATATGACTTGATTCATAGAAAAAACTAGGGTTTATATTTATAATATGTGAATTGAATATTTTGTTAACTTTCAGTTTTGTAATTTAAAATAAACTAATTTATTTTAATTTACGAGATAACTAATGGCTCGATTTCTGAAAAAAAATATCCACCAATATTTATATTGATAATGTACGAGAAGATGAAATGTTTTTTGATTTAAATTTTTTTGGAAACTTAGCACGAGTGATGGTAAAAACCAAGATATATCTTTCTCATCTTTTGATTAATAGGTTTTTGAAGTTAGCTTTGTTGCTACCGCAACCGTCGAGAAATATTTTAGGAATGATGATTGTCAAAATAGTATTACGAAATCGCATCGGTCATCAAACTATGAGTGAATGTAAAGTGCATTTGTAGCTTTTTGAGTAATTTATAGACTGGTTTTTTAGAATATTTTTCTGTTCCGGTAAGAAACAGTTCTGCCACTGCCCATTTCTATAACTTTTGACAACATATATATACTATTTATTTTACAACATTTTAGCGGAGTATAAAATAGCGTAATTACCAATCCCACTATTTTTCATTTTTTAACATACAGTATATGTACACTATTTTTCATTTTTTTCAACAAATAATATAGTATAGTGTATACATAATATTATTTTCAAAATTATTCATACTAACTACTAAAGGCTGTAAAATGCCATCTTTTCTGGAAGTACAATTATTAATCTAATCTAGCTAGTAGCTGTATAAAATAGATCTTAATGAACAACTGAATTTGAACCCAAAAAAAATAAAAAATGAACAACTGAATATTAATGCCCAGTGAAGCAGTGGTTCATCTGGGTTGGCTATCTGAGAGTCTATAGGCCCATTAAACTCTCTAACCCAAAATATTAGATATGCACAACCCTAAAAGAGATGTTAGAAGCCCAAAATGTCGATAAAAAATTGGAAGCCTAGACCATTCTCTTATTTATAAAATATGTCGAAGCAATTATCAAGCTTTGTCGGTTGTTTAAATGTTTATCAAATCAATCAAAACATCAGTCAATGAAATATTAACTTAATAGGTCTAAGTCGGCCTTTAGGCAGCCGATTAATTGACATAAACGTAATTTAGATATATTAATAATTTTTTTTTTTTTTTGGAGAAAAAGGTTACGTAGATATGGGTTTAAGGATTGTGGTTTAATTTCAGAAGTCTACCAAGCACTAAGAGAGAACATAGAAGTTTCAGCTCGTGGTTTAAGGATTGTTCTTGCTTCAATTATTGGGACAAATTATCTATAGACTTGTCGATTTTTGATTCAGTTTGATCTTCGTTTTAGTGTTTTTCATCATCTTGCCTCCCTCTTTTCGGCTTATGTCTTCCTCTTCTGGGGTTGTGACTCAGGGGACACAAGACTTTTGTTTGTCCGCCTGCTTTTGTATCTCATCCGTTGTTAATCCGGATTAAGTCAATAAACTTTGCTTTCAAGCGTTAAAAAAAAGATACGGAAATATCGGCCAATGCAACAATGGAAGAGGTTATGATCAGACACAGACGACGAAGACATCATTGGAACTTGCTGAATCGGGTAGAAGAATAAATCGAAAAAAAAAAACTAGAAACCGACATAATATATCAGATATGGCGCTATGGAGGCACACATCAGATAAGTTCAAAAAGAAATTTTCGTCGAAGGAAACATGGGAAATCATTCGGGAAACACTACCTACAGTGACATGGGTAAGAGGAGTCTGGTTCAAACACGCAACTCCGAAATTCTCCTTCCTTGTATAGCTGGCTATGCATGATCGTCTAAGCACATGGGAAAGAATACAACAATGGAGTCCACCAATTCAATCTCATTGTATCTTATGTCAAAGCCAAGTCGAAACGAGAAACCATTTTATTTTGTCTCATGCCTCTTCTCAGCTCAAATCTGGGAACAACTCACTCGAGGTATTCTCAAGGAGCAGTACACAACAGACTGGAACACGCTCGTTGGTATTCTCTCTGGCTCATCGCAAGATAACATTCCTCTATTCGTTATAAGGTATATATTTCAGGCAGAGGTTTATGGTGTTTGGCGGGAAAGAAACGGAAGACGACACAGAGAAGCACATTCAACACCTCAACGACTCATTATACTCATCGACAAACAAGTGAGAAATATACTCAATTCCATCCGAGCCTTAGAAGAACAACAATACGAGGATAGTCTCGTATTTTAGATTTCAACAAGACATGTCTAAGTTCTTCGGTTTGTAGTTAGCTAAACATTTTAAAACGTTCACACTTGATGTAAAATAGTTTTCTTTTTAGTAAATAAATTTAACATTCTTTCAAAAAAAGAAAATAATAATGATAATTTCTTACAAAAAGCACTATACTTAAAAATGATAAATAAAATATTAAATACTTAAGTAAAAATAAAATAAAAATTAATTGGCACCTAAGCAGCTTTAGTTAGTCTAAACGCTAAGCAAGGTCGGTTCTAGAGAAGTGTAGCATGTTTTGTATTTTGTTAAAGAAGGGAAGTGTAACATGTGTGACAGCACAAAACCCGTTTAAACAAAAAAGATTTTAAGGTCTAAACTTTGAGATTTTTTGCTATTTTGTGATTTTTTCAAAATTTTTTTAGTTTTCTAACATTTTATAAATATTTTTTAAGGATCTAAAACTTTGTAAACGGTACATGGGTTAACTTTCTAATCCTACCCATGTACAGTACATCGCAAAAACAAGAAGTGTACAGTACACGCATGTATCAACAGGGGTAAAATTGTCATTTTGTAAAAGAAAGTGTTAGATCATTTTTAGGATTTTGAAAAGTGTTAGAAAACTAAGGGAGTTTTGGGAAAATGACCGTACAACCAAATAAGTCCTAAGCTTTTCGGAAAACCTCATGTTTAAAGAAAATGCAGAGGGAGCTGCGAAAAGACTATTCCATTTCAATTTAGCTTAAATGAGGTATTTTTGTTTGGTCTGAAGGCTGGATTATATGGGTGTTCTTGCATGTACAATCACTTTGTGAAAACATTGTTTGTGTATTAGCACTTTACAAAAACTAGAAAAATAAGTAACACTTTGTGTACTGTCATTACAAAAAAAGAGTTGTCTAGCGTCAGTTATAATGCATCGGAAAAATTACTGACACTAATTATCATCACTTAAAACCAAGTGATATGCACTTTTACATCAATTTTAATAAATGATGTCATTATCAGTTTTATAGTGTCGTTTCATTAGAACTTATGCTAATAAAAACGTATTTGTATCACTTTCAAAAATTAACACTAATAAAATGAATTTGCAACACTTAAATAATTGATGCATTTATCCCAAATTTTTTTTCTGCAAAAACTATTCTCGAAAGTATAAAACACTACTACCGTAAATACTTATGACATCATGACTACATCAAAAAAACAATATCCAAAATTTGCAAGTATAAAATGCTATATTAAATTGGATAAATAGAAAAATAATCTTAACCGGTTCAACTCATTAATTAATTCCACTTAGATCTCATAAAATATTTGTGTAAGATAAATTTATCTAAACCGGTTTAACTCATTCAACTTTAATGTTGCTAAGTGTGAAAAATGAATCATACTTTTGGTCACAATAATTTTTTGGTGTAAGCCCAACAACAGCCCATCTGTTCTCCTTCTTGAGTGTCCGAAATATTGATTCAGCGTTTGACCAAAAGAAACAAAAATATAGAAAATACAAAAACATCAAACTCGACCAAGAAGAAAATAAGCTAGAGGAAAATATTGTTCAATAGAGGTGAATCTACGCACTACCTAATTTAAAATGTGTGATTTTATATTTTTTTTGGGTGATTGTGGGCTGGAATTTCTCTAAATCGTGGTTGGGATTTTTCGCTTCCTATTAATTAGCTAAAATTTTTAAAAAAACATTGTCGAAAATTTCCTTTTCAGATTCCCGCAAATCTTAATCTTATGCGGGAGTAAAATTATAATGTATTTATTTGTTAAAATTTATTCACCACAAACATATTTTGATTTAGGGCTTTCAAGAGAAACATGAAGATTACCGATTAAGTTTCGAAAATCAGAGTACAACTCTTAACAAGGTATGTACTTTATCGTTTTACTCTATTGATTCATTGATGGTAAAATATAAACCCATAAGTTTCTCTGTAATCAACTTAATTCTGATTTGGTTTAGCTGCTGTTCTATCAAACATGGCCAATCAACCAAATTTTGCTGATATTTATCGAACCTGGCCGATCAGCAAAATTCTCAGGTACTTTTATGAATGGTTTATTATATCTTCTTCACTTATATGATTTCAGCGTTTATTAGTTTTTCAATTTTTGATATCCTATCTAATTAAAGGACTGATTTATTGTTAACTTTTGTTTTTAGGCAACGGAAAGCAGAGGAAATGAAAATCAGAACATGGGAGGCACCTCTAGTAGTTAGGAGCTTAGGATTATAAGTCTGGTTTGATTATTTACTTAGCTATGGTGTTTTTGTTGACTACATATGTGCTTTGTTTAGACTATTTTATTTTACATTCAACTAGATTTTTTATTTGATACATTTTTTTGTTTCTCAATTTCTTTTATAGATTCAGTTAATTACTTACGAATATAATTTTTTAATTATTAAATGAAAAAAGACTTGCTTCAATTACATAAGTGATGCGTGAGTATTAGTGACAAGCAATTAAAGTGATGCAACAATATAGTATATTAACATCAATTAGAACTAGTGTAACAAATATTTTTGTCATTTATGTATTAACGTTAAAAATATTAATATCAGTTGTGATAAGGCGATACAACTATTATCATCGCTTATAAGAACTGATAGTAATATTAGCATCACATATTTTAACTGATTTAAGATTACCATCATTTGTAAAAAGAGACACAAATTATTTACATCAGTTATAGCAATAGACGCAAATATTAAAATCGGTTATGCTAACCGTCATAAATGTTTATATCATTTTTGGTAACTGACACATAAAGACATCGTTTATTACAATTGATGTAAATATTTCCATCACTTGTTATAACCGACACATTAATTTGCATCGCCACTATCAAGATCGATTATATAAGTGATGGTAACACCTATGTATCATTTAATAACCGATGTAACATTAAAAATAAATGACGCTAACCACCTCTTTTCTTGTAGTGTGTTCACGCGTTGACTTTCCAGTCGTACCATGTACAGTACTGCGCGAATCAACAGTGTACAGTACACAGACCAATAACAAGAAAGGACAAAATCATCTTTTCAACAGAAAAAATATTACTTATTTTTTCAAAACTTGAAAAGTGTTAGAACACAAATATATTTTGATTAAGTTACATTTGGACGCAAATACTCCTATTTGGACTAAACGTCACTTTTATCGAACTTTCTCAAAAAAATCTTTTAGCACTTCCTTATATTGACTAAAATAATTGGTATTTTTTCTTTGAAAAAACAATTTTGTCCCTATTTTAGAATTCGAGCGCGTGTACACATCACATCAAACAATACTATAACGATAATATCAAAAAAATTAGATGTGTACAATAAATTAAATATTTTTTTGCAAAGTCTTTTCAAAAATACCAAAATACTAATGAAAGTTCAAATATTGTGTCATCTAGTGCAAAATTCCCAACATTTAAATTGTGGATCCTATTACATTTTCACTGAATTTATCATCCTTCCGGTTCTTTTCTATCTGTACCGTGTGGTTTTCATGTAAATCTTGTATATTAATTAAATTAATTTTACAACATAATCCTCCCGATTTAATACAAGTGTCATTTTCGGAAAAATTTGTTGTAATACTATGTAATGAAAATCTGGAAAAGATATATTTTAATATACTTACATTATGTATGTAATCGGAACTCTTTGATTAAAAAAAACGAGACTAGTTAATGCTTCGAATATAAGGGCACAAAATGAATACTACAGTGCTTCGGTTTGTATACAAAATACAACAATACACAAAGTATAAATACATGCATGTATCGAATGGGTGCTTTTATGCGTCATTGTGCATCTAAGTCTCTACGTAAGTATGTCGACGGAAAAATGAATACAGAGAGTATGTGTGTGTTCACAAGATTAACTAATTATTAGACGTACTAGTGAATGTTTACTAATCCATTCTTGTCCAAAAAAAGAAAGGACGTAAAGGTTTTTCTTATATTGAAATCATGTCTGTGATGATTAAGAAATGAAAAAGATATGTCTAGTTTGTTCTTATCCTTGAATTAAAACAATATAGATAAAGACATACGTGGATTTCACCAGAAACACACGACTTATTAATTCACCCTTTTTGCATTACATTCAATCTATCGAAAATGAATTAATTTCTTTAGTCGACCACACTCGCATTATTAGCTGTCCGATTTGTTTCGATTTAACGAAGAAACAAAGTTGAAAAGAAAATTAGAAAATATGTTCATAATCCGAACTTAGTTATTAACATATCTATAAATAGTTAATTTACGTAGTAGATATACATCCACCATTTGGCGATTTTTGTTAAGGCTGATAACCGTCTTCATATTCGTTGGGAGAGTTTCGTTCCGACGTTTGTTCAGCAAAATTTTCAACCATTTGTGTCGGTGTCCTTCTGTTGGAAAAGAATCCTTGCGGTTTCCAGTATCCGATTCCCTAAACCGCCGTGGAATCTCTTCTTTATAAACAGTTTCGATATTGTTTTCTCATGCCTAAATCAAATCATAACGATGATCACGAGCGACAATACCCAACGCCATTGGCAAGACATAACACTCGATCAGTTATATGATCTCTCTCTGATGATCAGAATCATCATGGTGTTATTCATCGAAGTGCATCCATACCGTACTTTTTGGGTGTTTTTCTACCGGTTACTAATCTGGTTTCTTCAACTCCTTTCGATGGGGGTTTCCTTACATGGCGGTGTGGACCAGTTTCTTTTTACTATCCACAACGCAGACATCTCTGACGTGGGCTGATTAAGTCGTTTTTCAACACATCAATTACCCTAATGTGTAGACTACCGCAATCATAACAGTTTGTCGTTGAGTACTTAGGGATCGAATCCATAGAGAGAGAGAACATCACAGTAAGAATACAAGAAACTACTTAAGCTAAGCTAAACGGTTTATGTTGGTTTTTGCTCTAAGAACTAATTACGATAAAACTAAAAATAAAAGACAGAGAATAAAAACATACATGACAATTAAAATGATTACAATCTAGTTTAAGAAACACATATTTAAAGAAAATAAGACACGAAATCGATTTTACTCAAGAAAATAAAGATATGGATCGTAGGAAATGACATTCGATTATGAGTATTCGATGATTCACTAATGATGTTTCTAATCACTCAATGAGCTGAATTCTATGGCAAGGAACACATACAAATAGTTTAAATCATTCTCATGATGCTAAACCCTTCATTAATAATTCAAATTAGCTAATCTCTCAATTGCTACAAAATTATCAACAAGCATAAAACATAAATCCTTTTTAGCCAATTAATGATCCTTAGTCACGATTCTCATCTTGCTAAGCATCAAAAACATGATTAGAAATCTTCTAGACAGTTACCAAACCTCTCTCAAGTGTAATATGTCCATGTTCTAGAAACTGAGTAGCTAATTCAACTCTAGCATTAAGATCACTTCTAAACATGAGAACTTCTATAATCTTGTTCTAAACACAAGAAATCATCATCTATCCCTCTAAATCAACCATTCCCACAATCCATAATAAAACTACTCACATAACTAAATCACAAAACAAAACCGAACAAAAGCAAGACATAGTGAAAATAAGAAGATTGATGGAAAGAAGTTAAGAAAATCTTCACTAAAATGGTGTAGATCTTGAATATTTCATGAACACAAGAGGAGAGAAGAGATAAGTTCTCTAGAACAGTTAAAAGAAGCAGAGATGATGATATTTTCGTCTGTGGAGAGTTAGTGAGAAAGAGAAAACAAGTGTTGAATATATTACAAAAGGGGTTGGTCCCAAAGTCAAGCCAAAAGTCGTATCACAATCCTGATCGGTTGGCAACCGATCGCACGTTGATTCTCGGTCTTCTCGCTCTTCATTCGATCTTTGAGGTTTTTCCTCGAGCTTCAATCGTCTTCTTTCATCCAAGCTGATCCAAGTCACTCCCAAACACATGAGAAAGGCTCCAACAAGCCAAAAGAACACAAAAACGACATAGGACATCTAAAATGCAATGTGACTCGCTTTGGACCTAAATGCAATGTATCTATAATGAAAACTAGATGAAACACAAGGAAAACAAAAGAAAATATGAGACTCGAGGTGGTAAAATACAGTGATATCAACTCCCCCGGACTTGCCTTTTGCTTGTCCTCAAGCGAATAAAGCAAAACAAGCCAAAAAGAGAAGTTTGAAGACAGGGACTCATATCCAAAAGGAAACACACGAAACTTTCAACTCAAGGTCCTTAGGTAAACATGTCATAATGCAAAAATCGCTTCTACTCTTACGAACTTCTCCATACCTATCGCAACTCGAATCTTTTACTCAAATGCCTAAGATTTCAGAATCTACAAGCATTCTTATCAACCAACTCCTTAACATTCCTTTAAATCTTTTCAAGTGCGGTCTCACATAAGGGAATCTAACACATTCTCAACCGGTTTTGGTGAGAAAGGCTTGAAAGCATAATGCATGAGGAGGTTCAAATTTTTCGGGTGACATACTCTCACAAAAACGTAATGCATGGCAATTCGAAAAATCAAGGAAGGAATAGAACAAAGATATATCAAAGATTATATTCCATCCTATCCTAGCTTTCTAATCTCTCGTCTTAAGCTCATTGCCTCGCAATCTCTTATCTCGTAAATAAAACTCATAGCCCCTTTTGGCTAGATATACACATTGTTCATAACCTCATTTCTTTTTCTTTTGTTAACACTCTAGGAGAATTTCTCCTCTTAGTCTAAACTCTTATTCTTTTTTATTTTTTTTTTATTTTTTTATTTTTATTATTAAACGAGAGTTTAGACAACTTTGAATACACGATCCTTTCCTAGAGTTTATCGCTTTCTTTTCTACTTTCTTTTCACACCTTAGGCTCTTTCTTTAGCATTGAACCGATTTTCTCTCACTCTCTTACTCACTTCACTCACTATTCAAACCAGCTTATGATCCTAACCATTATATTTCCCAATTGTATGCATTTTCAAGAAAAAAAAGCCTCACTCACAAATAACAAGGGTTTGAAACAATTGGCTTAGGTGATGAGGTGGGGAACTATCTTAAAAATGAGGATAGCTACTCGAATTAGCATAAGAGTGGCAAAGTGGATAAGAAAATCCGAGTATATATATTAAGACAATGAGAATGCATTTCGAACCCTTAGGCGAGACAATTAATGTTGAAGTTAGGTTCAAGTAAATAGAGTTGGAATAAAATCACAGCAAACTTCATCCTAATCAAAGACAAGCAAGCCAAGAGATCAAAGCATGGATTTTCCAATTTTTCGAAGCGGTTTATGCATCATAACATGTTTATCAAGTTTTTAAAGTTCATGTGTTTAATCATTGTCCCCTATGAAAATGAGTGCAATCCTACAAGTTTCTAGACACAATCCTATTAAAAATGAAGAATGAAAAATCAAATCCTAAATGAGAAAAATGATTTTCGTTTTTTTTTTTTTTTTTTTTTTTTTATGTAAATGCAAAAGTGAAAATAAAACCAAACAAATGAAACTCAGATTAGTACTCTCCCCCGGACTTGAATTACACCGTCTCGGTGTATCACAAGCTCGAGAAATATCACAGAAGAAATAAAAACGAAAAACGAAAATGAAAAGAAAGATGTCTTGAAATAGGATTTCTCACAATGTTTTTTTATTTCTGTTTTCTTTCTAGGCTTGGTGGGATGTGCTTGGGCGCGCCTCCGGGTTGGCGGACTCAGTTGCCTCGTCATCGATCTGCTCGTCTTGGTTGGACTCCGCTTCTTCTTCATCGGACGAGGAGACGTAGTTGGGCGGTTGGAGCTTCTTGAGCTTGCGGAAGAGCTTCGCAAATAGCTTCTTCTAGACCTCGTTGATTTTCCTTTGCATCTTGTTAATTGATCTTCATCTGCATCTTGTAAACTTGATGAATAATCTTTTCCCGCTTAGTTCTTGGGTTGAAGTCGATTTCGGGAAGGTCGTAGTTGATGTCCTTGTAAAGATCTTCGCTCGGCTCCTCACTCATCGGAGTGTCTTCTTCGATAGCTTGTTGTTGCTCATCTTCGACGACGACATCAAGAAACTCGTCCTCTCGCAACCTGAACTCAATGTTCTCCAACCCCAAAAGTGTAGTTATCGCGGTGTTTGGCAGTTTGTAGGTCCTCGTCCTTTTGCTCACGTCGTTCAACTTGTAGATGAACTCCGTATTGTCGCTGCCTCCTTTCAAGAACCAATTCGCCACAAGATATTTGCGGTCAATGTAGTTGCGGCTTGTGTTCAGCGCATAGCGTCGTAGGTCGACTCCCGCTTTTGCTAGGAGCGGTGTAAGGAACCCTCCTAACCATAGATGCAGCTTCTTTGCCGTCTTAGCCCAAGCCTTGAAACTCACGAGTCGTGTCGCTAGGAGACTCCCGTAGTTCACGTTATCACCCAACTCGTCGTCAATGGAATCTCCGTCGCCATCTCTCAAAAAGTCCTTGATCCCTTGGTAGATCAAACACAACTCGTCTAATTTCACCGCTCCTATCTCATTCCTCGCGTATAAGGTGTTTGCTAGCGGGTTGCAAACATATCGGAGCACCGGGTTTCTCACCGCAGTCATCTTCGCGCTTTGGCTCGAGTAAAAGCCCTCCGCAATACTTCTCCACACCGTATTCCCAACATACAGCACCGGGAACTGGACTTGGGTCTTCTTCACAAACCCGTACCCCTCGCACACATCAAAGATGGACAACGCATACTCGTTGTCATCCACGTTGAATCGAAGCATTCCTTCTTGCGCTTTCTTCTCCGCCGCGTCCGTGTAATCAACCGTCACAGTTGCCAATAATTGCCTGACTGGGTGTTCGTATGTTGGTGCGTCCATCCTCGTCAAAACTCCCATACCAATTGAGTCCAAAAACGTACTCACGTCATCCAACAACCCATCTTCGCTAAAATCTCATGATCCGGAAACCGCGTCGAGTGGATCGTAAACTTCTCAAACACATTTAGAGACTTCTTCTCCGTCGATGTCCACACCACAGGGACTCGTTCCCTCGTATTGTCACCACTCGATCCCCTCGCTCTTTTGCCCGTCGTTTTTCTTGTACTCGTTGCCATTTCCTACAAAAAAATCATTTGGAAATTAAGAACATGGCAATTCATAATAAGCAAACAATCCCAACAAGAATCGAGAGCACAATCTCAACAATTTTTAGAATTCACCAATTTCACAAATTCACAAATATTCCAACAAAAATCCATAGTACCGTAATTGTGAGTTCATGGTGAATCAAAGTCATTGTAATTATTTATGAAGTCCAAAGGAATCAATCCCAATCAAAAACCCCAAAATTTTGACAAATCCCGTTTCCAAAAATCGTCACTATTCACGCTCAAGAACACCAAGAAATTTCTCACTCAAAAACCATGATTTGTTCTGTAATTGCGGTCCTCTAAGGTCTAATCAGCCTAGAACTAGCATTTGATAGAAGAATCCATAGGAAATTCGATCTAGTTCATTAGAAATTGAAAATTTTCAAACCTTTGTAAAATCCATGGAGATTAGAGATTTGGAGTTGTTTACCTTGAGAAATCGATGGGGATTGGTCGAAATTGATTTGGAATGGGATTGGGTTCGAAAAACGAGTGAGATGAGAGAAGATTTGAGCAAAATCGGTCCAAAATTGAGAGAGTTCTCTCCCTTTTTTTTTGTTTTTTTTTCGCAGAGAGAAGAGAGAAAGAAGAAGAAGAACTCGGGTTTAATCCCCTTTTTTTTTTTTTTTACTTACATGGGCACGGGATCGGTTGCTAACCGATCTGGTAACCGATCGGATTTTTGTTGTAACTGATCGCATTTTTGCAACTGATTTGAATAACCAATTTGGAGAAATCTTGATCGGTTGCTAACCGATCCAGCATGTCTGTTTTGTGACTTTTCTCGTTTTGATCCCAATCGTTCTCCTGCGAATCCCCATGCCCTGTAACACTAAAACAAAGAATAAATCAAGCTTAAAGAAAACATATAAACATATTTATAAATGATACCATGGGATTGCCTCCCAAGCGCGTTTAACGTCGCTAGCTTGACGGTTGTTTCCTCTTATTCACTCTCTCCTTGAATGTTTCTTTTACTCCAAGTTGTACACCTAAAAGATCAAGATCACAAGAGAAATGGAAAAAGATTAGCAACAAAAGAAAATAAAAGTCTCTAGACTTAGAATGAATCCTAACTCTAATGGCAATAGTTTATTCCCCGGCAACGGCGCCAAATTGATTTCATGTTTTTTTTTACCCGCACCAATTAACCTAATGCGCACACTACATCAATCATAACAGTATGTTGATGTAGCACTTTAGGATCGATCCAACAGAGAATAAAGATTACACACTAAAGATACGAGAAACAAACTAAGGTAGAGAAAAAACGTTTTTATGTTTTATACAAAAAGAAAGAATAAATATATAAACATGCAAGAAAGAAAATAAACGAAAGAAAATAAATGACAAAAGAAATGCGTTGGATCATAGCTTAAACTATCGAAAAAATGATTAACAATTAAACAATGAATAATTTGGAATCATTAAATGCTATCTTAGAACATGGAACACAATCATAAGACTAATCCACTCCCGTGGTATCAATCTCTTCATCGATTACCCGATTATCATAAACTCTCGTTTGCAATCAAAGATAGTCGGTGAGCATTAATCACAAGTCCAATTAGTTCACTAAACACAACAAAATACAATGGCCAATTGTGAATGATATGTAAAGCTCGCAAAAGATTCGGTTCAAGCAATTCATCTAACTCCTCTCGGGTGTGAAATGCCTAAGTTCAAGACTCGAATGAGCAAACCTAATCTAGCACTAACACCGTTTACTCGAATATATCCCTAATGCATGGGATGAAAGACCAAAAATCCTAGGGTGTAACTCTAGTTCGGTTTGTCACGCCAAACTAGAACTACATAATCTAAGTGCAGTTCTAAACTTCGGTTTATCATGTCAAATCTAGCATTAAAAATCAACCTAAAAACCTAAGTGAAAGAATTAACAAAGGTCATCCTAAATCACCATCATCTAACCATCAAGACAATTTACTAATGATGCATAAACATTCAATGCACATTCATTCTTTGGCAAAGAACACAAAAATAGCTTAACTCACTCTCGTGATGCTAAGCCTTTTATTGATAATTTGAATTAGCTAATCTCTCAATTGCAACCAAATTATCAACAAGCATAAAACGTGAGTCTTTTTTAAGCCAACAATTCACCTTAATCACGATGGCTATCGGTTAAGAATGAAAAGCACGTTTAGAAATCTTCTAGACAATCTACTAAACCTCTCTCGAGTGTAAATCGACCATGATCTAGAAATTGAGTAGCTAATTCAACTCTAGCATTAAGATCACTTCTAAACATGTGAACAAATGATCATCTAAGCCTAAACATCAACAAGCAATCATCAAACCATCCAAATCAAGCCTAATCATGATCCAACAAAAAGCTATTCACAAGAACACCAAGAACATGAAGAACACAGA
This sequence comes from Eutrema heterophyllum, assembly GCA_002933915.1. Taxonomy (NCBI): domain Eukaryota; kingdom Viridiplantae; phylum Streptophyta; class Magnoliopsida; order Brassicales; family Brassicaceae; genus Eutrema; species Eutrema heterophyllum. The sequence goes on along the minus strand of PKMM01023693.1, from coordinate 282,988 downwards.
AAAGTCAACTCACAAAAACAACACAAATCACAAAAGTAAACCATAGAAAAGAAAGAAGAAGAATCAAAGAGATAATATGAAATAAAAGTGAAGAAATCTTCCCTTATGTGAAATATACATGAAAATCCATTCAAGAACACCTTGGTGTTCTTGAGCTCTCCCAAGAGAGACTTTTCGTTTTGGGGAAAGAAGACTTATGTTTTTAATGAGTAAAAATGACTTAAATACAAAAAAGGGCACTAAAACTGACGGCATCGGTTTGCAACCGATCTCGCTTGTTAAAATTCTGCCATCGGCTTTGGCGATCGGTTTGACGATTTTGGCTTGACAGGTCTTCACTATATCGGCCATAACTCTTGAACCACAGCCCTGAATGACACAAATCCAACGCTCACGCGAAGCTACCTCAATTGTCTATCTTGTGTCCAAATATGAGATTAACCTGGGTACGGGAAGACTTCCATCCGACATGATCTTTCAGCTGCTTCAAATTGCCGCTGAATTTTCTGGTAATGACATGTCTTCAGTAAATCAAACGCATCTCTTGAACCGTTGATTCGAATGACATGAAATTACGTCCAGTAGAAATCTAACTCAATTTAGCATAACTTTCATTAAGAGCTCCCAGTCTAATTCAAAGGGCAAGGTGTTCATCCGGTTAGATCTTTTAGGCACATCATCTTGATCAGGAAATCTTGACCGGCTTCAGTCATCGGTTTTGAAACCGATCGGACGTGTATTTTGCTCATTTTGGTCCTCTTTCGATCTTCTTTCAAACTCCAAGTGTCTCCTTTGATCCAAGCTGCTCTAAGCACTCCTAAATACCTGAAAAATGCTCCATCAAGCCAAAAACGACACAAAACTCTCTAGGACTTCTAAAATGCAAGTTAAAACAAAATGAGACTCAAATGCATAAAAATATCCCAGAACTATACAAAGTGAAACTAAAAACATATGAAACTAAACCTTAAAAAGATGTAAAATATGGTGTTATCATGGGCTTCCTCCCACTGCACTGTGACATTAATTTGAATTTGGGTACAAGAGATCCTTGTATGCCAGATTTGACTATTTCTCAGATTCTATTCATCTCCACCATTTGGTTTGGAGATGTAATTTGGGTATTCGACCCAGGCATCATTGGAATTTGGGGAAATAATGATAGCACGCCGTCAACGGAATAATCTTTTGGATCCGATGATTCTATGACGATTTTTTTGGAGATTTTATCTTGCTAGATATGGCATTTTTATGTAAACAAACACCATAGAAACCGCCATGGAGGAAACAGTGGTTTGGAGCGAAATCCTCTTTGTTGTATGGCGACATTCGTATAGTCGTTGAAGATTGGCAATCCCAATATATTTTTCAATCGAAAGAATCAGTAAATTGGGTTCTTGTTCGAAGAACATCTTTAGCTCTTAATTGGGAATGGGTCAATGTAATACAACAAGAAAAATGATGGACAATAGCCAAAGATCAAAATCGCATCAGATCGAATGCGATTAAAAGGAAGGAAAGAGTGGATACTCTAATTGCAAGCAAAATTTGTCGAAGAAAAGAATCAGTCATATTCACTTTCGTTGTTTTATTGTCTTGTAATTTTTATATTTTATGTACTTTATGTAAATTGAATTTTATATAAATAAAGATGGTTGATAAAAAAAAAAAAATACATCCACCATACAAAAATAATTTTGATATATAGTCCCCAAAAATATGGTGGATCTATCTACGTAAATTAAATATTTCCATACTTGGAGCCAACCAAAATTTTGTCTTTCTTCAACTGACTAAATAAACAGATACATGGTCCAAGTTTCGGGCCCGGATGGGTTTTCCGCAATTTTTTTCCAATCTAATTGGTAGGTGATTGGGGAGGACATAGTGACGGAGATCCAGCAGTTTTTCACAACGGGAGTCTTCCCAAAAAGTCTAAGTGCTACTCATGTCCGTTTGATCCCAAAAATACATGGTCCAAGGAAAGTTGTGGATTACCGTCCCATCGCTCTCTGTAGTGTTTACTACAAGATTATCTCCAAACTCTTATCAAGGAGATTACAACATATCCTCTCATCGATAATCTCGGAAAACCAATAAGCTTTCGTTCCCGGAAGAGTGATATCGGATAACGTGTTTATCACACATGAAACCCTCCACTTCCTCAAGACGTCTATGGCTACAAAACATTGTTCAATGGTGGTTAAAACGGATATGAGCAAAGCCTACGATAGAATGGAATGGAGCTTTATTCGACTTGTTCTCCAAAGACTCGGTTTCCATGAGAAACTTATCTCTTGGATTATGCAATGTGTGGAATCGGTACACTACTCTTTTCTCAAAAATGGTTCAACGAGGGGAAAGGTAATACCAAGCCGAGGAATTAGACAAGGAGATCCGCTCTCCCCATACATCTTTATTTTGTGCAGCGAGGTCCTCTCGGGCCTGTGTAACCGAGCTCAAGAATATGGGCTCCTGCCCGACGTAAAAGTTGCTAGTGGCAGCCCCGAAGTAAATCACTTACTCTTTGCGGATGATACAATGATCTTCACTAAGGCAAATGCTGCTTGCTGCACAGCATTAAAAGACATCCTGTCAAGGTATGAAAGGGCTTCGGGACAAACCATTAATTGTCAAAAGTCATCAATCACCTTCTAAAAAAAAGCGGCACCCGAGGTAAAGGAAATGATCATGGCAAAGCTACACATTGAGAAAGAGGGCGGCGTGGGAAAATACCTAGGCTTACCCGAGCACTTTGGTCGAAGGAAAAAAGACCTCTTCACGGGCATTGTAGACATGATACGGCAGAAGGCAGTTGGTTGGTCCACAAGATTCCTCTCAACTGCGGGCAAATTAATCATGTTGAAGAACGTGCTATCAACAATGCCCTCCTATGCTATGTCTTGTTTCCAATTACCTCTCTCCTTGTGTAAGAGAATCCAAACGGCGCTGATAACACCATATTTAACATCTTTTTAAGGTTTAGTTTCATAGGTTTTTAATCCCACTTTGTATAGTTTTGAGATATTTTCATGCATTTGAGTCTCATTTGGTTTTAACTTGCATTTTAGAAGTCCTAGAGAGTTTTGTGTCGTTTTTGGCTTGCTGTAGCCTTTTTCAGGTGTTTAGGAGTGCTTGGAGCAGCTTGGATCAAATGAGACACTTGGAATTCGAAGGAAGATCGAAAAAGGACCAAAAGGAGAAAAATACACGTCCAATCGGTTGATAACCGATCCCGACAACCGATCAACATTTCCTGATCAAGACGATGTGCCTGAAAGATCCAACCGGAAGAACACATTGCCCTTTGAATTAGACTGGAAGATCTTAATAAAAGTTATGCTAAATCCCCATGTCGGACAAAACCGGACAAGCTGGAGCTGTTACAGCGATTGGTTATAACAGATCAGTATCTGAGGTGATCGGTTACAGCGATCGGTTATAACAGATCGGTATCTGAGGTGATCGGTTACGTCGATCGGTCACAATTATGCGATCGGTTACGAGGAAAAAAACGTCTCCAGCAATCGGTTTCTTCGATCGGTTATAACCGATCAAGATCTTCATCGATCGGTTACGTCGATCGGTTACTAACCAATCCCGTGCCCAGGTAAGTAAAAAAAAAAAAAAAATGGGAGTGAATAACGGCAAAAACCGGTGAGCTGAATGTGCCAAACCTCCTCATTGTGAATCCACACACTCCACTCCAAGGTACCTCTAACATTCTTTTTGTATACATTTCATTTTTTTATTTTGTTTTATTTCTCGTATTTTGTTTTCTTTCTCGGTTTTACTTTCTCACCGAGACGGTGATAAGTAAGTCCGGGGGAGGAAACCGTTACTAATTCTCTTTTAGTTGTTTTGTTTTGCTTTTCTTGAGTCATTGCATTGTATATTTTCAATTGCCAATACAAAAAAAAAAAATAATAATAATAATAAAAAGAGCATGTAGTTTGCATAGTCTCATCTTCATTTTAGGATTGAGTCTAGATCATATAGTTAACATTCATATGCATGGGAGTTCATAAAACATGTATGATAAGCTTTCATTGTGTGCCCTCGATAATGGTTTTATATCGCTTAAACGATTTCAAAAGACTTGAAAACTTCGTACTTTGATCTCTCCACTTGAAACGCATGGTCTTGTTCAAGATAGCTTAATTTGAAGCCATCTCCGAAACATATGGGCTTAATTGAATTTTAATTCTCTCGCTTATGGGCTTTAGATCTTAACCGTGGCTTTACATGAACATTCGAGTTATCTTATCCATTTATGCCACACTTGTTAACTCGAATGGCCATCTTCTTTTTTAGGATGGTTCCGCACCCAAACCCGAAACCTTTCATTTTGAACCATTGTGCTAAATCGTTGAGTGAGGTCTTTTTCTATGCGCTTTCATGTACAAAATCTTTTGAGATAGAAACGACAAGCTCTTTCTTCCAATTGATAGGGGTTTACAAAGGTTATTGGTTGGGATTTGTGTGATTGGTTTGAAAATGAAAAATGGGAAGTGGAATGAGAAAAGAAAAACGAAAAACCATGTTGTAATTAGAAGTTCTAGGGGAATGTGGAATAAAAAGAACTCTTGTGAAAACTCTCAAGTGAGAAATAAAAAAAAAAAAAAAAAAAAAAAAGAGAACAAGAGAAATCATATAAATTCTCTGGTAAATAAAGTGTAGAAAGGGTAGTTTGATGTGGTTTGCATTTTGAGTTTGAAAAATGTGGTTGATGAAGAGTTTGAAAGAAAAAGGTGATCGCTTGTCAAGTTCGAGACTTAGATGAAAAGCTTTAGGATGGATAGAACAATTGAAGAACATCTTGTATGCATGAATTGTTTCCCATTCTCTATTGCTTTTGTATAATGACTTGCGTTTGATTTTGAGAGTAACCACAAACACATGAACCACCACTTATATATCATAACCTTTTTTCTACCAAGCCAAATGGAATAGATCGATTGCCCATTTGTGTGACTACACTTTGAAAGAATAATTGAATGTGAGGAGTTGGTGAATATGATGGCTAACGGTATGCTTGGCTATGTGTCAAAAGAAAAGATTAGGAGTTGCGATAAGTCTAGAGAAGTTAGAGTCATAATTGAGATATATTTTTGCAATGTGTTGGTATTATCTTGGGCATAGATTTCCCACTTTGAATGCTTTGACATGTCTTTTAGTTGTGAATTCCCACTCTTCAAAACCTCTATTTCGGTTTGTCTTTTATTGTTTGCTTGCGGACAAGCAAAAGGCAAGTCCGGGGGGTTGATAACACCATATTTTACATTTTTTTAAGGTTTAGTTTCATAGGTTTTTAATCCCACTTTGCATAGTTTTGGGATCTTTTCATGCATTTGAGTCTCATTTGGTTTTAACTTGCATTTTAGAAGTCCTAGAGAGTTTTGTGTCGTTTTTGGCTTGTTGGAGCCTTTTTCAGGTGTTTAGGAGTGCTTGGAGCAGCTTGGATCAAAGGAGACACTTGGGATTCGAAGGAAGATCGAAAAAGGACCAAAAGGAGCAAAATACACGTCCGATCGGTTGATAACCGATCCCGACAACCGATCAACATTTCCTGATGAAGACGATGTGCCTGAAAGATCCAACCGGAAGAACACCTTTCCCTTTGAATTAGACTGGAAGATCTTAATAAACGTTATGCTAAATTGAGTTAGCTTTCTAATGGAAGTGGTTTTATGTCATTCCCATCAGCGGTTCGCGAGATGCGTTTGATTTAGTGAAGACATGTCTTTACCGGAAAATGCAGCGGCAATCCGAAGCAGCTGAAAGATCATGTCGTATGAAAGCCTTCCCGTACCCAGTTTAATCTCAAATTTGGACACCAGATATAAAATTGAGTTAGCTTCTCGTGAGAGTTGGATTCGTATCATTCAGGGTTGTGGTTCAAGAGTTATGGCCGATCTAGTGAAGAGATGTCAAGCTGAAATCGTCAAAACCGATCGCCAAGGTAAAACCGATCGCCAAGGTCAATCTCGATCGGTTACAAACCAATCTCCATAACCGATGCCAGCACTTTAGTGACCCATTTTTGTATTTAATTCATTTTTTCCAATAAAAACATAAGTCTTCTTCTATTATTTGTGTGTGACGACCCAAGAACTCTCTCTAGAGTTTCTTGGGTTGTTTTTCATGTATAATCCACACTTTTGAAGACTTCTTCAATCTTGTTTCATATTATCTTTATTTGATTCTTCTTCTATCTTTTAATCGGTTTAGATTTGTGATTCTTGTTGTTTTTGTGAGTTGACTTTTCTGTGTTCATCATGTTCTTTGTGTTCTTGTGAATAGCTTTTTTGTTGGATCATGTTTAGGCTTGATTTGGATGGTTTGATGACTGCTTGTTGATGTGTAGGCTTAGATAATCATTTGTTCTCATGTTTAGAAGTGATTTTAATGCTAGAGTTGAATTAGCTACTCAATTTCTAGATCATGGTCGATTTACACTCGGAAGAGGTTTGGTAGATTGTCTAGAAGATTTCTAAACGTACTTTTCGTTCTTAACCGATGGCCATCGTGATTAAGGTGAATTGCTGGCTTAAAAAGGACTTACGTTTTATGCTTGTTGATAATTTGGTTGCAATTGAGAGATTAGCTAATTCAAATTATCAACAAAAGGTTTAGAATCATGGGAGTGAGTTAAGCTATTTGTGTGTTCCTTGCCAAAGATTGAATGTTTATGCATCACTAGTAATTTGTCTTGATAGTTAGATAATGGTGATTTAGGATGATCTTGGATAATTCTTTCACTTAGGTTCTTATGTTGGTTCTTATTGCTAGATTTGATAAGATAAACCAAAGTTTAGTACTACACCTAGATTAGGTAGTTCTAGTTTGGCATGACAAACCGAACTAAAGCTACACCCTAGGATTTTTGGTCTCGTCCCATGCTTTAGGGAAGAGATTCGAGTAAGCGGTGTTAGTGCTAGATTAGGTTTGTTCATTCGAGTCTTGAACTTAGGCATTTCACACCTGGAAGGAGTTAGATGAATTGCTTGAACCGAATCTTTTGTGAGCTTTGCATATCCTAGCCAATTGGCAATTGATGTCTATGGTGTTTAGTGAACAATTGGACTTGTGATTAATGCTCATCGATTATTTTTGATTGTAAACGGGAGTTTAGCTTAATCGGGTAATCGATGAAGAGATTGATACCACAGGAGTGAGTTACTCTTATGATTGTGTTCCATGTTCTAAGATAGCGTTTAATGCTTCCAAAATATTCATTGCTTAATTGTTAATCATCTCTTCGATAGTTTAAGCCATGATCCAACGTTTTCTCTTTGCGTTTTATTTTCTTTCGTTTATTTTTCTTTCTTGCATTTTGATCTCTTTCTTTTTATAAATAAACTATTTTGTACGTTTTTCTCTAGCTTAGTTTGTTTCTCGTATCTTTAGTGTGTAATCTTTATTCTCTGTGGGATCGATCCTAAAGTACTACAATGACATACCGTTATGATTGCGGTAGTGTGCGCATTAGGTTAATTGGTGCGAGTAAAACACGCGAAATCAGGCGCTCACAAGATTCATGTGGGATTCTAAACCGGATCAAAGAAAAATGTCATGGGTAGCATGGGACAAACTAACGAGAGCAAAGCGAGAAGGTGGGCTCGGTTTACGAGACCTTCAAATTAAGTTTCAATATTGCACTTCTCGCAAAACAGAGTTGGCGACTCTTTTCAAATCCGGACAGCCTTGTAGCTCGAGTACTTTTTGGAAAATATTGTTTGAACTCCTCTTTTGCGGAGTCCACAACCTCCTCCTCAATCTCTCATGGGTGGCGGGGACTGCTTCGGAGCCGTGACCTCCTAGTCAAACACTTCGGATGGGCAATTGGCAATGGTGTTTCAGTTCGGGTTTGGTTCGATGATTGGCTTTCAACCTCAGCTAAATTACGTCCAACATGTCCTCCACCGGAACATGGTCAACATCTCACTGTTGGGGATTTATTTGTCACGATTCGGTGGAATGGGACAAAGAAAAAATTCAACTACATTGTCCTCAATGGGAACATAGTATTCTTTGCATTAAACCAAGCAAATCGGGAGCTCCAGATCAGCGAATTTGGTTAAATCATGCTTCATGTATTTATACAACCCAATCTGGTTATTTTGCAGCTCGAGAGGAGTTAATTTCGGAAATCACAAAACCTACTTCCCGAACATTACAATGGTTACCGGATATCTGGAATATTCGAATGTCTCATAAACTGAAATTATTCATGTGGAAAGCTGCTCATGGTGCTCTTCCTGTCAACGAGCAACTATGCTTTCGACAAGTAACCTCTAATGTGTCATGCTCTAGATGTGGAGAAAAGGAATCTGTCGTACACCTTTTTTTCCAATGTCCCTTTGCGAAACAGGTTTGGAGCTTAGCCCCATTCACGATGCCTCTATCTTCGCCTTTGGATCGAAGTTTTGATTCCATCTGGATCGAGAGAAGAATGGCGACTTGCCTCCCACCATCGGGCATCGCAGATGGTCTTTTGGCTCCTTGGATATGTTGGATGTTGTGGACAGCACGTAACAACATAATTTTCAACGAGAGATAGATCTCACTGGAGGAAACCATTTTAAAAGCCATTGTTGCCGCTAGAGAATGGTTGGTAGCCCAAGTGAAGAGTTCATCTTCCCATGCATCTCCTCGACAGCGAGCTCTCTTGCCAAGCCCGACAGATACTACAACGATATGCAAAACAGATGGAGCTTGGAGGCAAGATATTCAAGCTACAGGTTTAGGCTGGTGCTTCTCTGGACTGGATCCGAGTGTGTCCTGCAAACACTCCTTGGTGGAAACCTTTGTAGACTATGCTCTTGTAGCGGAATGTCTAGCTCTACGAGCTGCTATTGACCATTCAGTGGTCTTGGGAATCAGGAAGATTGCTTTCCAATCAGATTCTCTCCAAATGATACGAGCTATTTCGGGCCCTTCAAGCTTCTCGGAGCTGCACGAGATCATTGCGGATATCTCGTCTACCTTATCTTATTTTGATTTTGTTTCTTTCTTGTTTATTCCTCGTGAAGCAAATGGGGTGGCGGACCATTTAGCTAAATAGGCTATTCGCTTGTATGCTCTAAACTCGGTTTAAAGGTTATGGAGTATCTGTGTTTCAAAACCACAAAAAAAAAACAGAAGTTAAATGTAAATGTTGACTGTTAATCAAATTTTGCTGTTTGGCCATCCGTAACCGTCTTAAATAGTATAAAAATCTAAATTTGTATGTGTTTTAGGGCTTAAACCCCCGTTATAAAATAAAAAAGATGTTAACTGTTAGTGCGATTTACATTTACATAGTAAAAAATGAATTACCCTACTTAGTCATGGACCACACAACTTGCAATCTGTATCCATTTTTCAAAGATTTTTCCTACTCGATTAACTGTTCATATATATGTTTTTTCTTCGTCAATAGAAGGTGTCGTAACTTTGTTTTAAGTCTGGAATAAGCGATTAATAACGATATAATGGTTTGTTATTAAAGATGTGGAATAGAATAAACAAGGAATAGATTAAAAAAAAAAGTTAAATCAAAGAAAGAATAAACTTAATACAGAATATTTTTAAAAGTCAAAAAGATATGGAAAAATGAAAAATACTCAACTGGTAGGGCACAAGGTTTTTATTGTCATCCGCTCAAAAACCAAAGAGATTGGATCCCACAAATTTCTCTTCATTGTCATATGCATTCAATAAATCTATACGTACAGTGCCATAAGTCTAAGCCTCTACATATATATACCATTAAGACCATCAGTCATTTCGATCCCAATAGCTGATCATTTAAGCGAAATCTTCTTTACCAGTTTCTAAAAAGATAAAAAGGTTTGTTTTTTCAAAGAAAGTGGGAAAATGGCTATGAATTTTAGGGATAAATCTTGGATTTTTCTGGCAATTCTGTGTTTTTCATCGTTGATTTGCTCAATTAAAGCAATGGTCTCTTATGATCATAAAGCTTTAATCATCAATGGACAGAGAAGGATCCTTCTCTCTGGTTCTATTCACTACCCAAGAAGTACCCCTGAGGTAATCTTTAATCCTTAATTAATTAATCACATTGAAACAATTAGTTAACCTCTTTCTAGTTCAGATTTAATTTACTGAATGATAGCTTTTATTTTCTGCAAATGGGGGTTTTTTATGGGTTTTTTTCATATAGTGTAGGCTATTTCATTACAAAATTATATTTGTTTGTATATACTAAAAAAAAAACTGGTGAATGCTTTGTTCAATGCAGATGTGGCCTGATCTTATAAAGAAGGCCAAAGAAGGAGGTTTGGATGTTATACAAACTTATGTATTCTGGAACGGACATGAACCTTCTCCAGGAAAAGTAATTTTTTTTTAAAATCACAATTTTCTTACTTGACTCATAAGTCGTATAAAATCTTAATGCTCTATATTTTTGTTTGCTCCAGTATTATTTTGGGGACAGGTATGATCTGGTTAAATTCGTCAAGCTGGTGCAGCAAGCTGGTCTATATGTTAGTCTAAGAATTGGTCCATATGTTTGTGCCGAATGGAATTTTGGGTAAATAAAATTAAAAAAAAATTTGTGATAAAAAAATAATCTTATTGATATACAAACTTATTTATATATGTTCTGATTTGTAGGGGACTTCCTGTTTGGCTCAAATATGTTCCTGGTATGGTTTTCAGAACAGATAATGAACCTTTCAAGGTATAGGTTTATTAAACTAATCAATTTCATTTTTTTATTCTTTTATTTGAGGATTAAAAATTGTAACTTGATGTGAAAATTGAAAGATTGCAATGCAAAAATTCACAAAGAAGATTGTGGATACGATGAAAGAAGAAAAGTTGTTTGAGACTCAAGGAGGACCCATTATCCTCTCACAGGTTTGTGTCTTCTTTGTTGTTTAAATTGATCTCTTTTTTTTTCTTCTTCTTATTTTATAAAGAAAAATATCTTAAAATAGCATAAATATTATTTTTTGTTCCAAATTTAGCACCAAATTTAAAATTCCAAAAATAGCACAAATAATTATCTGAAAATACATGCTCAACATAAACTCAAAATAAAATTAAAACATTATGTTTGGGTTCATTATATCCTATCTAGGGTTTAGTTTCCCCTATTAGAAAAGAATTTTGTGTCATTTTAATAATAAATCTATGTTATTATTGTTAATTTTAACTAATGGTCCTAAGTTTAGAATAAAAGTTTTAAAATTTGTTATTTTTGGACAATTGCTTTATTTTATATGATGATGAACATCAATACACATTAATGGTATAAAATAATAATATGTTAATGTTGAAAAATGAGCAGATAGAGAATGAGTATGGACCAATGGAATGGGAGATAGGATTAGCAGGAAAAGCATATACAAAATGGACAGCTGCAATGGCATTGGGACTTTCCACAGGTGTCCCATGGGTTATGTGCAAGCAAGATGATGCTCCTTACCCTATTGTATATTTCTCTCTTCCTTTCTTTCGCTTAATTAATTTTACCCTTAATTAAGTATATATATATATATAAATTAGGACTTCTATTTTGGTTTGAATTTCGGTTTAGATAGTATCGCCATCGATTTAATGCTAACTTTAGTATGGTTGTGTTTGATTCGATTATAATATTAGTTCTTGAGAAACATGTCCGATCACAATCAAGTTTGGGTTAGAATTATATATTCACATTATTTTGTCGGCAATTAGATATTTTTTTTAAGCGAAAGAAGATATTTGTTTACTATTATTTTGTCATTTATGTGTATTATAGAATATTTTTGGGTGAAAATATTAAAGAATCTTTATTATTATAATTTGAATATCATTCCTTCTTTCTTTCCTTGGTGGGTTACCTTTTGAATATTTTTTTGGCCTTCAATTTTACTTTCTTTCAAATTCTCTTTTTCTTGTTAAACACTGTTGTCTTATTGATAGTTACAATAAAATTTCGTATTCCGCGTTTTTTTTTGTTTGCTTTGATGTCTTTTTCTAATTAAATTACATGGGACCACCGACCAAAAACAAAAATAATCCATGGGGACAATTTTTTCTTCAACTTTTCACTTTTAAATTGTTAACAAATGTATTTAACTTGGGAGTAATGATTATAATGAATGTTAACAACTTAACACTTACAGTTATTTTTACTTGCACTGTATAATAGATAAACACATGCAATGGGTTTTATTGTGAGGGTTTCAAACCAAACTCAGTCAATCAGCCCAAGATGTGGACAGAAAACTGGACCGGTTGGTAAGTCACGAAAGCTATTCGATTTATACAGAATCATCTTTTTGTTTGTCTTTATAAATTAGTCTTTTATAAAATAAACAAAACAGAGTATAACTGATAAAGTGTGTGAATGATTCGCAGGTTCACGGTATTTGGAGGTGCGATACCAAATAGACCAGTCGAAGATATTGCGTTCTCCGTGGCTCGTTTCATACAGAACGGTGGTTCCTTTATGAATTATTATATGGTAACTCTAATAAATTTTTATTAAACCAAGAAATAGATAAAACTAGAAAAGATTTAACGTATGATTTAAAAGTTAATTAAGAGAATGTTGTTATAGTACCATGGAGGGACGAACTTTGATAGAACAGCTGGTGTGTTCGTCGCCACGAGCTATGACTACGATGCTCCTCTTGATGAATATGGTAAGTAACTCGGATGTTTATCACCCGAAAAAAATGCATATCAATGACTTTTTTATTCGATTTGATTGACAATTTTGTAACAAATTTTTAGGATTTTTTTTTCTGTGTGAAAAGGATTACCGAGAGAACCCAAGTATAGTCACTTAAAAGAGTTGCATAAGGTCATCAAACTATGTGAACCCACGTTGGTCTCTGTTGATCCCACCATTACATCGCTCGGCGATAAACAAGAAGTAAGTATGCATGCAATGTAACATTGAAGAGAAGAAGCATAAAAAAAAAAAAAAAACATACGTACATTTTGTATTTTGTTATATTTTCAGGCTCATGTGTTCAAGTCCAAGACTTCTTGCGCTGCGTTTCTTTCGAACTACGACACGAGTTATGCAGCAAGAGTTATGTTTAGGGGATTCCCATATGATCTGCCTCCTTGGTCTGTCAGTATATTACCTGACTGCAAAACCGAGTTTTACAACACTGCAAAGGTTAATAAACTTAAAGCTCAATATATTAGGAAAACCTTACTTTGTTTATGAACATCTCTTTGACATGTGCAATGGGTGTAGTCGAATAGGGTTTCAACTCAAAAACAAATATTATCATGTTTTTTTTGTAATATGTGTATATATATTTTAGGCTTCCTAATGAAATAAAAAAATAAAAAAATCTTTTAACACATCAAATATTTGCACATGGTTTCAGATAGTACTTTAGAACGGTCCTAACTTAGTTGATCTCGTAGGAATGGTATTATTGTAATTGAGATTGACATATATATGTGTTCTTCATTGTGGCATGTGTGTGACGTTGTATCTATAGATTCGTGCACCCACAATACTAATGAAGATGGTTCATCTTCCTATTAGCACGCGATTTTCATGGGAATCATACAACGAAGCAACCCCTTCTTCAAATGACGATGGTACGTTTGCTCAAGACGGTCTTTTGGAACAAATAAGCATGACCAGAGATAAAACAGACTATTTCTGGTATCTAACAGAGTAAGTAATGTTTGACCTTTTTTGACAAAAATGAAATCTCATTATCTTGCTGATTAATTGCTGAACACAGTTGGTTCTGTTTTATGTTGTTTCGCGGTTATTCTCAGCATTACAATTAGTTCTAATGAGAGGTTCTTGAAGACTGGTGATGATCCACTTCTTACCATTTGTTCAGCTGGGCATGCTCTTCATGTATTCGTTAATGGTCAGCTTGCAGGTAAAATTAGCAGACACCCCCATTAAACAAAAGAAAAAAAATAAAAAAAGAAGAGAGAGAGATTGAGACATCCGAGCTGATGTGTCACGTTATGATTGGTCCAATTTTAAAAAAAAAATTAATTATTTAATTAAAAAATAAAATAAAAAATATTTTTTTGGTGAATGTGGATGCTCTAAGGGGAAAAACCTTAGAACATTCAAATTTTTTTTTTTTTTTTTTAGGAACTTCTTATGGAGGATTGAGCAGCCTCAAGCTCACATTTAGTCAAAAGATCAAATTGCACGTAGGCGTCAACAAACTTGCTCTGCTAAGTACTGCAGTGGGTCTTCCGGTTAGTTCTTATCTTGCTTCGCTTGATGGATTATTGCGGTTTTTGTTTTCCCCTCAAAATATGATTATACATTATTTATTACAGAACGCTGGTGTGCATTATGAGACTTGGAATACTGGAGTTCTAGGTCCAGCCACACTGAATGGTGTTAACTCTGGAACATGGGACATGTCTAAATGGAAATGGTCCTATAAGGTCCTCGTGAACAAGAGTTTGATGAATTCACTGTTACTGAATCTTTTTATACCAACCACAACAATAATATTAGTTTTTCTTTTTCTTTTTTGTATGTGTGATTTGAGTAGATTGGTACTAAAGGTGAAGCTATGAGCCTTCATACCATAACCGGGAGTTCCTCTGTGGAATGGATAGAAGGATCATTCGTAGCCAAGAAGCAACCTTTGACCTGGTACAAGGTAAGAAATACTTTTTCCATGAAAATAGATATGTTTTACGTTTTTTTTTTTTCTGTGATATAGACGAATGTTTTTTTTTCAGATTTACATGCAAAACCAGATGATATTTCCAAATATACCTTTACGTGATTTTTATTGGTTAGCTATTAGAGTGCATTTATCAAAAATAAAAATTGAAATTAATTAAAGCTAAAGTTATTTGAACCAAGTGGCAGTAGTGCACGAGTGGTTTCGCCAAGTGAGGATTTGTTGTATTGGTCCAGGCCGGGGGAACGAATGTTTGAATCGTGGAATTATCTAACCGCTATGTTTAACCACCCGTAAACGTCTTAAATGACAAGAAAATTCGAATTTCTATGAACTCCAGTCATTAGTTAAGGTTTTGGTTGACTCCGATAATATATAAAAAGGTTATATATGATGTTTTGAATGTTTTATTAAAATGCTTGTGAAACACTTCAAAACATATGACTTTGCGAAACTTAGAGATAACATAAGGATGAAACATGTATACCACTAAAGTTGGATCAAAATAATCAAAACGAAAACCATGGATCGGCTGGGACTGGGAGTGGGATTGTGTTGAATATAATACGTTAGTTAGAAATAAGACTAACTAGTACCTTATTAAGTCTCATAGACATTCTTAAACTAGTTTTGTGGTGGATATTATATTTGTGGGGTTTATTAAACTTAGTTACGAGCATAGTATGAGATATGTTCATCTCAGATTCTTGCTCTCTTTATTTGCAGTCTTCTTTTGATACACCGGTAGGCAATGAACCATTGGCTTTGGACATGAACACAATGGGGAAAGGTCAAGTTTGGGTAAATGGACATAACATTGGACGCCACTGGCCTGCCTACACGGCTCGTGGGAACTGCGGTCGCTGCAACTATGCTGGAACTTACAACGAGAAGAAATGTCTCAGTAAATGTGGCCAGTCTTCTCAAAGATGGTGAGAAAAAAAAAATACTGTCTATCTTGTTCTTGTTCTTCTTCTCCTTCTTTGCTCTAAATCTGATTCAGATGATTGATATATCTTCTCCTTTTCAGGTACCATGTGCCTCGTTCATGGCTAAAGCCAGTTGGGAACCTTGTAGTTATATTTGAGGAATGGGGTGGTGATCCAAGTGGGATCTCTCTTGTTAGAAGAACAGTCAAATGAAGCTCTTCTTAATTCATATTTTTCTGAAATTAAGGTTCTGTGCAGTGGTTACAAAAATATGGATTGTCAAGTACAGAAGATAGTGGCAATTATTGCTTCATTTTGGAAAAATGTTATGTGAATCCTTGCCTAAAAACATATCTGCAAGCGTATAGAGATATTTACAGAATAAACCAAAGATGGCAATCGGTGCTAATTACCCTGCTTATGAACACCAATCCATTGTTGGCAAAAAAAGGAACACCATTTCATTTGATTTCGTATCTTCTTTCCAATCTTTTGAATACTTAAAGAGTTCTTTCACTTGAACTCTAATCGAATTTTGTTCTAAAATCATATGTTATTATGTACATCAGTACAAGTTATATAGAAGAGGGCACAATAAGTAACCATAAGTATGTTTCCCTTTATTTTTTGGTTAATTATGCATAATTATTTTTTTCTTTTTCTTATTTGAATATTTTTACCTAAACATGTTGTTTGTTTTATCATTCTATAGTCTATCTTTGATGCTTTATATCATTTTTAAGTTTTTAGTATTAATAACTGAAACCTTTTAGGCAAGTTGCAATAAACACAAATCAACAACATGTTTTGAATTAAAAATAAATTGATCTCTTTTAAAAAAATTATAAAGTAATTATGTTCATTATATTTATAAGATAAATCCTGAAAGATTATGATATAAATATAGACCACAAGAATTTTATAATTTTCAATAGATCTGAAAAAGAATAGAGTGTCTTACATGAGGCACTTTCACACTTTCAACTTACAAAAAACATACTTTCCAACTTTAGACACACTTTGTATGTTTTTTGGGGTGTAAAAAGGCAAAAAAAACTCTTCTATTATTATTATCAAAACAAAAATTAATTTTTTTTATTATTATTATTGGTTTTGCACACCCCAATTATGTTGTTTTGCTAATTTGTTCTCACAAAAAACAATTTCACGTTTTTTTTGCACTATAAACTATGTTTATTTTTTTCTCTATATTTTGATACTTATTTCAAAATATTTTACTTAGATGTGGTTCGAACAAATCGTCCTCACCATGCGTATCCACATGGCTACGTACACGTGTATGTATTTAAATGGATAGACATGTGCGTATCCACGCGCATATCGTCCACGTGGACGCGCCTACATGGATATGCATGTGTATCCATTCGAATATCGTCCACGTGTACGCAACTACATGGATATGCATGCATATCCACGTGAATATTGTACACAGGTGCGCAACTACATAGATACGCAGACGTCCTATCCACACGGTTCGACTCCCGAGCCATGAATTTTCTTGTTCGGGTTATCGTTACCCTTCTTTGGAGTTCAAATTCGAGATCGAGAGGCTTAGCTAAAGGGATATATATTCACAACGGGGCATAAAATACGACGCCGTAAAATTTTCTGAAGGATATCCAACAACTTTCTAACGGGGATTCCGACTACAATGACCGCCGGATATCCGCCGGAAAATTTCCTACGGATATCGACAACTTTCCAACGAGCCATTCCAACTAAAACTTCGTCAGAAAATTATCGAAAATCCTTCCAACGGGGACTGTTTGTTGAAAATCCATCGGAAAAACCGTCAGAAAATCTATAAAAAAAGTTACGACCATTTTCCGATGGAGAAATTCCGACTACAATGCCCGCCAGTTTTCACATCTAATTAAAAAAATTGTGAAATTGGTTTCAAAATATATAGAAAAAAATATATAATTGATTGTGAAAAAATAATTGTTAGTTTATTTTTTTATGAAAATAATATAAAGAAAACAAAAATATGTAGGGTATCTGAGATGAAAACAAAAAGAATATAAAATAAATTGGGGAGGTGTAAATATTTCTTAGTAATAAAGATATTTAGATCATTTTACACCCAAAAAAACACAAATTGTGTCTAAACTCACAGAGCGTATTTTTTGTAATTCGAGTGTAAATTTATCAAAATATTAGGACATTGAGTATGTGAGAGTAAGATGTGTATTGGGTCAAAAAATCTACTTAAAGAAAGAAGTAGATGTGTACATACCTCTGAGTCTGTGCCAAAACACGAAATTTTCTGGATAATAAAAGAACAGAAGATGTTTCCCGTTTTACTATTCTTTAGACATTTTCTTAAAACTCTTGTTTGATTGATATATCCACATTTCCGGAATCGACAAACGAGAACAATTCTTCCATTAAACCCTTCTCACACGTTAATTAATTAGTTAAATTCATGAATCTAATCGTATAATTTGATTATTATTATTAAGATAAATCTTCCTCCTCTTCCTTAACTCATAAGCCTCTCCTCCTTCTTTCTCACTTCCTTCAACCATCAGAAAAGCATTTCCGAGATCTTCTTTCCGGATTTTCCTCTGTATTCTCTTCTAGGGTTTTGGATCTTAATTACTACTGAGTAGAAAACCGTTTTATCTTATCCACTTTCAAATCGATTGGGTAATTTCAAAGGAAGAAAAAAAATCATGAATCAGGAGAAGCTAGGGTTTTTCACTCTCTCGTTTCTTCTGATCTTAAGTCTAGCTCTGGGTAGATTCGTCGTGGAGAAGAACAACCTCAAAGTCACATCACCCGACTCGATCAAAGGTATTTACGAATGTGCCATTGGGAATTTCGGAGTTCCTCAGTACGGTGGTACATTAGTCGGCACCGTCGTGTATCCCAAATCGAATCAGAAAGCTTGTAAGAGCTACAGCGATTTCGATATCTCCTTCAAATCTAAGCCCGGACGCTTACCCACTTTTGTCCTCATCGATCGTGGAGGTTCGATTTTTCGATATCTCTTAATTCTTCCCTTAATTGGATGCTCAATTAGGAAAGATCTGATTTTTGTTTTGAATTTTTTTGTTTTGTGTGAATACAGACTGTTTCTTCACTTTGAAGGCATGGATAGCTCAACAAGCTGGAGCAGCAGCGATTCTTGTTGCTGATAACAAAGTTGAGCCATTGATTACAATGGATACACCTGAAGAAGATAAGTCTGATGCGGATTATCTTCAAAACATTACCATTCCTTCTGCTCTCATCACCAAATCCTTGGGAGACAGTATAAAGTCTGCGCTTTCCGGTGGCAACATGGTTAACATGAAGCTAGACTGGACTGAGTCTGTTCCCCATCCCGATGAGCGTGTCGAATACGAACTCTGGACTAACAGCAATGACCAGTGTGGGAAGAAGTGTGATACTCAGATTGAGTTTCTCAAGAATTTTAAAGGAGCAGCTCAGATTCTTGAGAAGGGAGGGCATACTCAGTTCACGCCACACTTCATCACCTGGTACTGCCCTGAAGCTTTTACGCTGAGTAAACAGTGCAAGTCTCAGTGTATCAACCATGGAAGGTACTGCGCGCCTGATCCCGAGCAGGATTTTACAAAAGGGTATGATGGAAAGGATGTTGTCGTTCAGAATCTACGCCAGGCTTGCGTCTATAGAGTGGTGAACGAGACCGGTAAGCCATGGGTCTGGTGGGACTATGTGACCGACTTTGCCATCCGGTGTCCAATGAAGGACAAGAAGTACACAAAGGAATGCGCAGACGAAATTATCAAGTCCCTCGGTGAGTATAATGCTTCATTACCTTATGGCCTTTGCTCCTGTGATACTAATATTTTGTAAAGTTTTATGTGGCTGGAGAAAAGTCTGAAGAGCCAGTCCGTTGCAGTGCTCTGCCAGGCAGAACTCCCTTGTAAAAACATCTTTATATCACATATGTATCAACAAACACACACACACATGCGCCTGTGTGCACACTCATGGTTTGACATAACTGCAATTCATTCATCATTTTGTTGCTGGTAGCTGAAAACTGACTAGTACTATCAGCTGATCCGTTATATTGAACAACCAACTGATTGATAGCAATCAGCTTACCTTGTAAGGCTGTTGAAGCCTAATATTTGACCAGTTGTATTTTTGTTACTTTCAAGTTTGTGTATTTCATCTAAATTTTCTGACTATCAGCTCGTAATGGCTAATTCTGAATTATCTTTCTGTAAATGCATTCAGACATTGATCTCAAGAAGGTGGACAAGTGTATCGGAGACCCTGAAGCAGATGTGGAGAACCCTATTCTTAAAGCAGAGCAGGAGTCCCAGGTTTGTCTTTTTAACCAATTGGCTCCACTCTTCTCTTATCTTCTAGATCTCGTGTTTTAGATGTGCCATATATCCTCCATTCCTTTTTGTGTTCTTGAAACGAGTCTATTTCAGATTGGCAAAGGTTCCCGTGGAGACGTGACTATACTCCCAACTCTTGTCGTGAACAACAGACAATACAGAGGTATTGGAGATTTGCTGACTTGTCAGTTTTTTCTCCATTTCTACAGCATCTCACTTTTTTTTTGCTAACTCAATATCTTTTACGGGTTTAGGTAAATTGGAAAAAGGGGCAGTGCTGAAAGCCATGTGTTCAGGTTTTCAGGAATCAACAGAACCAGCTATATGTCTAAGTGAAGGTCCTATTCTCCACGACATTCCCAACTCTCTTTATAATTTTCAGATATCACATTTCTCTTGATGGACCGAGATATTAAAGTTTTGGTGACTTCAAAACTTGCATTAGGGTTGTCCTTTATTATTTGATTGAGTTTTTTATATCACCAAGGAGGACATCGTCTTCAGATACGTTTCTGGTTTTAACAGATTTAGAAACTAATGAGTGTCTTGAAAACAATGGTGGTTGCTGGCAAGACAAAGCTGCCAACATAACTGCATGCCGGGTATCATTTGGGCTTGCCATTTTTTTCTTTTTCTAATTTTTGGTTTTGTTGTTGCTACTAAGACTGATTTATTTTGATCTGAATCTGCATTTTAGGATACTTTTAGGGGAAGATTGTGTGAGTGCCCTACTGTTCAAGGTGTTAAATTTGCCGGTGACGGTTACACTCACTGTAAAGGTATATTAGTTTATCTCCCTGTAGCTTGATATATTTTTGTGTGGAACAGGATACAGAATAATGGTACTATGGTACTATTTCTCAATTTGTACCACCTGCTACTATGGTACCAAGATTGAAAAAGTAACTTGTCACGACCATTGATGAAATATTTCTTGTAAAAAGTTTTAGTTCAAGGAAATTCAACCATATAAGTTAACAGAGCGGAAAAGTGTAGATTTTCTTTTGCTTGCTGTGAAAAGCAATGTTCTAAATTGCTTTCAGTGCCATTCTATACATTTTGCCCTTTCTTTAAAACAGAAGTTATCTTACTATAATTTTTTCTAAATGACTTTTTTTGTATCCGTATGTATGGCCTGCTCTCAACGTTGTTTCACTTGGTAGCCTCTGGAGCTTTGCATTGTGGTATCAACAATGGAGGATGCTGGAGAGACACCCGAGGCAGCTACACTTACTCTGCTTGTGTAGTAAGTATTTCGTCTTCTATGTCGATGTCTGATTTTCGAACAATCATTTCTTAACCTTAAGTAATGATCGAAATAAATTTTTCAGGATGATCATTCAAATGGTTGCAAATGCCCACTTGGGTTCAAGGGCGATGGAGTAAAGAGCTGTGAAGGTACTTGTTAAGGAGTATTTACTTGCATCTATATAGATGCGCTCTACTTGCATATAGGACTAACCATGTGTAACCATTTAAATGCAGTCTAGATTTTAGTTATTTACATATATTTGTAGAAGTGGCCTATATGCCCATAGTCCTACAAAGGTTTATATTGCTAGTATACACTCCTTCCGCTTAACAAAGGTAGATGTTTTGGAGTATTTCACTCATTAATAAAACACTCAATAATCATATTTACCCTTTACAATATTCTTGAAAACTGTACTATCATAATGAAACAACAATTATTACATAGGCGTATATATAGAACCATCTATTTTAAAGAGGCGGAGGGAGTATATATATACATGCGTATGGTGCATGTTGATCTTAGTAATTGTGAACTAACTCTGGTATATATGCATTTAAATACGTTTTTAATAGTACGAAAATGTAGTTTATTTACAATTTACTGGTAATGGTTTATATGCATATAGAGCTGTGACGGTTTATTTGGCAGGCATCAGTAGTAATATGCTTTTCGCCTATTGTTTATATGCATGCATGTTGGTCTAGAATAACCTGTGCAGATACACAATTATCAGTGGAGCTTTGGATCGTAATCAATCAAAGAAGTAAGATCATTGATAATGTGAACTTTATATTCATAATCATATTCTTTTGATTGAATGTGTTAGATGTGGACGAGTGCAAAGAAAAAACGGTTTGCCAGTGCCCCCAGTGTAAATGTAAAAACACATGGGGAAGTTATGAATGCAGCTGCCGCAATGATTTGCTTTACATGCGTGAACACGACACTTGCATAGGTAACACACAAAAAAGTGATCTTCCTTCCTCTTAAGCCCATGCTTAATATTGGAATCATTAATCAGATTTTCTGCTTTTGAATCTGGTTAATGTGTAGGTTCAGGCAAAGTTGGAACTACAAAGCTCAGCTGGAGCTTTTTGTGGATTCTTATAATCGGAGTGGGTGTTGCAGGTCTTTCTGGATATGCGGTCTACAAATACAGGATCAGAGTATGTTATCATAACAACAAATATATGAAGATTTTGCCATATAGATATAGATGTTTTAAGTAACAAAATTTTGTTCTGCAGAGTTACATGGATGCCGAAATTAGAGGGATCATGGCACAGTACATGCCTTTGGAAAGCCAACCCAACCCAAGTGGTCCTCATATGGATATATGAATGAAGTTATCAACACAAATCAAGAGTCTCTCTTTCTGTGAGAAGCTTCTTCCATGTTATCATGTAAATGAATCTATAGACTTTCATAAAAGCCACAAAAAAATAATAATAAGTGTATCTGCACTTTTTTGTAAGGGATGTGGATTTGCAGATGGAATCCCCTTTTGTCTGCTTAACACTCTTACAATGTAAAATAGACATAAATGGATGAATTATGAGTAGAGAGCTGCATTATTTACTATTGAACTTGCTTGATCCATTTGAAAAAGAAACAAAAAACAGTAAACTTGTTATACTTTCTCCAGCTCCACTCGGTGTTTCTCAATCTGTTCTCTCACAAGCTTCTGCGATTCTTGGATAAGCCTTGTGTGCTTCTTTATAAGCTCCTCTTTTGTCTTAAGCTCTTCCTCCATTACTGCAATCTCCTGATAATTACAGAACATAAACTGGTAAAAGACAAATGGGTTTGGAGTTTCACATTGGTGGGTTTTTGGGGTGAACTAAAACTAACCTTCCTAAGGCTTTCTGCTCTTGTGGGCGCATGATCTTCTCGCTTCAATCCCATGAAATAAAGCTGAAGCTTTTTCGCAGCTTCCATGAAATCTCTGGCGTGCCGCTCAACGTCAACTGCAGAGTTTAATGAGGGGAACAAGAGATTATAGTCGTTTCCCTCGGCTCAGGTTCAGTCCACAAATTAAAAACATCGTAGATCAGCAGGCGAGCTACAAATATCGAATAACGCATTCGAATAGGATCAATGCTTCGATTTGAGCGAGTTCTAAGCAAATAGTCACTCGGATCATAAGTTAAGCAAGTGAACTGAGCATAAAACTAGTAACAGCTACCTAAGTGATCCTTCTTCTCCAGCAGATAAATACAGAAACAGACACAACTCCAAGCTATCATCACCAGACAAGAAGTCATTGCTTTTTTACACCCAAAAAGACACCAAACCAACAACGATTTTACAACAAGATGAAATAGCACACACCAAAACCCTAAAAGGTCAATTTGGCATTTACTAAATCAGTCAATTCTTAATTTAAATTTTGAAATTCAAGGGCAAATATGAAGCGAGGAAAAGGTTAAAATCGAGAGTAGAAAAGGGACCGACTTTGATGAGAAGGATGAGGAGAGCGGTCGATGGCTTGAAGCTCTCTAGCTGGCAAACATGGGAGCAGAGCAGCTTCCAAAGCCGTGACGCAAGCCATAATGTCCTCAACCTCATGAATCTGATTGCTCGATGGCGTCTCCGGTGATGTAATTCCGGGTGGACGGTAAGACGGCGACGGCGACGGCGACGGGTCAGAAGACAGCGGCGGTTGTTGCTGATAATCCATTGCGCCTCTCTCTCTCTCGTTGCCTGTTGGTTTAGTGAAGTGAATTAGGATCAAATGTTTCTCAAATGGGCTTCCTATTGGGCCTATTTTTCACATTCTCAATTGTTAAGACAAGAACTCCGATGTTTTATACCAATTAGAAAAGAACTCGCGCGTCGTGCTGGTTTCATTTTATGTTGTGTTATAAAGAATATGTTTTGAGATTTTCAATTCAATTATCAAATCTTCGGATCGACTCTGGTACAATACTATACAACTTCCTCGATATACATCCTAGATGTTTCGCCTCTTTTCTACACACCCTAAATAAATTTATTTTTTACTAAACATCACGAACTTTACATGCTCTTTTAATGGCAACATATCGGATTAATCTCGTGATTATGTTTAGAAAATCGATAAATTGCGTTTAAAAAACCACGATTGAAGTAATCCGATCCGACTTCAACCCGACTGTGAACAAAACCCGAACCCACCCAATCTTCTTAATATCCAAAATCGATTTGGGGGAAAATTAGGGTTTTGGTCGATTGAACTGAAGAGACAAACGAAATTCGATTCGAGATGGATATTACAAGTTGAGACGGAAGAAACCAAACAAAGAAAAAAAAAAAGGTAAGAAGAAACGATGAGAATGGCCAAACCACGATTGAAGTAATCCGACCCGACTTCAACCCGACTGTGAACAAAACCCGAACCCACCCAATCTTCTTAATATCCAAAATCGATTTGGGGGAAAATTAGGGTTTTGGTCGATTGAACTGAAGAGACAAACGAAATTCGAGATGGATATTACAAGTTGAGACGGAAGAAACCAAACAAAGAAGAAAAAAAAAGGTAAGAAGAAACGATGAGAATGGCCATAAGAATATTAAGCAAGAGAGAACGAAGATGAAGAGAGCAACTTGAGAATAGGGGGATAGAGGAAGAGAGAAACGAGCAATGGGGCATATGAAAAGAAGCGGTGAAATCTCTCTCTCTCTCTTCTCTTTTTCTCTAGTCTTTAAGGAGTATTTAGAACCCTAATTTTATCCCCAAATCGATTTTGATTTTTCGTTAAGGTTGGTTTCAAGTCGGGTTAGGGGTTAAAGGGTCGGATTAACGTAATTGTGCCTTTTTAAACGTGATTACCACTTTATTAAACCAATCACAATTTCTAGTCGCTATGTTGAAACTATAAGAGCATGTAAAGTTCGTGATGTTTAGTAAATAATAAATTTGTTTATGGTGTATAACGAGGAAGCGGTATAGTAGTGGTAGTGTATCAGAGTCGACCCTCAAACCTTCTATTGTGTTTTTTTAGAAAATTACATTGGTTCTTCTTTTCCATAATGACCCTAGTAATTTCTTCCATCTGTTTTTTTTTTAAATAATTACCTATTATTCATGCTTTTTTAACTTTCTCAATTTACTATTTTGAGTTTTTGTTTTCATATATCTTTCACTATTTCGTTTCTTTTTTCTACGCCTTTAAATTCTTGTATTTTTGTTTGCGTCTTTTTTTTTTATCTTCTTCTCTCTATTCTTGATAACATATTATCTTTTCGATTGTTTATCGGATATTCTTTTGTATCTTATGGTTTTCTATTTTGATTTTGATTTTTTATTTGTTTGAAACTTTCTTAACCTAATTTCATTTTTGCTTTCATAATTTGTTTTTTTTTTTCACTTGCATTCAGATTGAATTATCTTTGTTAGTTAGGTATTTTTTGTAACTCGTAAAATTTCCTCGCCAATAGAAAAAAAAATGATCATAGCAATAGGTATTTGAATGCTAGGAACATAGACGGTGATACTCTGCATGATATCTTTAGAAGGGAACACATGATTTTACGGCCTCGTGCATCTTTTGAGCACACCCAAAACCAAAAATTATGGCTTAGAATTATTAGTTAGAGAGTAAAGTAGTTGAGATGTCAAAATGACTATAATATGTGAAATTTTATGGCAATTAGAGAACGTGTCGCACGTATGTTTCGACTTGAGGGACGACACTTTGCCAACTGAAAAAGAGTGATGCAACGTATAGTTCTTATGGTTTATCGCCTTATTCATACTTTACATCAAAAAAAATGTGATATCTTGTAAAAAGTGAACCCATCAGAAGCCCCTGTAAAAATGTGCAAAAAAACTCATGAGAATCAAAAAGACAGAAGAAAAAACTAAGTTTTCATCCTCATTCTCCTAGATTCTACGCTTGTTTGGAGATTTTGAGAATTTGTACTGTGTCGGGTAATCAAGGTCTGAAGGTGATCAACAAATCAAGGTTTTTGCTTACCAATACTTAATATAGTAAAAAACTAAGTAACAAATCAAGATTTTTTTTTAACTCGAATCGTCAAAGAATTTTCTAAAGACGTGACGCAAAACTTGAGAATGCCCTTCATCTTTTATATAGTAGATTTAGATGTTCTTTTAATTAATATTTGGTGTGCTTTGTTTTTCTTTTTCTGATCCAAATTTTTCCTTCTTCGGTTTCATTTTCTGGGCTATAGCTTTCGGAGTGAACGTTTTTTTATTCAATAATCCAAAAGAAACGCAATTTCTATGTTTTACTTTTTAAGTCCACCAAATTTTATTTTTTTAAATTGATTCCCATGAAATTACTTCGACAAGCACGTCTAACGTTAACAGTTTTATACGAGTCTGTTGCATGTTTTTATGATACTCCCAAAATGGACTTTGATATCATTATTATGAATGAAATGAAGCTTTTACACAAAACACATCTCCATTATTTCCCTTCTGCTTCACATCATCCAGGTGGAAAAAACAACAAAAACTTTAGATAGATAGAACTCACACGTTAATCAAGTCTCAGAAGATTACGATTAACTACTACGAACAAGGAAAACATATGATCAGACATCAATCCTCCCGGTCGGAGACAATGTGCTGCTCCGGTGTCTAGGCGACAAGTTAACAAACTCCAAAGCCTGTGTTCTGAGCTGAACCGGGTAATCAGCTGCACAACCGATCCTCGGACCGGCTCCGGTCGACCATTTCAGCATCAACTGATGACCCAACTGTAAAGATTTCGACTGTTTCTTTGAGTTGATCCTTTGTAGCATTGCTTTCTGTGGAACGTCAGCTTTCGGGCTCTCAAGCCCACCTGAGAGCGTTCTCTGGTAACTACTCCGTTTCGTCTCCTCAAATGTTCCGTTACCGTTTTCATCCGATTCAGCCTCTGCCTTGGATGTTGCATCCTCTTTCTTTAGAGATTTGGATCCATCTCCATTGGATTTAAAGTAATCATCGTAGTTGTCGGAATCTTCACTAGCTTTGTGCACCTACATACACACAAAAAGAAAGTAACTATAATATCAGCTCTCAAGAAGTCTCCTCTCGAAACAACCAAACTCTAGTATATGAGATCATTCGGTAACCAAGAAGTTTCGGGCATTCGGCCCATACATATAGTCTAACCGGATTAGAGACTAGAATATGTTAAATTAGTTTATTATTTAATTTTGAGGAGTTCAATTATATATACCTTATTATGAAACAAAAAAAAAACGATCAAGAAGATTTGATTGTGCAAGGTTGAGTAGAACAAGAATTTACCTCAACATCGTCTAGGCTCACTGCATTCTCTCTAAGAAACGAAAGAAATGTGTCGAGGCTATCATCTGACGGCCTGTAATGTCCACTGTATGCAGAGATTGTCTGAAGGAAAAAAAAATGGAGACATAACATGAGACAAAAAAAAAACTCACAAAAGATAGACATAACAAAGTCGGTATTAATATGTTCCGCATCAACCGATCTAAGAAAAATCTAGGCCTCACTCGGTTATTTGTTTGGCGTTTGCATTTACACTATGCAGAATATTGAAAAATATCACATCTAATTTAAACGCAAAAGCAGAAATTGGCGTTATGAAAAAAAACATCACAGCCTTTGTAAAATTACCTTGAGAACTCCATTGTCAACAACCACCCTCCCGGCGGCTAATGTTGCTCCTCCGGCCAAAAAGCTTGAGTGATGGAACCTTCCCTTCTTTTTCTGAAGCAAGCATAAACCAAGAAAAGAAGACCCATTGGAAACTTCTTCGGCAACAATATCAAGTCATAAACCAACACAAAGATAAACCGGTTTTCAAGAAAACCTACCAGACCGGCATAGAGTTTCTTGTAAGTACTCATAACAAAGATCCACTTAGTTCCCTCAGATCCGTGCATCGTGTGTAGAAACTTTCCACTTAACTTGTGAACAATTTTCCCTTCTATGATCACATACTCGTACTCTTCCCTCTCTTGCTGATGCCGGAACAGATTTATATGAGAAATCCCCAAAACATGTAAAAAAACAAAAAAATTGATAAGAAAAAAATGGCACATACAGGTCCAAGATATCTGATGCATTGCTGCTTAAGCTTCGACCTTGGACATCCATTAAGATCCAGATCTTTCCCTTCTCCAACATCCAACCTACATGAAACCGATGTTTTTACAAAGTTAAAGACAAGATTTATCACCAATCCATGTAAAAAAGATTCTAAGATTTCTTGAGCTACAAGAAACACACTAACAAAATGAATCTTAGACAGTCATGGTGGATTTGCCAAATTAATAAACGGTTTGACATAAACCGAGAACAAATGTGGTTTACGAAGAATTTTAAGCAGTACCAGTAAAAAAATGGCTGACCAGCATCAGCTTTACACCATTCTTCATAGTACAAATGCAGGTTGTGTCCATACCGGTGCCTAGGATCAATCTGATTACAAATTTCAATTTTTTAGTCTTCTTGTTATACCAAAAACGATCATTTAATCTGAATATTATTAACCCACAAAAAAAAAAATGAAATGGGAAAGGGTAAAAAAACAATTACAGCTTCAATCCAATGTTGGAACGCCAATTTCTGGGCTTTGTCGACTATGGACAGCCCCTTTCCCACCTAACCACAAACCAAACCATAAGATTACAAAACCTTTTAACCAAGTGGATAATTTTTCTTATAAATAATATATTTGAGAAATTAAATCTTGACATATTCTTTTTTCCTTAATTTGAAACTTTCAGATAACATTAGGGAAGTTTAAATAGAAAATTTGTGAAAAGGTAGAATTGGACCTTGATTTTTTAAGATTTTTTTTTTTGTTTTTAATAAAGGGAAAATAAAATAAGGCATACCTTAGAAGCATTTAAGCTCACACGATTCCATCTCGAAACAGCAGTTTCAGGTCTCGAATAATCGAAAAACGAAATCGTGCTATGATTAAGCCTCGCATAATCCATCGCTTGCCACCTTCATTCATCATTACTTAACGTTAAAATCTCAAACATTAAACCATTCCACCTAATTAAAATTTAATCCGGATTCTTAATTTAATTTCAATTTTTTTTAATTACCAGAGCTCTTCGGCGACAACTACGGAGTCTGCTAATCTCCGGCGCGTGCGATAACTCCTGTAAATCTTCTGCACTTTCACCGCCGCCAAGCTAGGAGGCGAGTCGTCACACGCGCCTTCAAGCGCGTCGGTGAAATCAACGAAAGATTCATCCCGGCGGTCTACCGGAGAAATGAGGATCTCTCCGGCGGCGTGAGAGAACGGCGAAGGCTGGAAATCGAAATTGGCGACGACCTGCATCTTCTTCTCACTTCGATCTCTACTGGTCTGAATGAGAAACGGAACTTGGAAAGATTGTGGAAATTTTAGTTTATCTGTCGATTTGGGAGAGAAGATCCAAAGGAGGAGACTTGTGTTTCTGCTATCAGTGTTTTGTGTGTTATATAGACGACCCGTCCTCTATAACCCGGAGGACCATTTCTATTTCTTTATTAGTTTTTCTATTCTAATTTTATGTCATTTTACCATTTTTGTCAAATGTTTTATTTATGTTTTCCTTGTGGGAAATAGACAGCTAAGATTGTGAAATTTTTGGTAACACCTGGTTCTGAATATTATAAATAAAATATATACGTCATTGATTCTTTTATTAAGAATAAAAAACGATATAGTTTAAATAGTTTTTTTTAATACTGATTTATCTCATTTAATTTGCATAAATAATAATAAATTGCACTATCTGATATTCGAAACTCATATCTTTTGGTGTAGAAATATTAGTGAACCATTGATCAACCACAGGGTCAACGGCGCCTTCCACAATTTAAATGGTCAGTACTATTAAAATTTTGTATTACATTCGATTAAAAAAAAAAGTATTGCTGTATTGATTGACGTAAATCGGCATGGGCGTTTGGATCATGCATTTTAAGAGTTCTTATTCCCGTTTCGAATTTTTATTGTTGTAGTGATGTTATTATGTCACAATCCAGATAGACTAGATTTAAATCTGGTATAGTTTATGTTGTTGGAATAAAAAAATGAAACGAAGGTGAAATAATTATCTCGTATCACTATATATAACAGTACACACAGGGAATATCATAAATACACATGTCTGGCTGTCTACTAGGAAGTTAATAATAAGAGAAGAACAAAATTCATTGTCTCGATCGTGTGACTGTGTCAATGAAAGATCATCATTCCGTATTTTGTAGTATATAATGCTGCTTAA
Organism: Eutrema heterophyllum; assembly: GCA_002933915.1. NCBI lineage: Eukaryota > Viridiplantae > Streptophyta > Magnoliopsida > Brassicales > Brassicaceae > Eutrema > Eutrema heterophyllum. The sequence goes on along the minus strand of PKMM01023693.1, from coordinate 252,609 downwards.
GTACTGAAAAATATCAATTCCGCAAGTCGATCATAAAAGCAATTATAACATTTTTATTAGTCGGATCCCTAGGTTTAGAATCCTCCTCACATAAAAACATATGATCATCGAATATTACTGATTCGTAGAATAGAATATTTCTGAATAGTACTCTCGTTCAGTTTTTTTTTCCCTGTTTAGTGGGTTTCCAAATGGTTTATTAATTTGAAAAGTTATCCAAAAGAATCTAGATTACATAATTGCATCAGAAAACCATGCAATGCCAGGCTTGAATCTAATAGAAAATCATAAGAGATTATTTACTTTCTTATATAATAACTCTTATAATATAAGATCATTCTTCTGCATTTTCAAGCATCCTCCATTTTCGTAATATATATGTTTGGTTCCATTAGGTTATTCCTTCTGTTTTCTTGTCCTTCGTTAATCTGACACCACCTAACAATAATTCTTACAGTTGCTCTTATAAAAAATAAGGGTTTTTATTCATTTTTATCTTTATATTTATTAACAATGATCTAACATGACCAAACACGTAAAAGATAAAGATAATAATTAAAACCAGAAGTTGATAACTCGACTGGAAATGTATCATGGGTAATCCAAAAAGTCACATGATCGAGTGATAGTTGAGACGGATAAAAATATTTAAGGATGGTCCGGATCTAGGGAATATACGGATTTCGACATAGAAACTTCTAGTTATTAAAAAAAAATAATAATAATAATTAAAATAAGAGAAAAAAACAGATACCCCACTCACGCGCGTTGAAATGACAAGCGTCGAATTGGAAATAGAGATCGTATTTAAAAAATTTCAACTACCATTATTCATTACTATCGGAATAAGACTTGCAAAGATTAACAACAAAAAATAAAGCCACTATGCGAAAGGAAAAGAAAGTTACGACGTTCGGAAGAGAGATAGACACGAGACGAGAGGAGACGAGACATCAACCCACAGAAATGATTTTAGCGACTTACCACAAAACTTTAGAACATACATTGATTGTTTAATCTAAAATTAGACCTATTTCTTTATATTTGTTAACCATAGGTGATACTGATATGGACTAAAAGTCTAAAACCTGACTAATTTTACTCGAAATCGAACCTAAAAAAAAGAAATTAAACCATATTCCTATACCTTTTTTACCATTACATCATCATTTACTTTTAAAATTTGATTATAAAAAGAATACACATACATAACAATGTCTAACTGAAAATAAAATTTCTCCAAAACTTAGATCATAAATCTAATACATATATATATATATATATATATATATATTCATTTGCATATAGATAGAGAGAATATTAGATATATATACTCATCATGCGGATTACGTACATATGTCATGAAACATTTGTACATAAAAAGGACAAATAAGTCAAAACAAAAAGAATAGACTGTAACCATGATTGGGGTTATCCTTATACTTTTGTTATTTTATTTACAATGTACGGTTTAGCCTGCTTCATTTTTTCGGGGAATTTGGCTACGTTGACTTTGGTTTCAACTTTCAAGTTCAAGATAGTTAACTACCCGTTAAAAGGAAGTATGTTTCAATTGTACTAGTAAATTACTTTTAAATTGTTTTTAAGGGAAAATTAATTAAATTTGGTTCGGAAAGAGTTATTTTGGTCGGTCAGTGATAATAAATTAAATTAGTTAAGGTACGTAGGTTTTGCATTATAATGCGTTGCATTGAGCGGCATGTAGGAACAAATCCAATTAATTAGGTTAATACACACCAAAAAAAATCCAGACAATTAATGAGGGAAATGATGATATTTAATTCCCTTCATCGGTTAACTTCAATTATGTCTAGATTTTATACTAAACTAATTAGTTAAAGTGTTGTAGTTTAGACGTCGTTGTCAAATGTAAGGTAGTGGTACGTTGTATAGTCTGTATACCTCTTCTGCGTTGCTAATTGAATATTTTCTTCTAATTTAATCTGAGTTTTCTGGATTTTACTTGATAATAGGTTGGTGTACTAATATCGTAACCATTAGTAATTTCATAAAATTTTGCTAAATCCCATGTGGTGGTGGTGTGATATATCGTCCTCTGTATACATTAGATATTTCCTCACATATAAATATATAGAAATCGACACGAAGCATGCATGGGCCTATTTTGTTACGTTCTTCCACTGCGTCTAGAAAGATAATAAAATATTGGATTGTATTTGTATGAATATAATATAACTGATTATTGACGGATGTCCAAAAAAGAAATAATTTAGAATTGTTTGGTGGTTGAAGAGTGAAGAAGAAACGTAGAAATTACTCGGAAGAAGCATGTGGTGCACGTGATCGGACTTCTTGGCTATGTTTGACTTCTTCGTACGACCACAAACAACTCTCTCTATATATGTTTGCGTGCTTGCATGTGATTCACATTGATTTACTCGTGTACAAGTCCTACAATATTTGTATGGTTGGTGTAGTTTATTTTTCGTTTTTCTTTTTGGTTTTTTATGCGGTGGGTTCTTTACAGCAATTCATTTAGAAAGCATTAGTATACCTAAATTTATGATGTTTCAAAACCTAAGGTATACAAGATAAAAGTTTTGACTTTTAAGTGCTATGAAATTCTCATTTTCTATATGCATTTTTTATAACTTTTTGGAAATATTCATATGTTGTAGATCAGATGTTTTTTTTTTTGAGATCAGGTATATAGTTTTCTCTTAAAAACATTCGGGATTTGACTAGAAAGTCATGTGAAATTGCTAAATCGTACAAACTAAACAAAAGCTACGTACTTAATAGAAATAGAAAAATCAAATGGAATATTTAAAAAAAAAATCGAATGATATAAACATAAAAGTTGTTAGATGGTATAATTCTTTTGATTAGGGTTATAGATCCAATGAAAATCGTGATCCCGCACAAATTTGTAATTGATAAAATATATATAATGAATCACATATTTATTCCACTATTTTTGAACTATGCGACCAATCATAATCTAAATGTAAATATTGTAAGTTGATAATTTATAGTTTTTTTATCGCAATTTATGTTTTTTTTATGGCAAAAACAATATTATACATTAAATTCGATTTAAGATTTCAAAAGTGATAAACCATCTCTAAAATCAAAAGACTTAATTAAAAGTGATAGATTAGTTAACAAAAAAGAAAAAAATGTGATAGGTTCAGTGATTTACGTTGCGTTATACATGATTCTTTCGATATTTAGATCACCCACCGAAGTACTTGTCTATAAAACTGTGTTTGCCAAGAAAAAATTATGCAGAACACGAGGACAAAATGCATAATACTAATTTAAAAGATAATTAGTATACTGATGGATATAACTTGTCTCACCACCTAATTATTCCACTACGTACAGCTTGAAAAGTTTGTCTGTTATGAGAGCTTGAGTTCCTCGACTATTGTCAATAACACTACAAAAAAATAAGCAATTTCCGACGAAAAAAAGCCATTGTTTCTAGCTCGTCGGAAATTCGTCGAAATATTCCGACGGATTTCAGCCGTCAGAAACAGATCGGAAAATACCGACGGATGTTTGATCGGAAATTAGCGTCGGAAATTTGTCGGAATACCGTCAGATATATTTCTGACGGGCTTTGTTTCCGATGGATTTCCGACAATCTTCCGACGGATTTTCCACGGACTATTTCCGACGGATTTCTATAGTTTGTTTTTTGTTTTTTTTTTAATAATAATTTATTATAATTTATTTTTTAATAATTAATTAATTGTAATTTTTTTAAATATATTGATTATTAAATTAATTAAAATAATTTATAAAAATAAAATTTTATTAAAAAAAAATAATTCATAAAACATAAAATGTTATAAAAAAACAAGAAATTTAGTTCGGAAATAGGTCGGGGAAGGCCCTCTTCATGGTCGCCTGCAAATCGCTGAGCTCTTGACGGGTTGAGTTGTGAGCGGTCTGCAACTCCTCGTGTGCGGACTGCAACTCACATACCTTTGCGTCACGGTCTTTGATCACCGTTTGGTTGAGCCTCTTGATTTCTTCTTTGTACTTTGAAACATATCGAGGCACCGAGGAAGAAGATTCATGGGTCGGAAGTCTGCATAACCCAGCGAATCGATCTTTGACTTGTCGAGTTTCCTACAAAAGTTTATAAAAATTATTAATCAAATTACGAAGAAAAAAAAATTAATGAAAATAAATCAAAACTTACAGCGAAAACAATGTCATTGATCTCTTCCTGGGATAACTCGTTTGAGGACGACGATCCTTCGATAGTGAGCTGCAACAATGAAACTTCTTTGTCCACCTTCTTCTTCTTACATGTCTCTACAAGCTCCTGCATGCCCGTGTCTTGGATCAGACCAGTTTTCTTGTTGGTGTGCCTCTTCTTGATCACTTAAAGGTAGTCAAGAGTTTTGCCGTCTGCCTTCGCCTGTGAAATTATGTTAAGTAAAAATAATAATAAACGAAATTAGTAATTAAAAATTGAAATTATACTTACCATTTCCATCGCCTCGCGTTCGACGGTCTTTGCGCCCCCATTGTGAATGTAGGCCCCCTTCCCTCCTCGGTCGCTCTTCTGGTTCTTCGATTGTTTATTGGAGAGCGTCTTCGTCGAAGGCTTACTCCAATACTCGTAAAAACTCTTCTAGACGTCGTTATCAAGGTCCTTCGGCTTGCCTTTGTTGTACTTCCACTTCTGCTTTCACTCGTACATGTGGTTCGAGTACGAAAGCGCGGCATATTTGTCGAATTGGACAATAACCGACGTCGTATGCCAATGGTCCCACGTGAACTCTTGCTACATTAAAAAAAATGTTACTTATCAAAAATAAATTTGACATAATGAAAAAAAAAGGAAGAGAAATCCAAAATCGCGAAACTCCGGTGCCACATGTCTTTTTCGGCGGCAAGCATGTCGAAGTACTTCTCGTACGGTTTGTCCAACATGTTGTGGAGCATCCGCAAAATCGCCTTTGTGATCTCAGACGACAACTTAAACCTAAAAACATTAAAAAAAAATTATTAATTACGTTAAGATTCAAAATCTTAAGAGTAAATTGAAATTCACTTATCAAGTCCCGTCCTCGAATTTCGGGTAGAGACGGATGCAATGGCCCCGATTGGCTTCTGGACAATATCCTCGATCCTAATGTTGCTCCGAGCAGCGGATTGCTGGGAGTCCGAGACTTCAGTTACCGAGTTCGATCCGCCAGGAGGCGTAGCCCGAGAACCCCGAGAACGGCGTCCTTGAGAGCCGCCGCCCAAACGTAGTGCGTCCTCGTTATTCACGCGGGAAAACATAAAATCATTAGTATATTGAAAGCTAAAATTTTAATAAATTCCGAAAAATTCTAAAAAAATCAAATTTCCCGAAAATTTCAAAATTCTCAAAAATTTCAAATTTCCTGAAATTTTTAAAATTCCTTAAAATTTCAAATTTTCCAAAAATTTCAAATTTCCCAAAAATTTCCCAAAAACTTCAAAATTCCCGAAAATTGTAATATGTTTTCAAAAAACATTATAAAAACATTTTTATAATGTTTTTATATAAATGTTTTTAAAAACATTATAATGTTTTTATAATTTATAAATATTATATAAACGTTTTTAATTTGTAAAAAAATATAAAAATTCATTTATCATTTTCGAAATACTTAAAAAATATATAAAAACGTTTTTAAAATCAAAATTTATATATATTTATTCAAAAATGTTTTTTCCTTTATATAATTATAATGTTTATACAAAACTAACAACCTAATAATTATATAAAAACACTAAAATTTATATAAAACTAACAATCTAAACCCTAAAATTACAAACTAACAACCTAAATCTAACAAACAAACAACCTAAATCTAACAAACAAACAACCTAAATCTAAAAACTAAACCCAAATCAAATTCCAAAACTAAATCTAACAATCTAACACCCTAACAATCTAATTCCAAAACTAATTACAAGATTTACAAAAAAAAAACCATAAACACTTACACATTATCCATGATTGATGGTGATGAATGAAGGATTTAGAGAGATTGGGAGTGAAGACTTCCGAAATCGACCGGTTTTAGAGAGAGAAGTCGGAGAAAATCCGTAAGAGAGAGAAAGAGAAAGAGAGAAATGAGTAAGAAGATGGTTCGCGATTAATAAATCTACGGATTTCCGACGGCTATATCCGTCGGAATGCTTAATATACGGTATATTCTATGCATGTGTTTCTATTGGCCAGTCAACCGACACGTGTCAAAGTACCATATCTGTCGGAAATCTGTCGGAAATTTCCCACGGACATAGGGTAAAATTGGGGTTAAGGGTTTAAGGATATGATTTAACAATCCCTAATCTACATGTTTCATTCAAAAAATAGTAAATTCATCAATGTTAAAGACTTAATTTGTATGAGTTTATATTTTTTACAACATCAAAACCTATAAAACATCAACTATACCTTATACTATAACTTATACAAACACTTCCATCAAATTTTATAAATTATAGATAACACATTTATTTTGAAATTTGATAAGTTCAAGCTATTGTATATACATCATACAAGTGTTTTTCTACAATTTCTACAAAAAAACTGGGATACAGTGACTGAAAATGTTTCCATGCTCCTGCGTCTGACGGATGAGCGATTTCTCCATCCGTTGTATGCTCTGCATGCCATCTCATTTCTCCCGATGTGCGCTATGAATGATATAACCGCTTCAATCTCTCTGTTAACGGTAAATACCACATCCGTTTAAATGGCACTGTGATATTCTCATCATTTACATGTTCTAACATGCATTTTAGTTAACATTCTCTCGTCATTTGCATGCATAACCATAGTTTTGTCTAGCATTTTGGTCTTTATTAGAGTTTACGATGTTGCATTAGGTCCTAGAGAGTTTTTACATTCATTTGGAGTGTTTCTAGGTGTTTTGGAGACATTTGGGATGATTGGAGTGATTGAGCTTAAGAGGAGGAAGAGTTCACCCGAGGTGTCTCAAAGATGTGGCTGAACGAAGGCTTTCCGATCTGAATCAACTCCAATGGTCTTCATGTAATTTATAGAGGAAGGAGTTAGATGTCCACAGGAGTTGGAATCAAGTCATTCGGACGTATGGTTTGAAAGATATGGCTGATTTACCAGACATGTCCGCTTGTCCGAGACGGTTTCTTCAACACCGAGGTCATAAGGCATTTCACACCCACAAGGTGTTCGATGAAATGCCTTGATGAACTTTTCAAGAGATACTCATCTCTAGCCTATGAGAATAGTTGTCTAGAGTGTTTATTTGGTTGATCATGAATGTTTAAACTTAATGCTTACTAATTAGTGATTCACAAATGAGAATTTGATATTGGATTAGTAATTAGCAAAGTAATTAATGCATTGAGAGAGGATTAGTTAAGATTAATGATCTTTGCCTAGGGATTAGTCTTCATTGAGTATTTGACATCATTAATTAGCTATGGGATCACCTTAAACCAATTGCCTTATCCTTGAATTCGCCTTTTATTATTGTCTTAATCTTGTTTAGTGCCTTATCTTGTTTTATTTGCTTGAATTTGAATCATTAGGTTGCTAGAAAAATCAAAACCACTTTTATTTGCTTAACTTAGGAAGTTTTATGCATTCTTGGTGATTGAAACTTGACCCATTTGGATTGATCCTTAAGTTCTACAATGATATGAGTAGGCTTGAGTAATTGATTGTAAAAATCCTACTATCAATTTGGCGCCGTTGCCAATTAGGTTTAGCTTTCAACATTAGGATTTTACTTCTTCTTGAGATTAAGCCTTTATTTTTCTTTTGTTTACTAATCTCTCTATCTAGCCTTCTCTTGTAGGTGCAACGACACTCTTGTTGCGCCAAGGGACGACATCCACCTTCCAAACTGTGGTATAAGAGCAAGGAGAGAAAGAGAGCGGGCTCAACACATTACAAGGTTGGGTATGGAGAACGTGCAAGAGCACCACCGGTTGAGACCAATGACTTTGAAGTCAAAGCTAGCTTCATCAACATGGTTGCAAGGTAACAAATTCCATGGCTTGGCGGTAGAAGATCCACTTGACCACTTAGATTACTTCGACCGGATTTGTGGATTGACAAAGATGAACGGAGTATCCGAGGATAGCTTTAAGTTGAGGTTGTTCCCATTCTCTCTTGGGGACAAGGCATGACAATGGGAAAAGAACCTTCCCCAAGGTTCCATCACTTCATGGGACCAATGCAAGACGGTATTCCTCACCAAATTCTTCTCCCATTCAAGAACGGCCAAGATTAGAAATGAAATCTCAAGCTTCACACAAAAGGCAAATGAGAGCTTTAATGAAGCATGGGAGCGGTTTAGAGGATACACCACTCAATGCTCACACCATGGCTTTTCCAACGCCTCACTCTTGAGTACTCTCTACTGTGGTGCTATGCCAAAGATAAGAATTCTCCTAGACACGGCCTCAAATGGGAACTTCTTGGCCAAAGATGTGGATTGAGCTATGGAACTTGTGGAAAATCTAGCCCAAAGTGACGGCACATATGGTGAGGATTATGATCGGGTTACAAGGACCAAAAGTGATCTTGAGGAGCAAAGGAGAGCCAAAGAAATGAAAGCTCTCAATGACAAGATGGACAAGCTCCTAAATGCTTCTCAAATAATGGTTAACTTTGTTGGTGATTTTGATGGCACTCATGGTTCCCAAGAACATATGGTGGATTTGAGTAATAAAGAAGAGGTGCATTACATTGGAAACAATGGTGGCTATCAACGGGGTTTCAACAACAACTATGCTCAACAAAGGAACTTCCCCACTCCAAACCAAGGTCAAAGCCTTGTACCTCAAATTCAATCTCAAGGGAACCACAGAGGCTACCCCAACAATACTCCTTTCTTGCCTCAATCTCAAGGTCACAATTCTATGCCTCAAGACCTTGACGTGAAAAACGTTCTTCAACAACTTCTTCAAGGTCAAGTCAATGGAGCATTGGATATAAGCAAGAAGATGGATGAAATCAATACCAAAGTGGCTTGCTCCTACAATGACCTACACAAGAAGCTTGAGGCATTGAGCTCAAAGGTGCATCAAATGGAAAGCAAAGGAGCCCCTTCCTCATCACCTCCTCCTCAAGGTTCTTCACATGGGAAGGGCATACAAACCTCAAAGGAGTATTACAATGCCATATTTTCCCAAGATTCACGTCCACTTGATGAGAATGAAGAGGCTGTTAGAGAAATCGAACTTCTAATCTATGGTTCACGAGCCGAAGCTCCTTGCCCTAGTCACGTCCCCTTGAAGCTCAATGAGGACATTGAGGAACAAGGTGGGGGGTGACTTTTGGGAATGATGAGGACGTGACCATGGTTGAAGACAAGGGTAGTGTTGATTGCATTGATTCACCAAGCACAACAAGGATTGAGCCTAAGTCTCTCCCCAAGCTTGGGAATCCCGGTAAGTTTTCCATCATTTGCTCTCTTGGTGATTTGGAAATTGAGGATGCTCTATGTGACTCCGGTTCAAGTGTGAACGTCATATCCCGTGAGATGCTTAAGAGTCTAGGGATAAGAAGCATAACTCATCACCCATCACCCATCACGTTTGGAGATGCTTCTTCACGGAAACCACTTGGTCTTTTGGAAGATTATCCGCTTAAAGTTGGGGATTGTATAGTCCCAAGACTCCCAATGGATTTCGTTGTTATGGAAATGAAGAAGGCCAGCAAGCTTCCACTCCTCATTGGAACCTCATTCCTCCATACTACAGGTGCTAGCATGGATTTCAAAAACCAAAGGGTAGTTCTCTTGAATGTGGATGACAAGGTATATGATACGGAATTGCCCAAAAATGACTCAAAGGTTGGTGACGGGATAATCCTCGACTCAGCTGAACCGCAAACGATTCAAATGAACAAGGCGGGGAATGACTTCAGGCCTAGAAACTCGTGGTGCAATGGGAAGAGATGCAAGAATCACTCTCGATATTTCTCATCGCTTGACACACTTAAACGCTCTCAAGAACTAAAATCGGTAGCAAGGTCCGCGCACAAAGGTGATGACAAACCTTTATGAATTGACCAGTTGATTATTTGGAATCACACCAAGATAATCGAAAAGTTCACACAGAACTAAAGAGAATCACTCTCTAAGAAATAGCAAATCATTTGCTAGAGTTTATAAAATTCAAAGTTGGATAATTTATTTCACAAGGGTTTACAATGCTTATATAGGAGAAACAAAAACTAACTCTAGTAAAAACTTAACTCTAGTTGAGTAAACATCACTCATAAAATTAAGGAAAAGAAATCAAAACATAATCATAAAAGAAACACACACTTGCACACACTTGCACAAAAGAGAACACACTAGACACAACTTGCACAACTTGCAAATGGTTGGCGCATGAACAGTGATCGTCGTGAACAGTGCACACGTTTTTGAGTCTTTGTGTTTATTGTTGACCATTGAATTTGTCTTTGTGCTTATTTTTGATCATTGAATTGCTCCCTTGAACTTCTTGGTTGAAAACTCCTTGCTGGGCTTCACTTTGGACTCAGTACAACTTCTTCCTGGATGCCAAACATGATTCTGCAAGCTCTTAAACGAACTGGGCCTAGAGTTCTTCAAGTATAGCACCAGGTCGACCCATTTAGGTAAATGGGGTGTAACTCTGTGGTCTGATGTCCATTTCCTCTGATCTTGGGCTTGTTGGATAGCTAAGAGGTCCATGGACATTCTCCAAGTGGTCTCGTATCGAGAGAGTTCCGGAGTCGGGCTGTGCATTACAATATTTGGCTCGGTTGCGCAAAAGGCCCTGGAGCAGATCGGTTGACTTGTAAAAGTAATCGCTTCCAAGTCTGAACCCGGTTTGGGGTGAATCCAATTTTCATAGATTCTCTGATGAATCAAGTTTCCAGAACAGTTCGGTTCGTAGCTTGATTCGTTTTGGTTCGATTGGAACAATCCTTTGAACGCACGTATGTCCGAATCGCGTATGCTTGGAATCGCCTTATTTGAAAGGTGAATAACTTTTTCCCCTGAGCTCGGATTGGACTGATTCAACTTCGAGGAGTGCTCTAGTTGAGGTGAGCATGTAGTACAAGTGGTCGTTGGGCTAGTCAAGTTGATCACGGACTTCGTTTGTATTGGACAAGGCTCATGGGTCTTTTCGGATGATTTTAGGATCATATCAGTATACTACCCAATGAGGGTTTCTCCCAACAAGCTTTGTGGCACAATGATCATTGAAGACGATGGGTTTTGTATTGAGGAAGTGAAGTACGCGAGTCGTTGTGAGATGGTTGATGAAGCTCCATCCCCAAAGACACATGAAGAGAAAGAAGAGTCTCATGAGAAAAAGGATTTGGGTTATGGTAATGGCAAAGAGGCTCCAAAGGTTGAATGTGCGGGTAGTTGTGCGATAATAGATAGTAGTCTCATAAAAATATATGTGGTTTCACCCCCAAAGTCTAGTTCTGAGAAGAAGGGATCTTGTGAAAAAAGAGCTTTTGGTTATGGTAATGGTAATGAAGTCTTTGCATTGGATGGTGTATGTCTAGAACCCCTTTTCCATGCCGACATAGATGATGGGTTTGATGGTGGCAAGAGTGCAAGGAAGGGATCAAAGACCAAGGTCAAGAAGAAGACACCAAGCAAACTCGTTGAGTCTAAATCCGAGCTATGCCAACCTTCCACCATGACCCTCACCCCATGGAAGCATGAAAACGGGATAGTTGAGTAAAAGATTAAGTGCAAAGGTCGGTCCAAACCCTTTGCATCAGTCAAAGCCATCCTTACTCCCGAGCTTAAAGAGAAAGGAGAAAGTGGTATTCAAGATGTCATGAGGAAGGTGCTCAAACTTGAGCTCAAGGATCCACCATGGAGTTCTCACACTCCTTCATCACCCGCCTAAAAGGGTAAACCCAAGTCAAACTTAATGACTTTAAACAAAGTGCACTTGGGAGACATTCCCTTGTTTATCATTGTATATATTCTCTTTGCTTTTAGTTTGATTTTGTGTTTCTAGGGCTTTTTGATGTTTTGGTTAAGTGGTTGCAAGGGTTCTTAATGATGGCAAGGTCGTGGCAAGGTAGCAATGGTGTTTGATGTTGGGAAGCTCTCCATTCTCTCTATTCACATAGTAGCATTCCTCCATTGTAAGTAGTTCTTTCCTTTTGAGTCTTTGCATATCATCTTTTGTTTTGGATCTCTTCCTTGAATGTATTTCACACCAGGACAGTGTGATTTAAGTTTGGGGGAGGGACCGATATCTAACCATGTGTTTTTTGTTCTTATTTTGGTTTTTGCATCTTGAGTCTCATGCATATCATGCATTTTCAATAATTTTGAAAAAATTTGAAAAATTGAAACACAAAAAGAAGTCATTTAGTTGCATTTGCATTTGTAAATTTGAAGTCTAGGTTTCATGTAGGTCGCATTGCATGTGCATTGGGAGCAATGATATATTTTTCCTTGTAGAGTATCATATTTAGAGCTTACTCCAATGCCCTAGTTGCTAATCACTTGATGCTTTGATCTCGTGTTAGAATTTAAGAACGAACCATACTTTGATCTCATGTCTTATTACTCTTGTCTTGATTGAAGCAAGTTTTGATTTGAATCCAATCCTACCTAAGTGAAAACCATAAATTTGAGATCATTAATTATTGTGTTCATGCATTGCATAATGAACTCATGGATTCCGCATACATACTTGGATCATCTTATCATTTTTACCACTCTTGTTGGCCCAAGTAGCCAATTCCCACATTTGGAATGGTTCACCCCACCTTGAACTCAACCTTCTTTCAAGCCTACATTTTTAGTGAGCGTTGTGAGGCCTTGTTTTTAAATGAACTTAGCAAAAAGTGTTGGGTCTAGAGCGACAAGGAAAGGCTTTCATGTAGAACTAGCTCGCGCATCAATGAGCTAGATTAGGCTACGTTAGATATGTTGGTACTTGGGGCGAGGGGAATGGATGATAAGGAAAGAAAGAAATTCGGGAGAAGGATTATTGGAAGCAATAATTTTGAAATGGTTGGCAAGAATAGATTTGGTTTAGCTCTAAGTGTTGAAAAAGATAGTCTCTAGCTTTGAAAATAAAGAAAAGAAGCCAAAATAGCTAAAGCAAGCTAGAAAGAAAAATGAAGGAGACTAAAGAAACTAAAAGATGAGCTAAGTCAAGGAAAATAATGGAAGCCAAACCATTTGGTGAAGGAGAAATCCCTTAAGCGCTTAAAGAAAAGAAAGATGATGAAGAGATGTGGTATAAGAAGGCAAAAATGCCTTGAGAAGGGTAGCTAGGATTGCTTCTTCGAGGGTTTAGAATTAGGGTCGAATTTGTAATGGGGCATTGGGTAGATGCAAGTCTAACCTTGTATGCATCAATTGCTCTTCACCCTTAGCATTTTGCCAAAGTTCATTCCTTCAATGAGAGATCCCTTGTTCGGAAACCGCCACATGTATTGAGATCATCTTTGTCTCAAAACCTTGTCCTTAACCAAATGAGTTTATTTGCATTGCATGAACATGATCCACTAGAAACCGCTAAATGAATATCAAATGATTGGATGATAGGAAGGCTTGTGTAGGTTGAGACTTGAGCATAATTCATGTAGGGATAGGTATGGCTAGCCTCTTTTGAGGAAACTTGTTTGATCGCATCATGAAATTCGCAATTTGGACATTGGGCTTAAATTCTTTTTATGGTACTTGTGGATTTGAGCCTCCTCTTTCAAACCTCTCTCCCTTCCTGTTCTTATTTGTTTGCTTGAGGACAAGCAAACAAATAAGTTTGGAGGAGTTGATATTCTCATAATTTACATGTTCTAACATGCATTTTAGTTAACATTCTCTCGTCATTTGCATGCATAACCATAGTTTTGTCTAGCATTTTGGTCTTTATTAGAGTTTAGGATGTTGCATTAGGTCCTATAGAGTTTTTGCATTCATTTGAAGTGTTTCTAGGTGTTTTGGAGACATTTGAGATGATTGGAGTGATTGAGCTTAAGAGAAAGAAGAGTTCACCCGAGGTGTCTCAAAGATGTGGCTGGGCGAAGGCTTTCCGATCTGAATCAACTCCAATGGTCTTCATGGAACTTGTATAAGAAGGAGTTAGCTGTCCACAGAAGTTGGAATCAAGTCATTCGGACGTGTGGTTTGAGAGATATGGCTGATTTACTAGAAATGTCCGCCTGGCCGAGACGGTTTCTTCAACACCGAGGTCACAAGTCGGTGTGACTGATCGGTGCAACTTCAGAAGCCAATCACCCTTAGCACCGATTTGTTGTACCGACATGTGACATCGGTATTGAAGCTTCAGGGGATTACACCGACGTCACAAGTAGGTGTGACTGATCGGTGCAACTTCAGAAGCCAATCACCCTTAGCACCGATTTGTTGCACCGATCTGTGACGTCGGTGTAAGCTGCCCAAGTGACACTTTTTACCCATTTTAACCGGGTCGGTACCCGGCTTGTCTCAGGTCGACCCGGTTCGCCCCTTTTTACTATTTAAACTCAAAAACCTAATTTTCTTTAAAAAGCTTTTTCTCATGGTAAAAACCTCTTTTTAGGGTTCTAAGTATTTTGTAAGAGATATCTCCTTTTGGTTTATGCAATTTAAAGTTTGTTTCTCTTAATTTCCTTTTAATCTTTCATCTCCCTATTCTCTAATCATGATTAACAACACCTCTTTCATGAGATTTGGTGTGTTCTTCATGATGAATGAGTAGTCTTTTAGGATTTGAGGATTTGGTAGATTTAGGGTGATTCAATGAGTGATTAATGATGTCTAGGATTAGATTATTAGATATCTCTTCTTGATTAGCAATCTTAATGCTTGTTTGTGTTTGAGAAAGCCAATCTTGATCATAAGGCATTTCACACCCACAAGGTGTTCGATGAAATGCCTTGATGAACTTTTCAAGAGATACTCATCTCTAGCCTATGAGAATAGTTGTCTAGAGTGTTTATTTGGTTGATCATGAATGTTTAAACTTAATGCTTACTAATTAGTGATTCACAAATGAGAATTTGATATTGGATTAGTAATTAGCAAAGTAATTAATGCATTGAGAGAGGATTAGTTAAGATTAATGATCTTTGCCTAGGGATTAGTCTTCATTGAGTATTTGACATCATTAATTAGCTATGGGATCACCTTAAACCAATTGCCTTATCCTTGAATTCGCCTTTTATTATTTTCTTAATCTTGTTTAGTGCCTTATCTTGTTTTCTTTGCTTGAATTTGAATCATTAGGTTGCTAGAAAAATCAAAACCACTTTTATTTGCTTAACTTAGGAAGTTTTATGTATTCTTGGTGATTGAAACTTGACCCATTTGGATTGATCCTTAAGTTCTACAATGATATGAGTAGGCTTGAGTAATTGATTGTAAAAATCCTACTATCACACTGACACTCTTCCACCTATTTCCTTATACCAAGGTTTGCGACAAAAACGGCATGTCGAACGGTCTTCGTTCTCTCTCCAGTAGAGCATACAGTTGTCGATGCATACATCTATCATCTGATACGGCAATCCTAGACCAGCAACAAGTTTCTGTATCTCATAGTATGATGTCGGTGCAAGATTATCTTCTGGCAAAATGTCTTTCACAAAATCAGCGATTGCATCCACGCACTCCTCATTCAAATTGAAATCCGTCTTTATACCAATCATCCTAATTGCAGCTGATAAAGGGGAATGTCCACCTCTACACCCATCATATAATGGATGTTTAGCAACGTCTAACATATCAAAGAATCTCCGAGCTTCTAAGTTAGGTTCTTCTCCTCTATCTCCATACTCAGCAACCGATGATATACTTTCACGAAATGCATCGTTCACCATCTGAACATGACCTACAGTACTTTATACTTCTATTGCAGGTTCTTCTAAGTTAGTGTTATCCCTAATATAATGTTCACTATCACTAGCATAATTATCCACCATTGTATCATTTTATCCATGATAATACCAAATCTTGTAACCCGGCAAAAACCCATGACAATACAGGTGTGACCATACTTCATCTATCACGATTAATCTACGATTTCGACAATTCGTACAAGGGCAGTAGATTTTACCGGTTTTTTCGCTTTCTTCTTCATACCCGCAAATGTCATGAATTGCTGCAGACCTTCTTTGAATTCTACTGTAACTAGGCCCGTGTTCGGAATTTGATGAGGTTTGTCCATCCATGATCGAAAATAATTATAAGGATCTGAAAAAGACATTTTTTGTAAGGAATTGTAGATGAGAGGTTTTTGTGATTGTAAATGAGAGAGGGTGGATACGTTTTTATAAAGAAATTGTGCGCGATTTCCGACGGATTTAACGGCTACCGACAATATTCAAACGGCTATGTAACGTCTATATTCTTTCAAACAACTACAATTCGTCTAAATTCCGCCGGAATATTCCGACGGACACAATTGGTCGTAAATCCGTCGAAATTTTCCGACGAATTACCGACGGGTACTGATTTCCGACGGAGGTTAATTTCATCGGAATTTCATAGGAATTTACCGACGGAATTATGGCCGTCAGAAATGCCCATATTTTCTTGTGGTGTAAAAACGAGATATTACTCATTTCTTGTTAAATGTTGATAAGTTCTATAATCCTATTATCTTCTATCATAGGCGTGTGAGATAGTCAACATTCTTCTCAAAATTAATCCATTTTTCTTCACTAATTTTGGATCAAATATCATTTTTAGAGTGGCTTTCGTCTATGTTTTGTTGGATTATAAGTTTGTGACATTCCATCTCGCAAGAGAACTAAAAAGAGTATGAATAACTGAATATACATCTGGCCTTGCAATTTTCAAATTTCTTTCATCTATTTATAATATACATGTGATTTTGTGTAAAATGTGTTTTTGTAGTCTAAAATGTGTTTTGGCAAGATCAAATAAAACAAAACTTGGTTAATGTTAAGTCACTAATGGTATTTATTTTACATTTTTGAAATATAATTTTTGTATATAAATTGCTCATATATAAATTCTATCATGTTTTCACAATTTTCACAGTTTTATAAGCATCTTGAGCTTTTTTTCATAAAAGCAAATCATGATCTATGTTATGCATGTATAATGTATAAAAAATAGAACTCAAAAACAATATATGGATAGCAAATCATGATATACTAGAACTCTAATACTATATCCAAAAACTATTATTTGTCATCAATACCGTAACAAATCATCATGGAAACGCATTGCAAAATTTAGTGAGAGACTGGCAAAATAAGAAGTTACTGCAGAAAAATAGATGTAAATTATTCGCTGCACGGTTGCACCCCAGATAATTATCCTAGATCAACTAATTGAACTACGGACACTGAGTCAAAATAAAAGCTACATCACCAAAACACATTCCAAAAACAAAATTCACTGAAACGGTCAACAAAACCGGCTGATAAATCTGACCAACCTAACATCACTTTTAAAAGGTACTATATAACTACGTTAGTCATGGAAGAAAGGATCCAATAAAAAACAATTAGCGTTTTAAACTTATTTTGAATACGAATAAGATTATCTAGTAATACCACACTAAAACTGATATCTAAGATAAATTATCGTGGAAACCCTTGGATCAAAAGATTCATTAATTTTCAGAAGATGTAATTTTTTCAAATTAATGGAAGCAAACTTATAAGAAAATATTCAGCGTTGTGCAAGTACTGTACTCATCGTGGTCGTGGTTCCCAGTGGAATAGATAACGTTGTCCGTCGTAGAATTCTCTTTGTAATAATTCTCATAATTTGTATCAATGTTAAAAAAAAAAAAAAAATAAATAAATGATTTACTCACGTTTAATCAACAACATAGGTTTATAATACGCAGATACTTATTTCCACATAGCACGTACTCTCTAACAATCTCTAACAAACTAAAAAGACTCAAGCTATTGAGATGCATAACCATGTATTTATCCTCGTCCAAATTTAATAATCTCCAAACTTATCCTAGATGCATATATGAGAGAATTTGCACTAGTCTCTAATACCAAATATTACTAAAACTTGAGTTTTGTGTTTTGTTTTTGATATCTTCAATTAAATGATCACGTCAGTTTTAACTTCAAAACGTTTTCTAGTGTACATCTCCTTATTCATGTGTTCTACCACATACGCTCCTCAACAAAGTTGTTGTTTTCAAATGCTAGAATCTACTAATTATCTATGATACTACAATTACATTGGTGTTTGCTATTGGAGAAAATATTTTAAACATATCCCAACTGAAAATTTCCATGAAAAAACGACTATGAAATGGCATGCACTATGTACGGGATTAGTCACTAACAAGCAAGATCTTTTACCCATATGTGATGGCGAAGGATGACTCTTTTCTTTTGGAAAATTTTCTGAAAATTATCAGGATTATCCTTCTAAAAATGTTTATAAGATGTCTTTGCGAAAGACTGATTAGTCTCGTATCCAAAAAAAAAATAAATAGTCTCGAGTATATTCATCAGAATAACTTAAACATCTTTTTTTTTTTGTTAAATAACTTAAACATCTTATAAATTACCTAAATACCAGCAAATAGATTCAGCTTGTAGTACATAACAGAATGACTCAACAACATGCAAGATGCATCATGCTAGATTTTCTGAAAAAAATTGCACCTACAATATGTAAAACTAAAAAAAATGCATATTCTAAATCTTAAATTTCCGATCATTTGAAGAATCACTGAATAAAAACGTTTGGATAAATACAAATAACTTTTAAACAAATGTGAAAAACGTGATATTTGACAGCAAAAACTTACAACTACTCTAATTAACTTTTAAACAAAGGTTCTGAGACGTTAAATATTTTTATAGCCATAAATGTCCCACCATATTTTGTTGTCTTTTTAGGGGAAAAACGTAGACACGTAAAATCAGTTTATTCGTCCTCCTCACAAATTTAGTGTAGAAAGATTTATTACAAAAGAGATATTAAATGAATGTTCTGGTGAAATACTTTTGGTTGTGCTTCAGTCCTATTTATTTCCATTTACTCTGAATTTAAGGCTAAGACCTAACAATATGACCTCTATACTTTAATAGAGTTTGCCCCACCAACAAACTTATGAATATGCATCACATCTCTAATTATACTAATTAATAACGGTTTGGCTCATCCCATGTGAACCATAGTCAAGATAATTCACATTACTTAATTAAACACTTATTATGAATTTGATGGTAACGTTTACAAGTGTCCAATCAGGTTTCGTTCAAAGAACCACAAAATCAAAATTTAAAGCTAAACCAAAAGAATGAAAACCAAAACCGAAACAAACAAAAAAACTTTTTTATCTCACAATTCCATTCACAAATCAAACAGTTGTGTTCGTTATC
Source organism: Eutrema heterophyllum (assembly GCA_002933915.1). NCBI lineage: Eukaryota > Viridiplantae > Streptophyta > Magnoliopsida > Brassicales > Brassicaceae > Eutrema > Eutrema heterophyllum. Next base: position 233,267 of record PKMM01023693.1, on the reverse strand, counting down.
AAAAAAAAAAAAAAAACCAAACAGTTGTGTTCAAACTCCAACATTAAAAATAAGACGAAACATAAAATAATATATAAAAGAATTGTGTTCACTTATAACAATATTGATTTAGAATAGAAAACCGATGAAATTTAACAAATTAATGTCTCCTTGTCTAATCATTTTTGTTTGTTTTGGTTTTTAATAAACGTATTGTTTACTAATTTTTGGTCTTCTAAATATACGAATGAGAAGGTTAAGAACAACAAAATATACGAAGGAGAACGAATGTTCGTCCATAAAGAGGGCTTAGAGCTTTACTAGATTTTATTGATCGTTAATTAACATTTTCATGCGGAAATCTTTTAAGAGTAATTGTTTTCACTTGACAGAAATGAAAATGTCAAAATTTCTATCGTTGTGTATATCAGTCAAGAATATACTGATATACACAACCATTGAATATGTCAAATTTTCTTGTGAATATGTACATATGTGTGACATAAGGTTTGCTATAGATTTAACTATATCAAACTAAATGCATATGTCCAATTAAAGAAAATAATTTTGAGGAACTAGTCGACCAGAATGTTGGACATAGAAAGATGCAAAGGTCCAATTAAAGGACGACTTAACATTTCAAGGGCCGTTCAATATTTAGGCCCATTTGCTTTCTTATTTGTGAAATTTTTAACTTGGTGGTGAGAGGGATTTAGATGACTTTTTTTTTTTGGTCGTGGGATTTAGATGAGTTAAAATAGAAAAATTACATAAAGATGCTGGAACATCAAACAGAGCTAACCAGAAAAGTAACAGGCCACTTTTTATCAAAAATTCAGCCAACACGCATAAGTTAGATTGAACTGATTGAAAATTAATTTTTGGTTGGCAAAGTTTAAAAACTAAGTCAACCGGATTAAGTTTGTTACTTTTTGCATTTAAAAGAGCCTGTAATTTCCACTAAAATATTCACCAGCAAAATAGATTTAAAACAATTTGAAATCTACATTACTATACATAGAAGTTAGAACATGTAATTCCAAATATTTTAACTTGGTGAACATTGTACACCTAAGATGTGTCTTATGAAACTAGATCGTCAAAAAAAGATTAAAACCTCATGTTACTTTAAAATCACTACATGCTAGTTTTTATAAAACATCAACAAAATGAGAATAGATTGTAATATGGATTTGAAAAGCAACATAAATACTGAAATGCAGTCAAACCTAATACATAATCTAAAATGTGAATGTGGTTTTCCTCTGTTGGAGTGTAAAGAGGCAATACAAAACACACAACTTATTTCAGCAAACGTAGTTTCAAATACACTGCTAAACATGTAACCTTATTGTAACATAGAAAAGAAAAAGTGAGTGCGTTGGTGTTCTGTTTCTCTCCATCTTTCTCTTAGATCTTAGCAGCGAATGAAATGCCTTGTTTGGTCAGCTCGTCGAGGCTCTCTGCAACAGGTCGAGCTTTAGCGGCTTTAGCCAAGGCTTTGTTCTCATCACCACTACCTCCTTCCATGAATGCTCCAACCACTTTACCACCTTGAACCCAATATGCTCCAAATCTTGGTTTTGGGTTTGATGGGTTGCTGTCTCCAAATAAGACAGAGTCTCCTACGTTGTCTCCGTAGAACTGCCATGAGAGATCAAAGGACCGCGAGTAGAAGAATGGGAGATAGTCGTATTCCTCCACTGCTCCGCCTCCCTCAGCAGCTTTGATCGCCTGCCACAAAGTACACGGTTCTTCAGATAAAACTATACAACTGTGTTACTCTGTAAGATTTAGGATTCGATTGTTTGTTCATGTTATCATGTATGCATTTGCTTTTGCTTTTGTTTTTGCATTTACAAAGTATAATAGGATGCTTTTAACTCTAAGCGAAACCATAACCTTTAGTATTTTTTGAACAAAAGGCCTTCGTTATCTGTAAACGCAAACGTTACACACAAACAGACAAAAAAACTATATTTGTGTTCAGCGTTTGCGTTTACATTTTATTTTATGAAAAATGTTTTCATATGTAAATGCAGATGCAAACGCATAAATGTTTTCTATTCATCATTTACCTTAACAGCTTGCTCTGCGGATTTGCGAGAATGGTCAACATGCTCGACTCTTCTCACGTCTCCATACATTTTCAAAGGGAAAGTGGCAACGTCACCAACAGCGTAAACATCTGGAACACTTGTTTTGAAGAATGCATCGGTCTGCGTGAAACGGTAAGCGGTTAAAAGATCCAAATCAGAATGGTCCGGGAACAAGAAGAGACACTCGACAGCAGATAGATACCTTAATTCCACCTTTGTCTTCCTCGACCTGTCCCTTGAATAAGGATGTCAACGGTTTTGCACCAACACCAACTATCACAATGTCGGCTTCTAATGACCTTCCATCCTTGAGTTGTACTTCCTTCACCTGGAGGAGAATAATACAAGCAAAACATTTGCACCGAGACACTTTAGAAAAGCTTCTGAGTGTTCATATAAACCTAACCAAACCGAAATGTGATTTACATCCGATTGGGTTTATCATTTTGAAACCAAAAAAAAATTTGGAAACAAAACCAATTATACTGTAACCGAACCGAATGGTTATTTGGTTTACCTCTCCATTTGATTGAGCAGTGAAACCAGATGCAACTGTTCCTTTAATGATCTTTACTCCCTTGTTTGTATAGTAAGTCTCATAGAAAGCAGCAATATCGGCAGTGAAAAGCCTAGGCACTGCATGAACGTTGTTTTATTATGTGTAACGAAGTAAATACATGTATGAACAACAGAATTGCAAAAGGGTATGAATCAACTTACTGCACCAAGGTTCAGGGAAAACCATAGTGACATCAAAATTGTTGATCCTCAAAGCTGCACTAAGCTCAAGACCAATGTAACCTCCGCCAACAACCACAGCCTTTCCACCTTTCTTTGCTTTGATTGCTTCAACCAAATTGTCGGCATCATCAATCTCTCTCAGATAGAGAATATTCTTAGAGTCTGCACCTTTTACACCAAAATCAGTCAATCTGAGAACCTGCAAAGAAATGAAAAGAGTTACTTTCTTCTCACCAGAGAATATATAAGAAGCTTGCCGATGTGAGTAATGCAAGGATATCGATTGTTACAGTAGAACCAGTTGCAATTATGAGAGTCTGATACTTGAAGACATCCCCAGCTGCACTGACCAGGCTCTTGGCAGATAGATCAGCTTTCACTATTTCTGTGCTTAGTATCAACTCAATTCCTGCAAACGCAAAGAATAATGAAACTTATAGCACGATTTAGTTCCATGAACATAATAATTTCAGCTTTCAGAGTAATTTAAGTCTGTGGAATGATAGATTTATCATTTAGTGGGAGGACTACACAGGTGAGAAAGGTATTGATCATGTTGATGTGCAGAGAGTTCATTACCTTTCTGCTTGTACGATTCAGGAAGCAGTTTTTCTCCACCGCTACCAACACAGCAATGGAATCCTGGAAGTCTAGCAGCCCCTGCAGACAGAACGATGATCCTAAATTGTTTCTTGAAACAAAAAGCATAACGCAAAGCTGAAGTTTCAGAAAAATCAAAACTAATCATTGTAGTTTGCAAAGTAAAACAGAATATTGTCTTGCCTTCAGGAAACAAATATCCCTTGCTAAGAGCAGGACGTTCGTATGGAGCCACCTAAGCACAATATTGAGTAAATAAGGATCATAGGTTACAAGACACTGCATAATAATAGTTTGCCAAATCGAGAGAAGGCTTACCGCCTCTTTGGAGATAACCGCCAATTCTCCTGGTTTAACACCTTGACTGGCAAACTCCTTAGCTGCGTATCCCTAAACACAAAATTGCAGAAAAAGAAACAACAAAAATTCAAGGTCAGAGTCGAACTTGCTTCTGTATTCTGTTGTTTCTTTGGTAAGTGCAATTGGAACTATCTTTAATGACTATGTAGTATGTACTACGACTAATCTGAGCTAAAACCAAGAAACCATTGTAGAAACTAAAGAGAGGCATGAGGATAATTTGCTAACTTTGAATCATTTTATGTGATTTTGCAGAGACAAACTTATCTCATATAACAGCGAAACACGAAACGATTTACATGTGAATTCATGCAGCGGAAAGGAAGAATGACAGGACTCTATTCAGAATAACAACAATTTTCCGGAAGAAAAAGGCCGAAGCTAGAATAAATCCATGCTTTACCTCGGAAATGGATCAATCGACATGCGATTGTTCGATTTCAAAATCAAGCTAACCATTGTAATATCATCTCAACGAGCAAATCAAATCATTCACCGATCGGACGTTTAAACTTACGAATCAAAATCTAATCTCTATCTAATTCACAATAAACGAACACCGGACCCAAAACAACTACGAGAATTGTGGTATTTTGCAACACAGATCGAAACAAGCTCTTCCGAAATCGAAAGTAATGGCTGGAAAACGGAACTCCATAAACTTAAGGATGAGAAATACTCACGGCTGAGACGCCGCCGCCGAGGATGATGTACTTGAAGCTCTTCTCCGCCATTTTATCCGATCGTCAGATGTTGTTATCTTGTCGCTGAGGTTGGTTGTGTGAGAATGTGAATGCTGTAGAGAAAAAAAGAAGTATCAAAAGGCTAATCAGCTGAGTCTAATTGGCTACAACTTAACCAAAACTTGGCCGTTGATTGGAGGATGTCGACCAAAATCTTACACGTGGCAAGATAATCGCCCTTGAATTATCCAGACAGTCGTGATCCATCATTATATAGGTGGAAAGTAGAAAGGAAAGGAAAGGAAAGGAAATAAAATAAATCGGGCATTTGTTACCTAAATCAAATGTTAAGTTTAAGTTTGTTAGCAAAGAAGGTCCTCCTAATTTTAAGTTTTTTACAGAATGTATATATCCTTCTTCGTGGCTAAATCAAACCGAATTGCTAATATCAGTCTCTCTTTAAAACTAAAAAAATTTGTTTAAAGAACAAACTAAGACATATTTTCTTTGTAGTTAAGACTACTTTTTTTTTGGTTTTTCATTCATTTATATAGAAACAAAATACAAGAGGTGGAAGGGCTGGGCATTCGGGTCCTCGGGACGGGTCGGGTCGGGTTTTTCGGGTTTCGGGTCCATTCGGGTCCTGGGAATTAGACCCATTCGGGTCTCGGGAAAATTTTGGTTCGGTTCGGGTCGGGTCCTTTCGGGTTCGGGTCGGGTCCTTGATTTTAAATTAGACCCGAAAAGGATCCGAAATAAATTTCGGGTATGGTTTTACCCGAAAAAACCCGAAAAAAATCCGGAAAAAAAAATTTGAAAAAACCGAAAACCCGGAAAAAAACCGAAAATCCGAAAAAAAACCCGAAAACCCCAAAAAACCCGAATAAAAAACCCGAAAAAATCCAAAAAACCCGAAAAAAATCTCGAACATAAAATGTTTTCGGGTTTATCGGGTACCCGAACGAGTCTCGGGTAAAACCCGACCCGAACCGAAACCCGAATCAAATTTGAAATGGAACCGTTCGGGTTATTTCGAAGAACCGAACCCGAACCGAACCGTGTTTTTCGGGTCGGGTCGGTTCGGGTCCGGTCGGGTCGGGTTTTATGCCCAGGCCTAGGTGGAATCATTGATTCCTACGTACATGAGAAATGGGAAAAGTGGGGAAAGTAGTTTCCTAGACAATACGAAGACTAATTCTCATTATTAACAATAAACTGAAATAAAAACAAAGAACAAGTCAAATTGGTCGATAACTTCAAGTCTTCTAGTTTGATCGTATCTGGTTCGGTTTACTCCGGTTATGATCTCATCAATACTCCCTCCCTCACAAAGAACCTTGTCCTCAAGGTTATGTTGAGATTCTTCCGATGACAACCATGGGAATTCAAAGGAATACCAAAATTCAAAAGAAATCCAAACTTGAAAGGTTCTATTTTATTGAATATCAAACCCTTTTTTTTTTTTGAAACTATGTATAATGAAAAGTTGAAAACGATGGAAGATAAGATTTTTTTTAATTTTTTTTTGGGTCTAAATTAATGATAGTGACAACGAGGGAAAATGATGCGTAGAAAACGATGAAGAAAAACTGATTTTTTTTTAGGACTAAGAAAAACAAACGATGAAAATGATGGTGATAGCTTGATAGATCTCAATGACCGTTGATTCCGAAGAATGACCGTTCAAACGAGGACTCGAAGACCGTTGATTCAAAAATAATAGTCGTTCGTCGAGGGTTCTTGATAATATTCGCGAAGAATACCGATAACAAGGAAGATGAAAAATATGATGTTTTTGATACCACAAAGTGGTCAGGATCAAAATCGTGTTCTGATACCAATTCTTAGCAACGAATTGCTAATATTGGTATCTCCTCAAAGTTAAGAGAATTTGCTCAAAAAATAAACTAAGACATATATTTTCTGGGTAGTTAAAACTACCTATTTTTTTTGTTTTTCATTCATTTATATAGAAACAAAATAGGTGGAATCATTGATTCCTACGGACATGAGAAATGCGAAAAGTGGGGAAAGTAGTTTGCTAGACAATATGAAGACTAATTCTCATTATTAACAATAAACTGATATAAAAACAAAGAACAAGTCAAATTGGTCGATAACTTCAAATCTTCTGGTTTGGTCGTATCTGGTTCGGTTTACTCCGGTTATGATCTCATCAAATGTTAGGTCCCAAAAGCATTCGAAAGGAAAACAATAAACGTTTCTTTTTGACAGATAAATTCTCCTTTGTTCATTGCTTTTCTGATGTTTAAATACAAAAGATAATAACGACAGTTGGGATCTTAATCCCTACAAATTAGGAAATTCAGAGATAATGGTAGAGTGGCTGAAACTTCTATGATTCCATCGAGTTGTGCTTCTCACTGCCATGTCATCTTTTTCCTCACGTTGTTGTATCCTATCAGTATTCTGATTTTATCAGTTCATATTAATATAATACATTTTCGTCGAAAAAAAAAATAATAATAAATCGGGGATTAAGGACGGAAAAAAAGGACTGATTAATTATCCTTGAGTCATTGGACAAGTCGTGAGCTTAGTAATTTAGAATGATGGGTTTGAGACTTATTGGGTTGCTTTTTCCACAATTAAGGCCCCAAATAACAAATTCAAGAAATAGTGCAATTTTGAATTTTTAAGTTCTAGTACATAAAAAGACACATACTATTCACTTGTATGATTTAGGCCAGGATTTTTTTTTCTTTTTTCTGCATTGTCTATCTGAAATTTACAAATGATGAATAGTATGTATATAACATGTAAACGAAAACACAAACATCGTTTTTACGTATTTTGGAAAGTATTTAAAACGATCGTCTTTAGGCAAAAAAAAGTGCATTCTTTTAAAAAGATTTTGACAAGTTTATAAAATGACTCTTGTTAGTATTACATTCAATCACCTTCAAGTTCTTGCATTTTTTTCATAACTAAAATCAACCCTAAAACTATAGGAATGAAATAAATAAGTACTTGGGAATAAAAATTATTGCAACTAGTAGAACAAAAATAAATAATCAAATCATTGGAAGTGGAATTATTTTGTTCAGGCTGAACTCTTAGGCCCATTTTTGTTTCCCTAAACATAAACTTATTTTTCTAGAAAGAAAAGTTTGGTAGGTTCATAAAACATTAAAATTAACCGTTGTCGCTTTTTTTTTTTGTAAGTTTCAATTTGTCTTCATATTTTTTTTCTTTTTGGATATTTTGATTTTACGTCAAAACACATATGTCACGATAAAAAAATTCAAAGCAACTATAAAGCTGCGCATAAAACTAATTAATTAATTGTTGATAAACTCATAACACTTTATTAGCAATTTATTAGCAATTTATTAGTAATTTATTAACAAGTGAACCATAGCACTACATGCAAATTTAACACAAACCTTAAACGACAAGTTAAAAAAAAAAACAAGTATTCTAGGAAGAAAGTTACATACAAATACTTATATAGTGCTCGAGGACCAAAAACGACACATGTTCTCTTTGTTTTGAAGCTGAAATATATAAATGCCTTTGTGGAATCCTTAAATAAATCAAGAGATCGTAGTGACACTAAGGTCGTCGGAGCTCCTAGCGGCGTAAGTCATGCATGTGCAACAGAAAATTTGATTACTTAAATATAAATTGTAAGCAATCATTTTTGTAAATCAGGTTTATTACTATACGGTTCACGCTAATACAATTTTTTTTGAAGGAACTAATTCTATTTATATCACATTTCCATCCAAAAACAGTAGGTACAATAACCCATACTCGATTTCTTTGTAATTTTTTCTCACTAATTTTTCGAATTCTAAATACGTATAACTGAAAAATCGAATGAATAAATCGAAGTAATTACTACACGGTCGACACAAGCTTTTTCTATTAAATAATACATTTTTTAAAGGAACTAATTCTGTCACATTCCCTTCCAAAAACTATAGGTACAATAACCCATATTCGATCTCTTTAAATTTTTTTGAGTTTTCTTATAATTTTTCGAATTCAAAATACGTATGACTGTAAAAAACAAAATAATAAATGGAGGAAAAAAATTGGTGGAGTGGATTAGATGCATGCGAAGACAAAAAACGCCAAGCAAGCCTTTTATGGGGGTGTGGCCTGTCGACACAAACATGTGAAACCAATACTGGTTGCCTTATTCTCTAGCTTATTCCCTTTTTTATTCTTTTTATTTTACCAAAACTAATTTGATTTCCCCTCTATTATTTTACATACAATCGTCTTCCTCGGATTCTCATCTCTCAGATCTTATAGCCCCATTGATATTGTTTTGTTTTATAGCTATCCAAAATATAAACATAACTCGAATCATTTGTCCTTGTGCACCGTTGTGTCTGGTTCGCCGTCCACGCAATAATTATTAACATCCATACTTAATTTAATTACACTTTTTTTTTTTAATAATCATATCGTGATCTCAAACTAAAGTCCAGACTGATCTTGGGAACATGTAAAATAGTCCATTTTAAACGTCTACAATAACTAACTATAATTGAAATAGCAGGGGAAGGATTTTAATCATAGTCCCCTAATCACATAATGGAATCATTAAACCACTTAACTACCATGTGAAACAAGAAAAAAACATAACGATTAGAACAAGCAAAGTGGAATAAAACTTTGATTAGTGACTCAGAATGATTCTATTTACTAACAAACTTAATTGATTTTTTAGACATTTACAATGATCAAAACAGTTTTCTTTTCCAATTGTTTGGATAGATAAATTCCGAATAGCGGTTTAAAATGGTATTTGTTGTTTACCAACATTCTATATTATTTGTAAGTCTACTTGGCTTTGTATGATTCTTGTCTTGCTGGTAAACCTGATAACCCTTACAACATGCACAAGTAAGAATGGAGTTTAAGCCAATTTGAAAGAAATAAGGTGAGAAAATTAATTTATATAGTTATCTCAATCTGGATTTTATACTATTGTCTGAAATATAGATGACTTAGATCCACCATGTCTATATGACTATATCAGATATATGCTCATAAATCAACTATACATAATCTTAAAACCTATAGTTTCTTTGTTAATTAATACATAATTAAAAATAAAGCAAAACGAAAAAGTTTCGTCTTAATTCCTACGGCTTAACATGATTTAGTTTAGCTTTAAACTCCTACAAATCCATTTATAAGTTAATTAGTTTATCATACAATTACTTATATAATTTATAATGTTAGATATATATTTCATATTCGATCGATCCCAGAACATTAAGGTAAGTGTCGTATAACTATGCATTTAGGTCTAGTGGTTTAGTGGTTGAACTGTTCACTCTAAATATCATTTTTGGTAAGTTCGAGTTTTCCCACTACGATTTCGAGTTTTCCCACTACGATTTCAATCCTCTTTATCTTACCCATAAATGTTTTAAGTGGCAAGAACATCCAAATTTTGATGGCTTTCGAGAATTAGTTTGGATTTTGGTGTAGAATTTTGTCTGTTAACAAAATAATACTCCATTCGTTTCATAAAGAGTGTCATTTTAGAGTTAATTTTTTGTTTCAAAAAGATTGTCATTTTACATTTTCAATGCAACTTTTCAAACTAATTCTCAAAATTACTCTTTACCCATAGCTAATAAAACTTTGTATTTATATTATTTTGAATTAATTATGGGTATATTAAATAGAAACATATTAGTATAATTTTAAAATTTATTAATATGTGTGAAATGTGTCAAAATGACATTTTTTACGAAAGGTAGTAATAATAATAACTATGCATTTTTATATAATTTTATAAATTATATTATAAGATTTAGAACGGCATATTTGAATTTGTTTTCCAAAAAAAAAACACAATCTGGTTCCGTTCCGTCAATCGTTTTTCTTAAAAAGATGCAAACATTAAATAATTCATTTAAAATAAGCAGGACCATAATATATTTCTATATGCGCGTGAATATGTTTTGCATAATACAATATTGTTTTGATGTGATGGTTAGATTAATTAGTTAAGTAAGAAATCAGAAGCGGACGTAGTACATTTGATGATCTAATTCATGTTAGTTAGTGTTTAAAATATAATTAACGGAGATGAAAAGCAAGAGGGAAGATATTAAAGGCGCAGAAAGAGGAATCCTAGGCTCAAGGGTTCTCAAAAGCCCTACGAAGTCTATCATCTCCTTACTCAACGTTCCAACTATTATTTAGGCTTTTTGCCAGATTCAAAAATACAGTGCTATATTCATCTCGATCATAGTATTATCAACTTCTGTCTTGGAATTTTGATACAATACTTCTAAAATGAAACAATCAAAAGACTTTAACTTCTTTTTTTGGCAAAAAATTGTGTTAAGCGTTTTAATGACTCAACTTAACACAGAGAAACTTACTTCTATTGATATGATCCATTTAGAGAAAAATATTAAGAGAGACTAAAATATATTGAGTATATTTTTCTTTTTATTAAATTCATTTACACGATGAACAAATTTTTTTAAGAAAATATTTAGTCATTTTTCTATATTTATTTTTATAATTATTGAATCTTTATTTTTGGTAATTACTGTAAAGTATATCTTCTGGATACCGTTAGATTTTATTTGATATTATTCCTTATGCATCTTTTTTTTGGTTGGAACCCTTAGCCATAATTTTAATCAGTTTTTTTTATTTACGATTTGATAATTAGTGATATATAACTAATGTTGTACGGGAAATCTAACTTCTTGTAAATTGCAATCGCATAGTATATTACACCGAAGAAAAGGATCGATTCGCCTGTATATAAGCTTTACCAACGAGATCCGAAGTAGTAATCTATGAACCATTGACTTATCATTCTACATAGTCAACGACATTTATAAGTATGTAAATACTGTATGATTATGATGTTAATTTATTACCACTTTACTTTCTTAATTAATACTACTAGAGTATAAGTTTATATATACATGCGTATATTGCACTGTTTTAAGTTCTAACTCTAGTCTCTTACAATGTGTAATATTATAGTTTTTTTAGAAAAATTGTAAAATTATAGTTCATTTTTTTTATAATTATATTTCATACTACTTGAATGTTTCAAAGTTGCTAGTTCACCTAATTGTGACACGTGTCAAGTCAACCGATCAAATTCTAACATGTGTAAAAAAAATTCAAAATTGTTTTTATTAAATTTATAATTGATTTCTCATCCTAAAAGATAAAGTTACAAAACAAAACGAAAACTGAAAATGTAAATTTATCCTAAAAGCTAAAGTATATAAAAGAAAGAGAAAAATCAAAAATTAATAGTGGGAAAATTTTTTAAATCGATTAATAACCGATTAACATAAAAAGGAAAACTTAAAAGTTCGGAAAAACTAATAACCGAATCATAATCCTAAAACGTAAATTTACTGAATAAAAAAAGAAAAATACAAAATTCAAATTTATCATATGAAGAAAAGTTATTTAAAAAAGGAAAAAAAATATTTAGTCTTTCCATTTAGATTACAGAAATTAAATAATGAATTACAAATACTACAAGAAAAAAAATTATAATTTTTCACCTCTATATAAACAATTTGGTAGTATGTCAATTACATACCAAAAAATTAAAGTCCAATAATCGTTTCCAAAACTATTTACTACAATTACTACATTTGTTCCACCAAATTCTTCATTCAATGTATATATTTATTTCATCGGAAATTTTGTTTCTAAATTTGTATATTATTTATTTTCACGGGGTGATTTAATTTTGGTTCGTTTTTAATTTTTTTTCACGGATTATCAAATATTAAATTATAAACCCGCTTATATGCGGATCATAATCTAGTTATCATATAAAATCATATATACTCTTTTTAAAAAAAAATGTTAAAACATATGTATTGTTTGGGATAAATATGGTCTTTCTTACGTGGACGAATTACGTGTTGCCACGTGTCGTCCATGGTTTTTTTTGCAGGTACGACCCCCTGGATCAAACTGGGCTTTGCTTGGGCAAGCACCCCAGGCTTTTTCATCGGGCCTTGGAACCTACGGAACCCGGCTAAGGCCACCTGCCTCCGTGCTCCCCGTATCTGACAGTGCATGCAACACTGTTAGGCACGAGGATACCGAGGGTTGAGTGGTCAGGAGGAGTGAACGGTTATTCTTTCCTTACCTCGTCCGAATATCAGTAATCTGGAGAGGTCGGGGTCGGGAAAGGGTAATCCACACAGGTACGAGGAGCAAGGCGCACACTGGACGAGACATCCCCGACAGCCCGATCCATGGTATCAAGGGACTAAGGCCAGGTACGCAATTCACTTGGGCGGGAATAGTTGGTTCAATACTTATGTTTTCCCTCCAATCGGCAATTAGAATATATTCAAACCTACACTCATGCTTCTGGTAACCTACGAATCATGCAATTAATGCCTTATGTTCATATTTGATATGTGAAAGTGACAATACTATGAGCATATGGAAGAGCAACGATATGGGAGATGCCCATACCGCGCCTAATCCGTTGTTTCCAGGGCCGTACACTGAGAAAGATAGTGATGCAGCAAGACTTGGTCAAGTAGCAGGCGCATGCATCAAAAGAAAGTAGATGAGAAGTCAGACGCACTCTGGGTACAAGACCCATTCAATGGATCTGATATCCGACTCAACGACCCAACAACCCGACAGTCCAGGATCCGACCCGGTATACTAACCCGAGTTCACACTTTTCTCATACTTTCCTATAGATTACTGTGAGATCTGTGTGCTTACTACTTCTAAACCTTTAGCTTCCCTTCTTTCCAAGATTCCAAGTCTCACTTCCGACCACTCTCCGGTTATCTTCACGATTGTTCCTAAACCGTGGAGTTTCTTTACCTAAACTCTTGTTTTCTTCTCTTTCACCACAAAAAGCTCACCATTTAAAGTCTGTTGCGGATCCATCCTTTCTTAAGGATCCAACTGGCATCTTCATTCACCCCGTTTTCAGATCATTCTTTCCGTTCTCCGATTCACTACTATGTGGTCTTTCTTTGTACGTTTTTTGACTTTGGTGTTGGAAAACCATCGGAAAACACAATTCCATCGTGTTTTCTAGGCCTTTACGTTTTTATTTATTTTGTAGGAGATTTGCCTCCGAAAGGACGAAAAATCTCCTAAACATGTTGTTGGGATATCAATCCAAATCTCACATCGGAAGTTTAGACAAATATTGTCTAGTATATAAGTAATGTCTAACTCTGATTAGTATGAGGCCTTTTGGGAAGGAACCCAAAAACAAATTCGTGCAGGCTTTGCCACTTGGGCCCAAAGCGGACAATATCATACTAATAGGGAGTTGGACATGGGCTTGAAAAGCCCAACAATGGTATCAGAGCCCGGGTTCTGAAAAGGTGGACCTGGAGAAATGGGTGTGGGCTGCATGTACGTTGTGGGAGGGAGAGCCCTCAAGGTGACCTCTCGATTAAAGGGTGTCGGTGCCTTTTTGTCTAATATATAAGTAATGTCCAACTCTGATTAGTATGAGGCCTTTTGGGAAGGAGCCAAAAAACAAATCCGTGCGGATTTTGCCATTTGGAACCAAAACGGACAATATCATACTAATAGAGAGTTGGACATGAGTTTGAAAAGTCCATGTACGTAACTTGAAATCGGAATTAAACATATATATAAATTGATAGAAGGTGCTTTAACAAAAAACTAAATTGATAGAAGGTTTAAGGATAAATATTCAAATCATAAATTGAAAAGAAAAAAAACTACAAACTAAAAAAAAAAAATTTAAAAGTATCCCAATGAAAATTTTCAATTTGTCTTGATAACTTGTTATTTTTTTGATTATTTATTGAATATTCTTTTGTATCTTATTTCTTTCACAAATTTTTTTTTTCCAATTTCCTAGTATATATACTTTCCACTTTATTTATCATCAAAAATTTCCGATTGAACATGCAGTCATATTCTACTTTTTTTTTTAATATATCTGAGAGTCATTCTATCTTTTTTTTCTTACATTAGTCTGATGTGTAATATTTGTGTCTGCTTAAATTTGAACAAATCTATCGATGATCATTAATGTTTCCCTAGTTAGTAACATGCGTAATTCTTAATTGTATGTTCAGTACTTTTATAATCTACTGTTTGAAGTCATATTATGAATTTGAAAGACAAATAAAAACAGTGTTTTTACAAAATAAATATATTCGAAAAAGAAAATAAGAAAACGTCTTTTTTTCTTCGAAAGAAGCGTTGTCGAAAAAGAAATTTGAAAATAACTGCGCATTGGGTACCTGTCTTATTCTGACAATATTGCTCCACAGTTATTTTTAAATATTCACATCTGCTCCACAGTTAGTTTGAAAATATGTTTATTTCCGATGATCAACGCTAATTTTGTGTTAACTACTAGTAGATATTATTAGTGTTTAGTGCATTGCTACTAATGTGAACTAGATGTTGATAATCGGGTTGAATTAGCTCGATTGGAAGAATTATACAGTGATCTAGGATTCAATTCGAGACCAGTGTTGCGACATTGGAGCAACTAAGCAAGCCTTAAGAGATTAGTATAGATAGACTGGGTAAGATTCTTCTAGTCACTATTCGATAAATGTTTTGCAAATTGACTCTGGTCAATGTGTCATGATAGTGGAAGTAAATTATTGATCATCAAAATTTTCGTGCGTGAATTCTTGAATGCTTTTTTTGACCTGACTAGATATAATATTAATGGCTAGGTAAGTACATGAATAAAAAAAAACAAGATAGATCCAAAAAAGAATCAAATTTGATTTATAATTTTTTTTTGAAATTCAGGTAAATCTAATTTTTGAATTTAAACATTTTGATATGGAATAGTGGTAGGCGAAGGCAAAAATATCAAATATGAAAGGTTACAGAAAAAAAAAAAAAAAAATTGACGCATATAATAATAGTATGAAAGACCCGCAAACATATGCTCTGGGCCCCACCATGGTTTTCAACTTGATCATCATCTCTTAACTATTCACCAGAAAAACAAAAATTACACCAAACCCCAGAAAATTATTAAAACAACAAAAGAAACTTTTACTTTCTCCTCCTCTCTCTTTCTCTCTGGATCTTCTTCAAGCTAAGTCCATTAGGGTTTAACCTGAGCTCCAAATTCACCCGATTTTAGAGTTTCTCTCAGCTACATTAGCTCTTTGCTTGGTAAAGTAAACCCTCTTCCTTAGCTTTTTTCGCTATTTTTGTTTTCTTTACCTTTTTTTTCTCGCGTACGCCTTCATTTGCACTTTTTTTTCTTCTTCTGTAACTCTCTCTTTGATTGCCTTTCTTCATGAGATTTGGGGACCGTATTCAGGAGGTTTTTTGTTGGGTTTCTCTGAAGATTGTTCCCTTTTTTGTTCTGACCTTTCGTTTTCTATATGTGGTCTCTCACTGGGAGTTTTTCAATTCGTAATTAGGTTTATTCTAGTTTTCTGGGTTTGTTTCTCTTTGTTTTCACGCACTTGGCTCTCCATGATTTGACATTTGAGATTTGTTTGTGGGGTTTTTTTTGAAAAAATTATTGGATTTAATCGAATCCTCACTCCTGCTTCAGCTACTATTCTTTGTTTATCAGTAAATTTAAGTCCATGAGATCTGAAACTCAAGGACAATCTTCGATTCGTTCTGGTTTTGGTTGTCAGATCTCTTACCTCGCTCAATTTTGTGTTCTTCTTTCTCCTATTATAACGCGGTTTGATTTTGGTGAACTATAACGATATTTCTTATAACTTTTCCTCTAAATCTCGTTTTCTTCTAATCCGAGTAAATGATTGGTCCATCGCTGTTGTTTCTCTTCACATTACTCTCAACTAATTTTACTTTCAAATGCTCAAAATATCATAATTTTCTATAAGAGTTTGCCTTTTAAAAAAAATGTCTTCTTTTTCGCTGTTTAATAGGTATCTCTATCTGTACTTGTGTAGGGTTCATGATTGAGTCTGCAAACTATAATGACCTAAGCTATTAATTTGCATTTGTAGATCTGTTGCTTCAACTTTAATTTCGCCACTTTACATTTATTTCCCTTAGTTTTTTTTTTATTTCTTATCATTCCATTAGACATTGTTCTTCATTTGAAGTTACTCTTTAATTTAAACTGTTCCTTTTCTGATGATTCTTTTTTCAGGTAACTGTGATTGTTGCAGGATCTTGTATTCAGAAGTTTGGAAACATATCAATGAAGATGAATAACTCGGCGCTGCTTTGATTTTTCTTTAGATACTGTAAAAAAAAGCTGCTGCAATGGGATCGTTTGCAGGGTCCTGCGAAATTGTTGAAGAAAAAGATGAAGTAAGATTGGCAAAACATTCAGGGAGATATGGTAAATCGGTTTTGGGATCATCAAGCAACGATTTGGAGCGGAAGCAGCGAGAGTATCATGGTTCTCTTGAGTATGACATTGATAAGCTTTTTCAGTCTATACCTGTGAAACCATCGACGAGGCTAATGAGTTCTTCTTTCCATAATTTTGAGACGAGTGCGAGTGCCGGTCCAAGCAGGACTACGAGCCCTTCAAAGAGATTCGCCATGAAAAAACCGGGGACACCTCAATCGCCTAGAGTTTTCGGTATCTCTGATTCAGTTTCCTTGAAGCAGGCTCTGAGGGATCGTTGCATTTCCAAGGCGTCGGAAATGGCTGCTCAGAAACGGTTGTCGAAATCCGCAGCTGCGTCTCCGAGGGTCTCAGAAGCAGACAGGATAAAGAGTTTGTATAACCAAGTTTCGAATGAATCTACTAGCATGTCTGGGCTTGTTCCTTTGGACAAGGGTAAAGGAAGCTTGGTTGAGCCATCTTTGATGCCGGTAAACGATAAACCAAGCTCTTCAAGGAGCGTGATTCAGCGGTTTGAAGTGCCTTCTTACCCCATTTCTGAGCCATCTCAAGTTGGAACCAATTTGGGATTACAAAGAGTGGGAAATCAAATGCGGGAGATTAAGCTGTTGCATAAATCCAACAAATCTGGGTCTTGTCTTAGTTCTGGCAGTGGAGATTATGAGATAGAGTTAGATGAAAATGTTGCCTCTCCTTCCGCTCATGCTTTTTTTGAAGATGATGTGATAGAAATAGACAAACATGTCACCTCACTTCCTTCTGATTCCAGCAAGAAAGATCATGCGACAGAGCTTGAAAAGAAAATTCTCTCATCCACTCTGGATCTGGAACAGAAAGGGAAGTTGGATAAAGCACCTAGCTCAGGAACAGAGAAGAGCAAAACGATACGTAAGGTAACAAGAATGATTCCACGTCCCAAACAGCAGCCGAAAAAGAAGATTTTGCTTAAGAAGAAGTTAAAAATCGGGATCGTTTCTGTAGCTAACCCTACAAAAAAGAATGAAGAAACCGATATTTCCTTAGATTCTAGTGCAAATAAACTTTTCTGCCAAAGATGTCACTGTTCTTTAAAGAGCACCAGCATAGATAACCAACCGCCCTCATATACTAGTCATAATCCTGAGATTTGCTCAGACAGTTTGAGCTCTATTTCAAATTCTGTTGGTAAAGAAGCTCATCATGAAGCCGATGAGAACTCCTCTGGTTCTTGTAATGTTAGTCAAAGCTCTGAAGCTGAGATTGTCGTCATGAAACAAGATGTTTCCTCGAGCAATGACAGTGGAAATGGCGCAAGGGATGAAAAGGAAACAGAGATTCCAACTTCTAGTGAGAAATTTGAGTTCTCCTTGAGTTCAAAAGATAGTCTTGGGGATTATAGCAGGAGCACAAGCATGAGTGAGGAGAGCAATCTGAGCAGGTTTAGCTGTGGGAACAAGCCTCACATGTCGATGGATGTGAGATGGGAAGCGATTAAGCATGTGAAGTTGCAATACGGCTCTCTGGGTTTACGACACTTCAACCTTTTGAAGAAACTTGGTTGTGGAGATATAGGAACAGTCTATCTCGCCGAGCTGATTGGTACAAACTGCTTGTTTGCCATAAAGGTCATGGACAACGAGTTCTTGGCAAGAAGGAAAAAGAGTCCAAGGGCACAAGCGGAACGGGAAATACTTAAAATGTTGGACCATCCTTTTCTTCCTACATTATACTCGCAATTTACTTCGGATAATCTGTCTTGTCTAGTCATGGAGTATTGTCCTGGAGGAGATCTTCATGTCCTCCGACAGAAGCAGCTAGGCCGGTGTTTCCCTGAACCTGCAGCAAGGTAAAGAGTTACCTTTTTACATTGCGCGTGTAGATCATTAATTTGCTAAAATTGATGTTAAAAATTTGTTTTCAGGTTCTACGTTGCGGAAATTCTCCTTGCATTGGAGTACTTACACATGCTTGGTGTTATATACCGAGATCTGAAACCGGAAAACATTCTAGTCCGTGAAGATGGACACATTATGCTTACGGATTTCGACCTCTCACTTCGATGTGCAGTGAATCCGACTCTTCTCAGGTCAACTTCTCCGCCCGGTAAAGATCCTGCAAGGATGTCGGGTCCATACAACACATCCAACTGCATACAACCATTCTGTATCATTGAACCATCTTGCCAAGTTTCGTGTTTCAGCCCGAGGCTCTCCTCAAACCAACAACAAGGTAGAAAACCGAAAAGAACTGATCAGCTTTCGAAAACCCAACAACATTTGAAGAGATCATTGCCTCAGCTCGTGGCTGAACCAACCGAAGCAAGATCCAATTCCTTCGTGGGAACACACGAGTACTTAGCTCCCGAGATCATCAAAGGAGAAGGACACGGCGCTGCAGTTGACTGGTGGACTTTCGGGGTTCTCCTTTACGAGCTTTTATACGGGAAAACACCTTTCAAAGGTTACAACAACGACGAGACTTTAGCCAATGTTGTGTTACAGAACCTCAAGTTTCCCGATAGCCCGCTCGTGAGCTTCCAGGCAAAGGAATTGATCAGAGGGCTTCTGGTTAAGGAACCAGAGAACCGGCTGGGGTCAGAAAAAGGATCTGCAGAGATCAAAAGGCATCCTTTCTTTGAAGGATTGAATTGGGCTCTAATCCGGTGCGCAATACCGCCTGAGCTGCCGGATTTCTATGAGTTTGGCGGTGGACAGGAGGCGGCAGGTTCACCTGGAGGCAATGATAATAGGTATCTTGAATGCAAAGCCATAGGCGATCATCTTGAGTTCGAGTTGTTTTAAGTTAAGGGTCTTTAATCAAGACAGATGAAATTTTCTGGTATAAGCATTCAGAGTAAAATGTTGTTGTAATTTATGTTATCTAAGTTCTCATGTCTAATATGTAAATTTTTAGCCTCTTCTCAGACATAATCTCATATTCACCAACCAAAAGAATCTCATCAGCATCTCAATATATCAAATATTGCCGTTATTTTGTAGATTGCAAATAAAGTGTTAAATTGTTGTTTCCGAGCTCTCTTGGCGGCCGATTATATTTTAATATATTTTGGCTTTGATTTCTCAAGTATTTAAATACGTTTATACGGTCGCTTAGGCAAATTAATCGGCTAATTTTATTTAATCAAAATTGGCGATGATTGTACATCTTTTTACGTCTAAACGATTATTTTGTCATATGCAGTAATGAGCCATCTATATATTGAAATTGGGATTTTCATTATCTTTACTTGTTTTTCTTCCTCAACAGAGATTGCAACTTGCAAACATTAAAAAAGAAAAGCCCAAAAAGACATATTGATCATCAGATTGGCTCCACTTAAATTACGAAATTGAGTTTTATTTCTGCTTTTTAACTTTTCCTTTTGGCGGGATTGCTTGCTTTGATTTTGGAATGGTGTAAAAGCAAAGCAATTTCGTTTCAGAAGATTGAATTGAAGCAAAAGCAAAAGACACTCAAAAGTACATAAATAGATATTGGGAGAGACATAAGAGACTTGTTGTATGGAATAACAAGAAGAAAGACAAAAATAAAACATGAGTAGCAAGAACTCAGGAGCTACTCCTGCTACAGCTTCTGCAGTCAACACTAACGGTAAGCTTCCAATGGAGGAGAACGAAGAAGAAGAGATATGGAAAGTGGCGGTGTCGAGGTTTCAAGCCCGAGAAGAAGAGATCGAGAGAAAAAAGATGACTGTTAAGGAAAAAGTTCAACAGCGACTCGGTTTTGCAGAGGAAGCTACAAGATGCTTGACTCAAACATTGGAAGTAAGTGTAAAAGCCATTTTGTTTAGCATATTGTGATTGAATTTCAAAAAGGCAAAAAAAGTTGATAATGTACTTATTAAAACAGGAGCTAGAGATTATGGGAGATCCAATGAGAAAAGAAGTTGGAATGGTGAGGAAGAAAATCGACATGGCGAATCGAGATATCAAATCTTTGGCTCAAAGCTGTCAGAAGAAGGTTGTTCACATTTTTCATTCTTCGAATATTTTATTTTATAAAACTTTGTAGCTCTGTTTAACAGAAGAGAATAATCTGGACAGGAGAAGGAATACAAAGATACATTGGAGGCTTTCAACGAAAAGAACAAAGAGAAAACTCACCTTGTTTCCATGTTAATGGAGGTATTTGGTCTAAATCATATTCAATGATTTAAGCTTTGTACATTCATTCCTACAGCAGATCTAATGTGTGTTGATGAATTTTCTTTGGCAGCTACTGGCTGAAAGTGAAAGATTAAGGATGAAGAAACTGGAGGAAATCACCAAGACTGTTGGAACCTTGCAATGAGGATTTTACCTTAAAAGAGTCCTAAATTTGTTTGAGGTTCTTAATATTCGATTCTATTCAAGTCCTCTATTAAAAAGTGAGCTACGATGTAACACGATCCACGATAAACGAATGATTTTCCTAAGAAGATACGATCACGGCCAAAAACAAAGTTCCTGAGAGAGACAACTATGTTTGATACAATAACTTCATAACAGATCAAACATCAATATACTCATATATCCAAAACTAGCTCTTATAGCTAATTAGAGGAGATTGTTAATATCGAATCAAACTTGTCATTACCCGCTTTTCTTTTACTCTGCTGGCTCAGTGTTTACATACCTGTTTGCGTAATCTAAGTACTCCTGCAAGTAACAATCAAACATAAAAGAGGTTTCCAAGAAAGAAATGAGGAAACAGAAGAAAGATTTCATCGGTCTCTAACAAATGCAGAAATTAGTAACCGTACCTGAAGTATAACTACCGCGGCAAACTTGTCCGACATTGTCTTCTCTTGAACTGGATGCAGATTCAAGGGCTTCAACATCAGTTCAACGGTCTGTGGACAGTATTACATGACATCCAATGGCTTTAAACTTCTATTTACTATGACTTGAAAGATTTTTAAATCTGAACAAACTATACCTTTGATGATAACCGCTCATCCCAATATGTGTACTTCACATCCTTGAGTTTTTCGGTTTTACGAAGTTCCTCGATGAAAAGATTCACAGTGACAACCTGTTCCAAGTTGAAAAAAAATCCTTTTTTATGGTTATAAGTGCTATGAAGAGGAAAAGTACTTCACAGTTCAGTGGAAAAAACTTACGTCCTCTACATTGTTCAGTTTGCCAAATGGATAACCAACGACTAAGCCCGACACAGAAAATGCTTTGACCTGCATGAGTAAAGGCAAAATGATTGGTGTACTCGAACAGAGTTCATAAGTCTACTTGTTGATAGATTACATACAATGCCGAGGACTAGTGTTGAATATAACTTAATAGTAAGTAATACAGAGATACTAAACACCTAAAAGAATAAACCTTGATCCTTTGATTGCCATTAATCACAAAAAAGCTGTAGGAAGAAAGTATTGAACAACCATTACAATCTTAGTAGACACTGATCTATACTATCAAGCCTTCTTCGTCATTGTCCAAAACAACTAATAAATGTGTACAGGCAAATGATTGGTGTACTCGAACAGAGTTCATAAGTCTACGTGTTGATAGATTATCTACAATGTCAAGGACTAGTGTTGAATATAACTTAATAGTAAGTTTTACTGAGATACTAAAAGCCTAAAAGATTAAACCTTGATCCTTTTATCGCCAGTGATCACAAATAGCCATACGAAGAAAGTATTGATCAACCATTACATACCTACCTCTCTTCATAAAAGATGATGAAGGACTCGATCTTAGTAGACACTGATCTACACTATCAAGCTTTCTTCGTCATTGTCCAAACCAACAAATAAATAATAGTCTCTCCACTTCTTAACAGGATCCTAGAACTCATCTAGCTTGAGCTAAAATACAGAAACAAGCAAAAAATTTAGCACTTACCAAGTTCTGGAAATCTGTAGCCATCAAGTCAATGTTTGTTTTCTTCCTAAGCAGAACACTGCAAGAGAAGTAGAAGATTTCAATTTTGGCTAATATAACTAGACAGGATATGCAATGTTTTTGAAGATAACATTTAAACTAATGTTGTAGTATCTGATTGAGAAATTTGAATCTGAAAGAGAGAGTGAATGAAACTGAATCATGTGTACCTCAATGGAGTTGCAATCATATTTGAAGGATCTGAAATAGCTAATCCAACATACTTATCACCAACATCTAACCCAAGAAACCGCCCAGGGACTGACACTTTTGTCTTCAACGCATCGCCCAATAATCTCAATGGCTTCACATACTTCATTTCCTGGACAAATATAACTTCACAAAGAAATTTAGAAAGTCAGTCTAAACTATAGAGTTATGTCTCGTTTCAAGTCTTCAAATTCAAAATATGATCAGAAGAGCTAAGTCAAAGAAGAATTATGTCAAACCTCAGTAAAAGAAATGACTAACAATACAAATGCTTACAAAAACTCACTCAGACATTTTGTCGAACATCTTATCTGCAATGCATATTTAGTATTAACTTTGAAACAACAGCCAACATATCTATCGACATTTCTGATTCAAAAGCGCATGTAACTTTAGAAGAAGCAATCTCTCAATCTGTAATCACCATAATTGATGATCCTTAATTGATGGGATCGAAATTGCTTGCCTATCTCAGTCGATCATGAAAATTTCCCGACTATCTTCTCCAGAACTTGTAGAGATAAAAGAAAAAAGGAAGGATTTTTATTTGAAAAATTAGACACCTATATTATATAAGTGGAATCAAACTTCCAATCCACTAGAACAAATTGAGACTAAAAAAAAATAGATATCTGTTTATAAAGTGCAGAGATTTGAGGATTGTTTGTACCAAAAACCTTCAATTAGACAATGAAACAAGTGTTTGAAAAGGGTTGAAAGGAACTTCTGACGTACTTAAAAGGCGAAAATTTTCAGGCGCCGGAGCACGAAATCTGGCGAGAGGAAGCGACGAAATGGCCACTGGAAGGTCGAGCAAGATAATGGAAGGGTTTAGAGGATGAACCGGAAAAGGTTTATTCCGGTTCGTTTCGGTTTAGTTAAGGCAGGGAAAAGGAAATGGGCGTGGAGATGGTTAAGAAGACGAAGAGCCAGGAAATAAATATTTTAAGGTCTTTTATTTTCTTAATGTTTAGCCCTACGGGCGGGTGGGAATAAATAAAATATTTATAATTATTTAATATTTGATTTAAATTTAATTTAATGTAATGTCATACTTAATTTTTACTATCAATTTCAAACTCATATATATATATATATATATATATATATTTTAAAAATTTGGATGATTATTTCTGTACCGAATAAAGCAAAGTACGTGATTACTCCTCCAAATAAAAACAGTAACACGGCCACAT
This sequence comes from Eutrema heterophyllum, assembly GCA_002933915.1. Lineage (NCBI taxonomy): Eukaryota > Viridiplantae > Streptophyta > Magnoliopsida > Brassicales > Brassicaceae > Eutrema > Eutrema heterophyllum. Next base: position 209,192 of record PKMM01023693.1, on the reverse strand, counting down.
AACTTAAGAGCACCCACATTGCACAATTACGTGGGTGTCTTTAGCATATTTTATAATAAAACTTAAGAAAATAGTGAAGACCCGTGTCTTTGTGAAGACATTTTTTTTTTGTTAAGACACCTTACGTGTCAGCATCCTATTTGTCTGAGTATTTTCTAAATATGTAAAAAAAAAATTTCTTTGCTTAAACGCAGAAATCATCGCCATCGGTATCTCTTTATTTTGCATCGATTTCTCTCTGTTCGGATCCAAGCTTCGATTTCGTATCTGATGAATCGATTTTGAGCAATCGATCTCTCTCTGTTCGCCTTTGGAGATGAATCGATTTTGAGCACTCGGCTTGGGAGATGACAGATAATCACACCTCAACTCAATCGGTCGTCTCTCCTCCTACCTCCACGCTACAACGTAAATCTCCATCTCTATGCTTCAGTTTCGCTTAATTTCACAATTGCTCCTAGGTTTGTTTGATGTGTTTCGAAATTGAATTAATTGGAAAGTTTTTTTTCGGCAGAGTTGAAAGAGATTGCAGCTCTGTTTGATACTGGATCATATACCAAGGAAATCCGCCGTGTAGCTCTGGATGTGCGTCTCACCGTGGGACTACGACGGAAGCTCACCAGTTCTGTGATCTCTTCTTTCCTTGATTTCGCTTTGGTTCCTGGTTCTGAGGCTCATACTCGTCTTTTTTATTTTGTTAAGGTATGTATCGCCTCACTTCTCCGTTTTGATTTCATGTAATTGTGATTCTGAGCTTAGGTTCTGTAATTTGCGAATTTTAGATTTAGTTAAGAGTGAAGTAGCTAGCTATATTCGAGTTATGCCCGTGAAGCTTGTTTTATATATACTGACGCTTGAATTTGTATTCTTGGTTCAGACTGATGAACATGACAAGGAAGTTGATACAACATCATCAACTTCCCAAGCTCCTCAGCATTTACATGCGGAGCTCGAGATTTACTGCTTCTTCATTGTTCTTCTTTTTCTCATTGATCAGAAAAATTACAACGAGGTTACCTTTCTTCTATCTCTATTATTATAGTGTTTAGTTTTTGAGAAGCTTCCTTGCACTACAATGGCGGTCTTCCCCATCTGATCTTGGGTTTTATTCTGGCATTGTGAGGGATATGAATATTTGCTGTAAATGTTCTTCTTGCTTAGTGGCCATGATAGTCACTTGATCCGTACATATTTACTCTAAGTCACTTGAGCCATGATAGTCACTTGATCCTTGCTAAGTCTCGATTATGTGTACACTTGATCCCTACATATTTTATGATCTCTTGTTTTTGTTCAATTCTATTTTTGATCATTTTATTTTAAGGTGTTACTATGCTATGATTATAGCTATGTAAATGGTTGAGTTTTGCATTTGCTGAGAGTCTCTAGCTTCATAGATGATAGATTTAACTATGAATGATGATACATGACATGAACATTTACATACTTTGTTAATTAATCTTGTTGATTTCATAATTTCAGATGTGCTTTTCTTTCTTATCTTTCAGGCCAAACTTTGTTCTGCACCTACCATTGGTCGCCTCAACAATGTAAATAGAAGAATTGTTGATGGCATTGCTTCAAAATTGTATGTTTACTACTATTTAAGATATGAGCTAACTGATGATCTTGCTGAGATACGTAGGTGAGTAACTTGACTTTTAACTTTTATCATATTAGTTCAACAATCACTTATCTCTTTAACTTGATTCTCTTTCTGTTGCAGTACTCTTCTTGCTCTACACCAGCTGGCGACATCACAAAATGAAGAATTGGGCAAGGTGCGTAGTTTTCAAATATTCCATCTTCTCAATATTACTGCATTGTTATTTTTACTAGGAGCCTAGGAGTAATGAGTAAACGACCCTTTCTGTTTTTGGTTACACAAGATAGGAAATAGGAGAATATTAGTAATGACTTTTGGTGGTCCAAATTTGTTAGCAACTTCTGTTTTGGCATACTTTCACGTAGATTGATACTTGAGTGTCTATTTGACTGAGAAATTCTCGAAAGTTAGTCAAAGTTACTGTCCACTTTTGCAGAAGTATATCAGTCAGACTTAAATTTTGTCAAACCGATACTTGAGTGTCTATTTGACTGAGAAACAAAAACATAGCTTTCTTTTTGCTATTTATGCAGTCCAAAAACCAGATCTTCTCCTCCAAACCATATCTTCTCTAGCAGTCCAAACCAAATTGCCTTTTCTTCATCTTTCCTTGTTTATGTTATGGTTTCTAGGAATCCATATAGTTTTTCTCAAAACTTTATGGACCTCTTGAATATACAAGAGAGTAATAATCTTGAAACTTTTCCTTCTTCTTCCTCTTCTATCCAGATGAGCTCATCACAAATCCCTCAGTATAATACCCAATGTAGTGATGGGAGTAAGCTAGATGAGAACTCAAGAGAAGGTAGACGCAGATGGACTGTCCCTGAAGATGTTGTCCTGATCAGTGGTTGGTTAAACACCAGCAAAGATCTAATCGTGGGGAATGAGCAAAAAGGGGTTGCCTTTTGGGATAGAATTGCATCCTATTATGGAGCTAATGAAGCAGTAGCGGGTAAACCAAAGAGAGGGGCCGGTCAATGTAAGCAGAGATGGAAAAAAATCAATGAGAGTGTCAACAAGTTCGTAGGATGCTACAGCCAAGCTTCGGGTAGGAGAAGTAGTGGCCAGTCTGACGATGATATTCTCCAAATGGCTCACGAGTTGTACTTCAACGATCATCAAGTGAAGTTCACCCTAGAGCATGCTTGGAGGAAGCTTATGCACGATCAGAAATGGTGTAGTTCTAGTTCCTATAGAGGTAATGACAGCTCCAAAAGAACTAAGCTAGGTGAGGGTGGCGCATACTCCTCAACTTCAAATACATCATCTCGTGTTGAGGAAGAAGCAGCCTGTCCTCGCCCTCCGGGTGTTAAAGCAGCCAAACGCAAAGCGAAAAAGACAGAAAGTGAATCTAGTTCAATGTTACAGTTTCAGAGGATGTGGGAGATCAAGGAGAAAGACATAGCTGTGAGAGAAAGACTATCCAAGCAGCGAATTCTCGAAAGTCTCATAGCCAAAACAGAGCTTTCTGAGGATGAAATCAACCTGAAAAACAAGCTAATTGCTGAGATGTTAGGATAGTTTTTAGTTGATGTCTGCTTTGTTTTTAATTATGTATGATGTGTTTTAATTATGTATGCTTTGTTTTAATTATCTATGATGTGTTTTTAATATCTGAATCCTTTGTTTTGAATCGATTGGAATCATTTGAGAGATGATTTATGGAAAAGTTAAAAGATTTGATGAGTGATTGATGTTGAATGAGTTATAAAAAGCACTTCAAAACAGTGGAAATCTAGCAAGAGAACGCCAAAACCACACAAACTTTCGCCTTTGCTTATTACTTTCGTCTTTGTGATTGATGTTTAATACCAATGGTCACTCTTTTCTTATTACTTTCGTCTTTCTTGGCTGTTGATTTCAGGATAAAGACAAGAGGGGACATGGGAGAGATGATTGATGAAGTCTTTATGGAGGTTTCATGCCCGTGAACTCACAAGTGGGACAGAAAGAGGGGACATGGGAGAGATGATTGATGAAGTCTTTGTGGTGGTTTCACGCCCGTGAACTCACAAGTGGGACAGAAAACAACAAAATTTCATAGGATTTTGTCATGTATTTGTTTCACGAGTCGTCTATATATTGAGAACTGAAATCAAAACTTCAATTTCAACTCTCTCTTGCATTAAATTGTCATTTCTCTCTTGTATCCATTTCCCTTTTTTATTATCACACAAACATGTCTTCTTCAAATTTAGATGAAGAATTTGATCAAGCTTTTGATGAACACTTTGAGAGTCTATTTCAAGAAAGCATAGATAATTATGGCCATCATCAAGGCGCAACTAGTTCAAGGCGTAAACGAGCTTTTGTTGAAAGACGACGCGAGGAAGGGCACACTCAGTTATGGAATGATTATTTCAGTGAACATCCTACTTACTCTCAAACTATGTTTCGCCGTCGTTTCAGAATGAACAAGCCACTGTTCTTACGTATTGTTGATACACTATCCAATGGAGTACCATACTTTCAACAAAAACGAGATGTTACGGGAAGGTTGGGTCTGTCAGGACTACAAAAGTGTACAGCAGCCATTCGTATGCTGGCATATGGTTCTGCAGCTGATGCGGTGGATGAATACCTTCGCCTCGGTGAAAGCACCGCACTTTTATGCTTGGAAAATTTTGTGGACAGCATTATTTACTTCTTTCAGGATACCTACCTAAGAAGGCCTACACCAGAGGATCTCCAACGATTACTCAATCAAGGAGAGGCACGCGGATTTCCCGGGATGATATGAAGCATTGATTGTATGCATTGGGAGTGGAAGAATTGCCCAACAGCTTGGAAAGGGCAATATTCCCGTAGATCAGGAAAACCTACAATCGTTTTAGAGGCTGTGGCTTCACAAGATCTCTGGATTTGGCACGCATTTTTTGGACCTCCAGGTACCTTAAACGATATCAATGTTCTTGACCGCTCACCAGTTTTTGATGATATATTACAAGGTCGAGCTCCGAGAGTGGATTACTTTATCAATGGGCGACAATACAATATGGCTTACTATCTCACTGATGGGATATATCCAAAATGGGCAACTTTCATCCAATCAATCTCACTTCCACAAGGTCTGAAAGCTTCATTATTTGCTCAATGTCAAGAATCTGCCCGAAAAGATGTCGAGCGTGCTTTTGGGGTCTTGCAAGCTCGATTTGCGATTGTCAAAAATCCCGCTCTTATTTGGGATAAGACAAAAATATGAAAGATAATGCGAGCATGTATCATATTGCACAATATGATAGTAGAAGACGAACGAGATGGATACAGTCTATACAATGTATCAGAATTCTATCAAGGAGAAGGAAGCGGGACTTCACATGTGGATTTAACGTATTCTACAGATATACCTACCAATCTCTTCAATATGATGGGCGTCCGAAATCGACTTCGTGATACAACAATACATAACCAATTGAAAGCTAATTTGGTTGAACATATATGGCAAAAAATTTTGCACCACTCAAAATTAAACCCGAGTTAATTACGTTCTTGATAATGCTTTTATATGTATCTATCATTCTACGTATTTATTTTTCGTTTATTATATCAAATTTTAAGTTTGAATTTGTTTTCACGTATTGTAATACATGCTTAAAGGTATTTATAATATAATATATTTATTTTTTATAAAATATTATATAATTATAATTTTTATTTTTATTTTTAAAATTTTCCATAAGTTTAAACCAACATTTGTTATTTTATAAATTTAAACTAAAAAGACATATTTTAAAAAATAATTATTTTTTAATTTTTAAGACACCATTAAAGGTGTCACTAATGGAAGTTGAAAAACAAGGGAGGATCTTAACTTAAAAAATTATTAAATTTAATATTAATTAATTTTAAAGACACTCATGTGGGTGTCTCGGGGGTGCTCTTAGTTTCTTGTTTTCCATGCCCCACGTTGGACACCTTATTCACAGAGCATTGACTTCCCTTGGTTAGAACTTAGAAGCACCAAACAGATGGGTGCCATGCTCCTACCTAGCCATTAGAGCCGTTGCATAGTTCATATACTTAAGTACATAATGGAAGTGGAAAAAGAGGAGATGGAGGAAAACAAAAGTATCTTTGAATGGTTTGGGTAAAAAATTATTTAGAAGTTTCCAATGGTTTGGGTTTTCTCACCAACATTTTCTCGGTCCCAAGTTCTGTACCGCAAACTTCCTCGCCCCACATGACTGGTACAAACTCTGCATATCATCAAAAACATTTCCCGGTTTAATGTTCGATTGTTCGACCAATAGACTCCACAAACGATCAAAATCTCATATAAGCTAGGCCAAGCCATCTTACTCTTAATCCTCTATATCTAAGGCGGAAAAATGAAGCTTACATTGTCAGATTGGGATCAAAGAACAACTGCTCCAGGAATGGTGAATCTTGTTCCATGAGAAAGATCGGCTTTTGGGTCAAGTATCAGAGGAATCAGTTCGTGATGACCCATCAATCGACCTGATGGCAATTAGATTAGAATCAAACGAAATAGGAGGAAAAAGTCATCGCAAACCTTGAAAATCGTTGGACGTGAAATCAATTTTTCATCCGAAGCGTGTGGAGAATGGAGGTGAAGCGACATTGCCAACCTAAAATCGATATTTTGTTGAAGCACAAAATCCGCATTGGAAAACTTTGAATCCGCAGCTCTTGGACCTGAACCATATAAATCAAGGGAGTTTTATCTACGGAATTAGGAATTGGAGAAGCATTATGAGATCGAAGTAAGCCGAAAAACTTTGATTAAGGAGAGAGAGAGCGCGTCAGTTTGGACTTCGGGAAAGTGAGTCTATATACAGAGGGCGTCGCTGGTAAATTGGAAGTGTCAGGAAGTGGAATCGATTCCCATTTTAGAACACTTGGCTTTTTCATAATGAGGATTTCAACGATTGGAATGCAGAGATGATGTGGAATGTTCTGATGTTTTGATTGGAGTATTATTTCTGTGAAGCTATGTGGCATACCTAAGAAGCCAGGAATTATTTCCCTTTTATATAAAAGAGAATCTGGGAACCGGCTGGTACGGGGTGGTTTAAGTGATTTTCCGAAATTGATTCGGTTTAACTTTAACCGGATTTCCGGCCTTTTTCATTCTCTGCCAGAGATAAGCCTCCGTTTTTGTTGTTTCTTTGCATCTCCTATTCTCTCAAAATCACAAACTTCCAGATTTTTGAATTTTCATTCCTGAAATTACCCATTGTGAGAGGTTTTGTTCAATAGTTTTCGAGTTTCTTGTACCAACTCTGATGGCGATCTTGGATCCTTCGAAAAATCCTCAGAAATCTAGGCTAATGCTTCCAATGCTTATTCATTATTATATGTTTTCCTTCACATTTTATTCTTGTTTGGATCACTTTACATATGATATTCTGTAAATAGTCAATGTAGTGTTTCATTACTAAAGAATAGACTTCAACAAGTCCAATGACTCCTAAATGCTAAATCATTCACATTGTAACTGCAATCTTGTCTATAACCATAAGTTAAAGAGAAATTAAAAAGATCGACAAGCAGCTTTGAATGCATAAAATCACTCATTGAGCTTACTTGAATGATGATCATATTAGGTTGATTGCAAAACAAAGTGTCATTGCTTATACAAAGTCTCAAACTTTAGACATAAATGTTTCTGCAGAGGGAAGAAAGGAAACAATTCCAAAAGCAGGCATTTTGGCCTAACAACATCACCACAACAAAACAAAACAAAAAAAAACAGTTCAAAGAAAAACATCTGCAGAAAGTGCAGTCAAAGGAAGGTAAAAGAGGACTTGATTTGGTTTTTTAACACTTTCTTCAATGAAAGACTTGAGTTGATATTCCCATCTGATGAAGAACACTAGAGGTAGACGAGGCTGACCTCAAGGCTTCAGCCAATGGTCCACCCATATTGTGGTGGTTGCCTCCACTGCTCCACCAATTCATGTTCTGTTGTTGCTCCCTCTCATTGTTGTTTCTCAGGTTTTCTTCTTCTTCTTCACTGCCTGTGGAAAGTTTTAGAGAAACATCCGAGGGAGCGTTACCGGGCATGGAGATCGAAAGATGACAAGTCGATGAGCTCATCGGACTTGAGGTAGAGTCGGAAGATCGTGGCCAATCGTCAAAGAAATGCCTCAGGATGTGACCATCGTCTGATCTTCCACTGCTGAATCCACTGTGAGCTTCATATGGCCTCTTGTTGTTGCTTTCTTGTTTCATCTCTGAAGAACAACTGTGAGAGACAAAATTCACATCTTTTATGATCAGAAACAAAACATGAACATTGTCAAAAAAGGAGATTTAAACAGGAAAGTTTCAAACTTTTATCTATTTAAGTAGAGATTAAAGACTGATAAGTGATAAACTCGATAACCAAGTCCTACTGATTGTACACAGTTTTCCACTATCAAAGAGACTTGGTTAGAGAATTGAATAAATCAGACACTGAGAGCATCTCCAAAGTGACCGCAAAACATCAAATTTGGTGTTATACTATTCACCACATCAAACACTATTTATTTATTTTATTAATAAAATAATTAATGCTAAATTTGAAATATTTGTTTTGGTGTGAAATTTGGTGTTGTAGTTGGAGATGAAAAATAAAGTGGAACATCTCTCTATCCAAATGTTATCATTATCTCTCAACAAAAGAAGGAAAATAAGAATTTAGATTCTATCAAATCCAAATGTTATCATTATCTCTCAACAAAAGAAGGAAAATAAGAATATGTTTTTTCACAAAATGATGATAAGTCTCTCTGTCACCCAATGGCCAACATTACCCCTTTCCTCACAGCATTACTTCACAGTGGAATAACTATTCCCAAATCTCAAACAACAAGATTTTAATAATTTCAACACATGTATCAAAAGCTATGTATAATCCTTTGTAATTAGGCTTCTGTTATTATGCAAAACACTTGTCTCAAGTCTCAAGAAACTTAACCAAGGCTAATTAATCATGACGTCAATTAAATAGAGTGTTTGTTTTTTCTGTACCTTTGATGACTATTAAGGTGGAGATGTTGAGATGACGAATGTGAAGAACCAGAGGAGAAGAACAGATTGTTTGGTCCATTACCAATCTCCTCGCCTAAGGCAAAAGAAGATGCGGTGGTTGTGGCAGCGTTTGTGGCGGCGGTTGTGGCGGTTTCCACAGGCTTTCTTGAACGGTTTCGACCACGGTGGATGTGGCGGTCGCAATACTTGTGACCGCCTACAACATCCCTCGAACATCTCCATTTCTTCCCGTCTGTTCTCTTGCACCTCCCTGGCTCAGGATCCATTGCCCCTCTTCCCCAATACCCTGTTTTTTGTTTGTTGTTGTTATGTTCATTAGTGACAACCAACAAAGATCTCACTCAAGACATTGATTAAGAGTGTTTCTAAACCCAACTTGTCTTGTTCCCTGTTGCTCATAGATCTTTTAGAAAGAGGTTTAAAGTCCTTACAAGATTGCAAAGTAGCCTTGTATAGATAAATGTATTTACTTCATTGTTTGGTCATGGTGAGTCTATGAGTTGGAGTTTCTAATCTTGGAAACATCAAAAACAAAAAGCATATGCATTCCTGATAAGAAAGATTCTTTCAAAGAGATTAGAAGTATAAACAAGAGAGAGAGAGAGACTGACAAGAAGGCTGGTGATGAGGGAAGTTATGTTGAAGAGGATGGTGAAGGAAGTGCAAAGGGGATTGATGGAAGAGACTTTTCTTGATGGGTAAGAGGAGCTCTTGAGGAACTGAAGCACCAGCCAACATGTATCTGTAGATCAGTGCTTGAAGCTCAAGTTCTTGCCACTGTGCCCAGCTGAAGAAGTTTCCCATCTCTACAAGTTTCACATACAAAAGACAGACAAGACCCAGATTAAAAAAAAAATAATCAGCATTAACTTCAACATTTGAGTGAAAAAGTGTTGCCCTTTTCAAAAGACAGGAAACACTTACTGAGAAACCTGGAAGAGGAAGAGGAAGAGTCAGGAGAAAAGCATGAGAATGAGGAAGAAGAGGTGGATTCAGGGACAAAGAGAGGAAGAGCAGCAGCAGAAGTTGCAGTTTGGGATTGAATCTGATCAAAGAAAAAGTTTGATATCTTAGTTGCAGAACCTTGTTCTTCTGACTCATTCTGCTGCTGACTTCTCCATTGTTTCAGTTGCAAGTCCATGGAACAAAGAGAGAGAAAGAAAGAGAAAAAGAGAAAGAAATGTGTTGGTTGCTTTTGGGATAGTTTTTTCCCCACTTCTTTTGTTATCAGAGAGTCTGGCTTAATAAGCAAAGACAACCACAACAAAAGTCTTATTTGTTTGGCTTCTGATGTAAATACCCCAAGAAAAATAAAAAAGAGTTATTTTCTTTCTCTTTGTTCTTTGCAACAGTTGCTGGAGAGAGCTAGAAAGAGCTAAACAGAGAGAGAAAAGTGTTTATTATGAGACAAAATTAGAGTGATTTTTATATAATATCTGATAGGTTTAAAAATGGTTTCTTTATCTAATATAAAATTATGTAAGAAAAACCCAGAAAGAAAGCACTGCAAGATGCAGATGGAGAGATAGTAACCTGCAGTGTTTATGTCTCACTGCCTTGGAAATATCACTTCCTTTTATATCTCATTTTAATATCACATAAGTAGCTTAAAGAGAAAAGCGAAGCCTATTAAGATATTGTAATTAAGGATTCATTCAATGTGATTGTAAAAGTAACCTTCAGTTTCTGTGAATACAGATGTCATTTGTTTCAGAGTTTGTGTTACAAATGTATTAAATCCTGAACATAATCACTTTGGATTTGACTAACTCCACAGTCAACTGATGTATACTATATGATGTTGTAGATTGCATTTAGAGAAAGCTGCAATATATATGAGGATCTATATAATTAGATGTGAATTGACTAACTATGATTTTCTTTTTACAAGAAACTACTTAATATATAATTACGTTAGTAAAATTACGATATAACTATCTTACCATTTTCCATTTTACAATATAAACTCTTTGACAAAAAAAAGTGGTGAAATAAACTTTTAGACTACATATTTTGGTCTTAACTATTCTTGTTTTTGGCTAATAAATTATTTAGTTATTTATAATTTGTAACCGTCGATATTATTATCATTTATTACATTATTTTATTAAAATATAATTTGTAACGTATGTAAGTTTTTGAAGTTGTGATTTCTCTTATCTTAATAACTTGGTTAGCACCAAATCTGTGGTGGGATGTTGAAGGTTGGTATAATACTTTCAAATAAAATTGGACTTTTTTTTGGGTTCGAATCCGTTTTAAAACAGTATTATTAACGGTTAGTTCTGAGTCTGGAAAATCTACATATTTTTTTAATTGATCTTAGAATATAAACAGTATACTTTCTAGACTTTCCAGTTTTAAGTCTAGAAAGTCTACAAATTTTGTTTGATAATATAAAAAAACAAAAAAAAAATTTAAAATTGGCTAGCTAGTAATAGTATATCTAAATATCGATACCAGGGAATAAAATATTACCAGAAAAGGCCAAGTAATCTTGGAAACATTTATTAAAATGAAGTGAAAAAGCATTCATTTATATCTTCGCTTGGGTGAAGAATACAAAAGACATTTATGAATTTCAAAGTATCTTTTTTTGGTGGTGCCACGATAGTATTAATTTGTAGTTTTGAGGAAATAAAGTAATAAATATGAGCAAAGGACGATAACGATATTACATGTAGGAGTGAGCCAGCCAAAGGCTCTGAGATGAGAGAGAGCTTCCTAAGTTTCTTTCTATTCAATCAATCATTCATTCCCAACAGTTTCGGCGGCATGCATTTATAAGCCGAATTAACCTAAACTTTGCGTTTTTGCTCTTCCACAAGAAAAATATCACAAAATCAATTAACTATGGAGGGATCGGCTAAAAAAAAAAAAGGTCAATTACATTATAGATCACGTTCAATCTTTCATCTATAAACTGTATTTGTGTATAAAATATATTTTACAACATAAAAATATGGATCTTAGAATATAAATAAGTTTTGTTTGATTATATTATTAGCCATGTGCACTAACATCTCTGGGCACTTCTTCTTCTTCTATACAATATTCATTAGGTAAGTTGGTTACAAACTCTCATGTAGAAGGTGAAGGTAGAGTGTTGGAATATGAACTTTGCTCGTCTTGCATTATTTTTTGTTTCTTATAAGTAAGCCCACCTTTTTTGTTTCTTGGAGCCCATAAATTTCTGGTTCGGCTCTTCTCAATTAATATGTAGGAGATACTTTCTTTTACCCCGAAGATACAAATTACAGAATTATTGTATATGAATGAATACATTAGTGCAAAAATTACAATACTACATCCTTACTTGTTGTTTTTTTGTTTTGTTCAAAACATTCTTATTTGTTGTTTAAATTGTCTAAATAAAACAGAAAATTGGATATGGCCAAGCATGTCTTAAACTAGGAGCATTCCCTAAATAAATTTAGACCTGTTGTCTTTCTTTGAGGAGAAAGAAAGAAATTAATAAAGAAAAATAGAATAAAATCAATTCCAAAAGGGGAAAAAAAAAGAAAAAAATTCAGTGGTTGAAAGGTAGGGTCACGTGCTATAATCAAGACCATATGAGATCAAAAGAGGGCCCGGCCCAAACTCATCAACCTACTCGATTTCTCAAATCACGCGAGCTGAGCCTAGCCGGAGCTGGAGTAGATAAAAATCAGCTTAGGAGCCCTAGTTTCCGACGAGGGCGCAGACAGTAGGTCCCACTATATATTACCTTTCTACCCCCAAAAGCTACCCTCTATTTACGCACTATGCCATTTACCAAGAATACACAAGAGAATCGGCTGTTGTTTCCAATCAACTTTTCACCAATGTCCATCATAGTTAATCATTGTTGGTTGTATACTAATCAGGTTAGTGATCACTTAACCAGAAAGCAAACCTAAACAAACCGACTATGCTATATATCGGCACTGGATTAGACTTATATATGTTCATTGTATTAGAAAATAATATTCCACATCGGAAGGAATATTAAATAATATATAAAATATATGAGCCAATCTATTTATTGTCAATTGATTTTGTGTTAGAAGCTCATGTACTTTAATATGGTATCAGAGGCCGATCCATAATCGATCCAACCCAAAATTGACTTCATCGAAATCGACCCGACACAAAGTTGGTCACGTCGATCCATGCCCGAACATAGTGAAATCAATGGCCAAAAAACTATCATCTCGAAGGAGCGTATTAGAAAATAATATCCTAGATCAAAAATTGGAAAAGATATTAAATAATATATAAAAGATATGAGTCATTCCACTCATGTATTTTAATACATTGTATGTACTAATTTTAATCCCCGCAAATACTTTTAAGTTTGATCCCATAACTATAGGTCATATTGCTTATCTATGTATAGACTTGATTATATCATAAAAAGAGTGACGAATGGTTGAACAATTGAGATTCAGAAGAAGAAAGGAGGATGAGGAAATAGGAGCTAGGAACTTGGAAGAGTTTTTGAGGTCACATGTCCCATGAGAAGACAAATACGTTTTTCGGGACATTGTGCCAAAAAAAAGAAATAATTTAATATACTTGTTGTCAGAAATAAAACGTATGTACATTACAGTAGAAGGGTCAAGTTGAGTCAACGTAGGGCCTATTTTGGTTGTATTTTGTGAAGTAATAGGCAAGTCAGTCCAGCACGCGAGGCCTCACGTGATACCTACAAGCCTTAATCTTGAGTTGCAACCATTCTTGATTTGGTTCACGACCATGGTTGTGGTTATTACGTAATTTTTTTTTTTTGATAATCGGGGAGGATTCCAGGCCGAAGCCCAGACTAATTTCTCCGAGACCTGAGCAGGCACCCCTTTATTTTTCTACTTATGACTTTTTGTCCTAGGTACTCCGATGGTCAAGAGTTAATGTGATAATTCTGTTTTCGCGGAAAATCGATTCCTGACCTGGACCAACATGGCGACTTTTTTAACAACAGGGAATCACCCCACTGCAAGCTCTTGGTTATTACGTAATTTTTATCATGTAGTATACGGTTTATAAAGGTTGCAATTATTATAGTTAAATACGGTTACCATTACCGATTATGATTTTTATGGGCTTACTATTAAATATATCATATGATTTTTATGGGCTTACTATTAAATATATCATATGATTTTTATGGGCTTTCTAAACCTGATTTTTAAAACCAAACACAGATGTTTGTATGATTTGAAACATTATTTTTTAGATTTCAGTTATTCTATTAATTCTACTAAAACCTTCATTTGAATTGAGTATTATTCTTTGTGAACAACTAACACGGCAAAACAATTTATCGTGGATCTGCTTTTAAGCCCACTATTAGATGGACCCTACCATGTGATCTCTCAATCTGGGCCGTCCATTTGTTTGAATGTTGAGAAGAAGAGTTCGCGTTTGGTCCCCTACCGCCACCGGTTTCTTCTCTGTAGCACTTACGATCAATCATCATGCCTTTTGTTTTAGGAAATCATTTTTTCATATTTTCTTAGTTAATATTGGGGGGCCTAGTTTTTATTTCACTACACTGAATATGAAAAAATTCCAATCTGTAAAGTGTTTCTATAGACCAGCACTCACAATAAATCCATAAAGACATAATAATGTATGTTACAAAGTGAAACGTGCACATTGTCACATTCACATTACGAGGGATATGCGTTTGAAGGTATAAACCTAGTGTGCAAAGATTAAAGATTGTCTCAACAACCCAAACTTGGAAGTTGGAACATACCACATAAGGAAGACAACTCACTGGTTACGATCTCATTAAAAACATTTGGCGTGATATATGTTACAGATCAAACTGCAAAAAATTGAAAACGAAATAACTAAATAAGTTTTATAAGGGAAGGTAAGAGTTGGAATGAAATTGATACTATTTCCCGAATGGTTTGGTGAGCTGCCTCCTCTTCCTGCCCTTGTGTTAACAACTTTTTTTTTTTTCATAATTTTTTTTCCATTTTATATTTCGTGAGTAAAAATTATCAATATTTTTTTTCTATACTTCGGAGCTCCTCTCACCCAACAAAGAATTCTTTGGTATGAATCATGAGTTCGTAGTATGAAAATGGTTGAAGATCTTGGCGATTGGCCTTATTTTAGATCGGAGTTAGGTATTTTTTGAAATACTTATGGTTTGTTTGACAGTATTTAACTTAAATCTGATCTCTTGTAATTCAAATGTTTTTAACGATTCTTTTACAAAAAGGGTGCAAACACGAAGTTATTTATTTTTTCATGTAAATCACAACAAGTCGGTAGATCTTGCTTCCCAGGATCAAACTTGCTTTAATATACATAGTAGGTTAAAAAAAAAAATTCACATATGCTAAAAAAAATGGCTATTGCATTATTGTTATTATTATTGTTTGTTATGATGCCTATTAGATCATTTACAATGAATGTGTTGAATTGAAAATTAAATAGTTGAACTGGTGTAGTGAGGGTGATTTTAGGTGTTGAAATGGATATTGAATTAATTCATCATGTTGAAGTATTTAATTCCTTAAGTTTTACAATTTTGCAGATTAATTTTCTAATTTTTAGGTTCACAAATGAATTCATCAAGTTTACGAACTTCGTAAAAATGAACTCATAAAAAATTAACGTCTCCATTTTTTAATTAAAGTTGATTTTTTTCTAGCATAGAATTGATAATATCTTCACACTTCAGTTTTTGCTTTACAGCCGTCATCTTTTTTTTTTGAAAGATGATTTCATTTAAAATTCGAGAACGCCAAGTGGCAAACCAAAAGTCCAAATAAAATATAGGTCAATACAAATTTTGCATTTACTAACAATAAATGATACACAGCTAAAGAAAAATAATAAATGATTCCTGAAACTGACCGTTAACATATTAATGTCGAAAGACCAAACGACAAAATCAATAGTTCGAATTTAGAATCTTTATATGATGAAGAGAAATCAACGAGAAAGAGATTAGATTTTTTTTTTTTAATAAAGAAAGAGATTAGATTTAGAATATAATTTTTCTCTTTCAATCATTTAGCTAGAGAAATATATAAAAACAATATTTTGTGATTATCCTCAGATCTTATAACGGTTTTGTTTAATCGTTGAACAAATTACATAATCATATAGGAGTATATAATAAGAAGATTATGTTTGGAGGGGTGGCACGTACCCTTCGTTAATTTGACATAATTGTTTTTTACTTAAGAAAATTTGTAATTCTGGTTGTTAATCTAGAAAATTATTTCCTTATGCAACCGTCATCCTAATTTGATTACTCACTGTTTATTTTATTTATTATTTTTAATGTTTTAGGTCTTCTAACCTTTATTTATTTATTAAATTTTCGTATATCAAAATCTTTGTTAAGAACTCATAGGTGGTACGTAGTGGTATCAGAGACGAAACGGTCCTTCTCATGAGATTTTCATCTCCTATAGCATTATGAGGAAAAAAAAACCATGACTACTCCAAGTTAATCTCAATACCCTTCTAATTTTTAATGAGTGTGAAACGACAAATTTGCCCTATCCAAACCCAGCCAAATACCCATACCCAAGCTTGTTGGTCGTCGTTTCTATTGGGCAAAAGAAAAGAAAAAAAAAAAACAAGAAAACGGAAAACTCGACGCGGGAGGAATCCATCCAGCTCCGACGTCGGCGCCGTCGCGTCTCCGGCCAGCAGTCATTGCCTCCGTCGCGAGTCCGTCGATCTCCAGCGAGATTTGTGCTTCTCCGTCGATCTCCATTGAGGTCCATTGGGTTTAGGGATTGGATCGGTAGATTCAATTGATGAGTTTGCACATTGTTGTTTAGCCAATGATTCTGGGTCGATTGAGACTTTACTTGAGTAGAAATGCATTTCAGAGGTAGAGTCGTTGTGGATTGTATGCAGATTGGAACCCGAAATCGAATAAAATTTGTGTTCCTGCGCGAAGAGAACTAGGGACAACTAGTAGAACTGGCGAACGTAGTATAACTAGTAAAACTGGTATCATTGAGAATAATCATTTATTAATTAAAAATGGTGCAACTAGTATAACTGAGGACAACTGCGTATAACTGTGGACAACTAAAGTATATATGGGAACAACTAGTGTAAAACTGGGTACAACTATAAGTATATATTGAGTTGTTTGGTGTTGTTTTCGCAGGATAGAATGAGCAACAACGTCTGCATCTATTATAAATGCCAGGGGCGCATTTATAGTGTAGTAACTTTGGAGAAGGTAGAAGGTAGGCTATACAAGAAGCATGCGTTAGATGAAAGTAAGGTTAGATTGAAATTGAGTTACTTTCCTATGGTGGTTGGATGTGAAGAACATTTGAGTATTTCTGATGATGAAGATTTTGCTGGTTATGTAATGACCGTTGATAAAGAGAACCGTAGACCTGTTTTGAATGTGGAGGTCATGACTAGACCGGAGTTGCCCTCGCAACAGTCGAGAGCGAGGAAAAGCTCGTATGGTATGAACTATGACCATCGAAGTGATGATGAAATAGGACCTAATGCCTTGACGTTGTACGTAGACAACGAACAAGCAAATGAAGAAGAGGAGGTGAGAGAGGATGATGATGATGTATTGGAGGATAACAGTATGGATACATCGGGTATGCGTGATGAATATTATGAGGAAACACCCGTTGTTGAAGGTAGTCAGTTTGTAGCTCCATGGGAAGACAGTTTTGGTGTGAGTGTGCGTCAAGAATTCCGAGATAAGAAGGCGGTTATAGAGTTGGTCCAAAAATTGTCATTTCTTAACTCTTTTGATTATGTTATAAAACATTCTGATAGAACGCGGTGGGTGGTTAAATGTTCTATACGAAGATGTAGTTGGGGTCTACGAGCAGCAAGGATTGATAACACGGATATGTTCTCGATTAGAACGTACACGAAGATGCACACATGCAACCGGGCTGATCAGAGTGCAAGCGTTGATAAGAGGAGAGGCTCATCACAACTAGTTTCATCTTTTTTGAGTGAGAAATATCCCGGGAAACTCAAAACTCCAAGGCCTAATGTCATCATGGAACTAGTTAAGCAAGAATATGGTGTAGAAATATCATACTCGACGGCGCTGAGAGGGAAAAATCAAGCGGTTTGTGATTTGCGTGGTAGTCCGGAAGATGGGTACAAGATGTTGTATAGTTATTTGTACGTGTTAGAGGAGGTCAATCCTGGAACGATAACTAGTGTGGAACTGGATGAGGTGGGAAAATTCAAGTATCTATTCATAGCTTTGGGAGCTAGCATTGAAGGGTTTGCATGCATGAGGAAAGTGATAATTATGGATGCAAATTTCTTGAAGAACGGATATGGTGGAGTACTAGTTTTCGCCATTGCTCAAGATCCTAGTCGTCACATTTATCCCATAGCGTTCGGTGTACTCGACGGTGAGAACAATGCAAGTTGGACATGGTTTTTCGAGATGTTGAAAAGCGTTTTAGGCAACCTAGGGGACTCCTCTGAATTGGTATTTGTGAGTGATAGAAATCCAAGCCTCATCAACGCAATAGCAAACGTGTTCCCACAAGCTCAGCATGGGTATTGTTTATGGCATTTGGCCCAAAACATGAAAGGTAATGCTTCTAATGCAAACAAATCCGTAGTGGCTTTCAGATTCCAGGAGTGCGGTTGGGCTCACACAGAGGCTGAGTTCTACAGTCGTTACAACATGTTTAAGAGGAGATTTCCTTCCGCGGCGAAGTATGTGGAGGAAAGCACCGTGAAGGAAAAATGGTCAAGATGTTTTTTTCCCGGTGCCCGATACAACCTAGACACGAGCAATTCTGCGGAATCTCTGAACAACACTTTTAACAACGCGAGGAAGTACTCCTTAATACCATGCTGGATACTATCATTGCAAAGTTTTCTGATTGGTTTAACGAGCATAGGAAAGAGGCCGTGTCAGGACATGTTGATAACAAACTGGTGCCTTTGGTTGAGAACTTCTTGCATGATAACTGGGCTACTGCTAAGAAATTAACCGTGAGGGAGGTAAACAGTTACGAGCTCGAATACGAAGTCGTTGATATTGATACTAAGGTTTATTTGGTGAACTTGGAAAGGAAGAGTTGCTCTTGTAGGTTCTTCGATATTCAGAAGTATACTTGTCTCCACGCACTAGCAGCATACATCTCATTCATAAAAAATGGTGGTGGAGTTAGTTGTCGTGATACCCAAATAGAAATCCATGAGTTGTGTTCGAAATATATTGGACGGAGTTGTGGGCATTGGCTTATCACATGTCCATTTATGTTGTCCCGGATATGTCTGCATGGATTGTCCCCGATTACATCAAAGAGAAGCAAATCCTACCTCCGGATCGCAAGATTAAAAAGGGTAGGAGGAGAGTGATGAGGTTTCCATCAGCAGGAGAAAGGCGTCGTCGAAGGACACCAAATAAATGGCGTCGAAGAACACTACCCTGGATTTTATTTGGAGATAAAAACTTGTGATTTTTGTTAGCTTTTGTTCTGTAAAACAACTCAGTACAACTGGTATTTCATTATGTAAAACTACTTATGTCCTGAAAATTAATTATGTTATGTTAGAAACAACTATGTATAACTCGGTATCACTATACTTTATCTACAAGGTGCACGTAATTATTCAACCGGCTTGTTTGGGGTGTAGAGGTGGCTAACAAATGTTAAAACACGGTGCAATGTACTGCGGAGCCAAAATATAACTACTTCAAACTTTGGTAACTGCTATAACTACTTCAAACTTTTGCCAATAGTAATAGCCAGTTTAGGAATACCTACTAACCTAAATACTGATTTGACGCAAATGACTGCATAAAACAATCAAAACTATATGTCTAAGCACTTATCTATTCTGTAAAACTAGTAAAACATATCTTAAGGGCAAGTAATACTAGATAAACATAAAACCAACAAAAGTACAACTATGACCAACTATGACCCAAACTCGTACAACTAGTATACTCTGGACAACTATGACCAAATTTTTAGAGAGAAATTTGAAATTCATTTGGCGCCGAATTCAAATTTATCGAAAATTTGAAAATAAAAAATCCAAATTTTTGGCAAAGCTTTCTTTTGTCTCCTCCAAACAACCTTTTTCAATTATCCTCCTATTTAGCAAATCTCGCAACTCTCTCTCTCCCTCTCTCTCTCTCTTCTCTCTCTCTCCTTTTCTCTTCCTTCCTTCACGAGAATCTGAAATCGAAATGGAGGAAAGTAGCTATCACTGGACGGACAACTTCTGCGTTGAACCATACGAGGAGGAGAGGAGGCTCAGTGAGGAGATGAAGCGGATGAAGGAGCATTTCGACATGCTTGGCTTCATCGCCGACGCCCAATATGGGATTCCAACCAAATGACCTTGTGGTGGACAAATCAAGCAAGATGTCTCCACACAGCCAAAGTTTCGGAATGATTTCGACACTTTACCAGGCATTAGGTACTTCACCTGCAACGAATTTAAGGTAAAATTTCATTTCTAGGTTTTTTCTGGGTAATACTAGTTAAACTAGGTAAAACTATTTGAATGTTCTTCGATGGATAACTAGTAAAACTAGGTAAAACTATTTAAATGTTCATTGCTAGGATGATGGACTCCACTTTCGCAAGCCGTGGGCTTTTGGTGTCAAGCAAGAGATTTCGAAGCTAATTCGGAAAGTTGAAGAGCAGAGCGAGAAGATTGAAGAAATGCAAAAGAAAATTGAAGAAATGCAAAAAGAGATTTAAGTAGTTGTTTAAGACCTTTTATCTAAAATGTTGTATAAGACATATTATGTAAAACTTCCTTTCAATTTTGTATAAGACATATTATGTAAAACTTCATTTCAATTTTCTTTAAGACTAATGCACCTGTTTGCTCAGCTAATCTTATCAATGGCTTTGTTTCTTATCTTGTATGTTTCTTATCTTATCAACGGGTTTGTACATAGTCGTACGTAGTTATACCAACATATTTTTACCAAGTATTACCAACATAGTTTTACAAAGTTTTCCTATTTTTACCAATTATTACTAATATATCTGAATTCGAATGCAAAGTCATACCAAAGCCCCAACGAATATCAACATAAGTTCTACAAACCACCACAAAAGTTTAAACCAACACCAAGTTCTATGTCCAAACAAACCCAACAAATAACCGAGAAATTAGTTCAACAAACAACCAAAAGGGAGAGAAACAACCAACATCTATCCATTCCTCGCTCTCTCCTCTTCCATAGATGCTTCCACCGCCACCAATCTTGCATCAAACCCATTCACCTTCTCATGAATCTCTTTTATGCTCTTCAAGATCTCGGCCAATTCGGTTGGAGGTGTTTGCACCGGTGGAGCCTCTATTCGTTCTATCTCCTTATCCTTTTTGGCACGCGCAGCAACGTC
The DNA here is from genome assembly GCA_002933915.1 of Eutrema heterophyllum. Classification (NCBI taxonomy): domain Eukaryota; kingdom Viridiplantae; phylum Streptophyta; class Magnoliopsida; order Brassicales; family Brassicaceae; genus Eutrema; species Eutrema heterophyllum. Next base: position 188,231 of record PKMM01023693.1, on the reverse strand, counting down.
TTGATCAAACAGGTCTTCAAAGAAGATAGTGTAACCTTTGGCCAGACGCTTGGTCCAACTATCAACCACGAGATCATCTTCATCACGATCGTCGTCTTCCTCTAAGATTTGAGCCAATAGATTCTTTTCCTCTTTCAGATTGATTAAAACGAGGCTGTCAATGTCTTGCTGTGAAGGAATTAAATAAATGTTACCAACTTAAAAAAACCACAACATATAACCATTTACCAAGTTTAGATACAAGGTACAACTTACCTGAGTTGTACCAAGTTCTTCATTGATTGCCTCAATCGGAAAACCTTTCATATCTCCTTTCTTGAACTTCGACTTGCACATCCTCGGACACATCAAGTTTGCTCCTGGACACTCTCCCTAAATCGCTTTCCCAATTGAGGAATTGCCTCAAACGCTAGTAGCTACAAAATAATTCTGAGTTGTAAGACTTACTTTCAATTAAAGAAACATCAACATTCTCATAATCATTGTTCTTACCTCCAAAGGAATACAAAATCCAGGAATGGGCCACTGTGTCCCTGCCTTCACCCCCCCTTTGGCTTGAAAATGTTCCATCGTGTGCATGATCTCCTTCACCATGAAGTCGTAAGAAAATCTCCCCCAAGGAAATGTCCTACAATAGTCAAGATCATCCACAGCCCTTTTAAACACTTCCAAAACGTCGGGTGCACCATCTCCAGTCTTCGTTTGTGCACAAACTATACTCAAAAGGAAGAACAACACATCCATCTTCAATATGTCATTATTAGCTCCCATTTTTTCAAGCTTTGCTTTCACATCTTCCTGCCTCACCGTTCCCATACCGAAATGACGCGTGATGAAATCCATATTACCCCTTTCCTTATATCCAAGAGGATAGTTTCGGCAGTTCAAACCCGAGATCAACGCGTGTTCCCTAAGGCCATAACGCACATGAACTCCATTTACAATGAACCAAACTTCCTTCCTCTTCAGGATCTCGGCTGTTCGCAACACGAGCATCCACATGCCCTGAACCTTGTGGTTATGGTCCTTAGGCATGTGGAACAGGTGTTTGAACTGAGGATGCGAGACAAACCATTCCCTCCCAGCATCGGTCAGGGGCGGGTTCAGGCCGTCAAGCGTTTTGAACACGTCTTTGAGATAGCACCGTGTCCCTACCTTCACAGGATTCTGATAGCTGCTAGTAGGGAGGTACAAACTCTTTGGTTTTAGTGCCATGAACCTCTGCTCAATCTGCAAAATAACAATCAACTTCACTCAGTTATACAAGAATTATGCCATACAGTTTTACCAAGTTTTCCTAGTTGTACTACTATAGTTTTACCAAGTTCTACAGCTACAGTTTTACCAAGTTTTCCAAAGTTATACTTCTATAGTTTTACTAAGTATTCCCCAGTTATCCTATTTATCACAAGTATTACGAATATACCAAGTAGAGTTACCAAGTATTCCCTAGCTGTCCTATTTCTCCCAGTATTACTAGTTTTCCCTATTGCTTCTTACCTCACTCTCTGATTCATATTCGGATTCTGTTGCTTCAGTTGATTCTCCACTCGAGTCATTGGCTATCTCCTTGCCCTTGGCTGCTGCCTCTCCTTCTTCTTCGTCTTCTTCACCGCTCTCTTCTTCTTCTTCTTCTTCTTCTTCTTCTTCTTCTTCAGACTCCTTCTCTTCTTCATCATGATTCGTACCACCACTCGTAAAGGCCACTAGAGGAAGCGAAGATGAAGCATTCACCACCGGAGGAACCGAAGGAACCACCGGAGTAGAAGCTTCGACCATCGGAGGAACCACCGAAGTAGAAACTTCGACCACCGTATCTAGAACCGAAGATGAACCTTCCACCGCCGTCGGAGCCACCATCTCCGCCGCCTGCGAATCCCTTACTTCTTTTGGGCCGATCTTCATCTTCTTCGCCGCCCTCTTTTCTTCTTCTTTTTTCGCCGGATTCTAGTCCTTCTTCGGATTCTCCATCACTTTCGCCTCCTTTGCGCCGCTATTAGGGTTTCTACTCTTGTACCGTCGTGTTTGAGCCACCATTGTCGAGTGAAGGAGGGGAATGCGGAGAGGGGAATTTAGGGAGAATTCCTCAGTTTTCCCGAGTTTTGCGGTTTTGGGAAATAATGGGGAAAAATGATTCAATTTAGGGAGTTTGAAAACAAAAAAAACCGAGATTCTCGGGTGTAATCGGGTCAAATCCGCGTCTTTCGGGTCAAATCGGGTCACACCAGGTAGATAGTGTAAATATCATGATTTTGGTCTGTTTTTTTTGTAACTTACTCATTTTTCTATTTAAAAATAATGTTAAATAAACTTACATATATAACGGGAGATTTGAGATTAAAATCTCAGCAGAGTGCTATCCGAGAAGAATCACCCCTTCTCATGTTGCCGCAGAGGAATATGGAACGCCAACGAAATAAGCAAATCATTGCTTTACGAGTAGCATTAGTAGATTTCCAACAAGATCTATGCGATGTTATTCAGCAAACCGTACAAGCCGCGCTTCGAACGGTGATTCAAGTGCCATGCCAACAACGGGTTTTGTCCCAACAGGATGATCCGCTCTTCATCAGAGAAGCTGAAGATGGTGACGAAGAGAATCATTATGCGACTGATGATGATCAACGTCACGAGATGGAAGATCTCTACAACGAGATCTATAGAGCTATAATCTTTGATGTCTACGATGATACAGATTCGGGTGGTTCCCATCCGGAGAAGATTCGACTCTGTTGGTCCAGGCCAGAGATCGAGTCTCTCCGGATGCGGAATTATCAAACTAACTCTTGGCCAAATGGGGTATTAAAAATGGGATGTGTCACTCCCGCTCGAAAGATTAGTCTGAACCCGTTAAGGGTTTGAGATTACTTCCGAATCTAATAAAAAAAACAAAATCCTTCTTAAAAAATATTTTTTAACGTTCTCCTTCTCCGTACAGTTTATGTATGTTTTTTGCCTTCCATTTTTTTTTCTTATTTTCTTTTTATTAAATTATTTCTTTCCTTTTAGCTATAATTTTTTTATCTCTTCAAACTAAATTGTGTTATGCCTCCAGTAAAAAAATATTCTAGATTCGCCACTACACGTAAATATGTCATTATTGGTTAAATATCAAATTTAATTAAAATCGACTGAAAAGTTAATAAAAAGTTATTTAAAGAAAATTTGACAAAAAACACTATTGATCCGTAGCAATTTTCTTTTAAATTTATCGCAAAAATCTTAAAGAAGTTTTTGAAGAAAATATGTTTTTCCAACCTTTTCTAATCTTGCATTAAAAAAATTTCAAATAAAACCTAATTCATAAGATGATAATATTTAAAACTAGTTAGTGACCGCGTTTCGCGCAGAAATTTGTATTATTGTTTACTAACGTAGTTATAAGAAAATTCGACATTGACAAAACTATCACCGTTAAATTACATTCACATAAAACACGATAGAGCTAATCATCTAATGCTTCTTAGCTAAATACGACATGATCCAATCGTCCAATAACCCGATTTACGAACATGGATCAATTGACTCTTATAAAATGCCCTACGCTAATTAGAAAACAACTCATACTTGTATGAGTTAGATATCCATTCATTTGACATTGTATGCTTTTTGAAGCATTCGACCTTTTTTTGACAAGTCTCCATTCCTCTATCTCCTTTTAATTTCACCAGCACGACATATTGAAATATAAACCACATTTTAGTTTGGTTTAAACCTAACATCCATTTTTTTCTCTCGTTTCTGGTTATGTGATATTATATTTGATTTGAGCGTTAGATGATATTTTAGAAGATTTTTCCCTTTTATTGTTTTTAAGATTATATTGAACATATTATCTTTCCAAAATAGTGCAATTTACCTCTTGTAACAACCATTTTCACATATCCATAAACAACTCGTGGTCATTATCATAACAAAAGCTCTCTTAAGCATTCATTAATCATTATGTTGGCATGCATGAATGTTTATTGTCGAGCATTGATATTTGTAATTTTGTTTGCCTTTTCAAACTTGTATCACCCATCCATGAGTTTGTCGAAATCCTATAAACTTAAATTTCTTATTTAGAATTAACATAGATCCTGAAATTTTGTTTTATTTCTATTTGATTTATATTCAGTTTTATTATTTTTTAATAAATATTTTTTTAAATATGTAGTTAAAAAATAATTGGATACGATAAAACACCAATAATCATAAAATGAAAAACAAATTACAAATAATAGTAATAGAATTTAATAATATATATTTGGAATAAGTATTCAAATTAAAAAAAAAATCCGTATCCATATCTGTAACTATAATCGCAAATAGTTGCAGCTGTATCCAAACCTCCAAGTATTTAGGATTAGATCGAGGCGATTGATTATCTAATCGAGTATTACGACTAAGTTCTCACCACTTATATAAAATAAAAGGTTTTATTTGAAACAAAAATATATTTGAAAAAGAGAAAAAATAATCATCAAACGACACGTAATTAAAGTATTGTTTGAGAACTACGAACTTAACGGATACGTAAAACACCAATTAAATAAAACAAAATGAAAAACAGAGAAAGCAAACAAAATATAAATGAGTGAGAAGAAGAAGAGGACAGAGAAGAGAGAGACCTTCACCACACACAACACATCCGCCATTAAAAAACAAAAGCTTTTGCTTAGATTCAATCCCAAATCAGTAAAAATAGGGTTAATCGAAGAACCCCACCGGAATTCCACAGAGGAATTGCATCAGTCGCGTTCCTGCTGCGGCTTGAGGAAGAAGAAGAACAGTAACAGTAACCACCAAAGGGAGGAAGAGAAATCGAAGATGCAGACGACGGAAGCGCAGCCGCAGAGCCAGCAGATGGTGAGCTTGAGCTTCAGCAGTCAGATGTCGAGAGAAGACGAGGAGATGGCTCGTTCTGCTCTCTCTGCGTTTAGGGCTAAAGAAGATGAGATCGACAAGAGGAAAATGGAGGTTCGTGAACGGGTCAAGGCTCAGCTGGGTCGGGTCGAGGAAGAAACCCGACGTCTTGCCAACATCCGCGAGGTTTGTTTGATTTTGCTTTTAAGAGTTAAAAAGTCCAAGATCTCAGAGATTTTCCGGGGAATTTGTTTGAGATTTTGAAGCTGAATGGTTTGAAACTAGACTCATGCACGTTTACTTTCGTGTTTCTTTGTGTTTGTGATTCGAAATTTGTTGTTGTTCTGTGAGTTTAGAGGATTAGGGTTTTAAAGATGTGAACTTGTTGATTCTGATCTCAGGGGATAAAATGGCAAAGTGGAACACTTTTTTTAAACCTGAAAACTTCATGATTCTAATTTGGGTCATGATCTCATCTTCTGATTATATTTTAAGCTAATGATTCTGCATGCACTGAGTTTGTTGATGATTAAATGGGTTTTGGTGATTGGATTACACAATCAAGTGAAAGCTACGATTAAACTTGCAAAGCCGGAAATCTCTAGGATTTGGGCATGGACGTTTGCTTCTTTTTCTTGTTGAGTTCACAAGTTCTCTTCTCAGGAAAGGGTTTAACTTTGCGGAGATGATCATGTTTTTGTTTCAGGAGCTTGAATCTATGGCTGATCCCATGAGGAAGGAAGTTTCTTGGGTGCGTAAGAAGATTGATAGCGTCAACAAAGAACTCAAACCATTAGGCGCGACAGTTCAAAAGAAGGTAAATATTTTTCAAGAGTAGTTGCTTGCTTCAATTGATTACCGGTAAAAATATGTCTCATTACTGTTTGCTACAAAAAGTTTTGGCCTTTACCAAACCCAAACTCAAACTCCAAAGTTAAACTCCTAAATGTCAACTAAAAAGGTTTTGGGTTGTCATGGTGTTGACAAAAGGTTTGTTCTTGCAAGATTTGGGTTTACAATCGTCAATATTTTAAGACTTGTTTTGCACTTTGCTTTTCGAATTAATCCCAGGGAGGCTGAACAAAACCTGAAACTCGTGTTTTTGTTTGTGTGATGACATAAACAGGAAAGGGAATACAAAGAAGCACTGGATACATTCAATGAGAAGAACCGCGAGAAAGTTCAGTTGATCACCAAGCTAATGGAGGTTAGTTTCGAATTCTCGGTTCTAATCTCACTGAATCAAGAGAACAAAACCGAGTTTCTTGGAGCTGAATATACATTAACCGTGTTGGTTTGTTTTCTTTTTCTAAATTTCTCCCTGGGGAGATGGGACAGTTGGTTGGAGAAAGCGAGAAGCTGAGGTTGAAGAAGCTGGAGGAGCTAAGCAAGAGCATAGAAAACGAGTGATTCTATCTCATAGACAAAAGAGACCAACCAGTCAAGAACTAATTGGGCTTAGGGTTATGGTTCTATTTAATGTATTTATTTATTTATTTTTCATTTTGGAAGATGTGAAATTCGTGTGGTTTTTTTTTAGTTTCTGGGTGTTTTAGTTTTTTTTTTTTGTTTTTAATGGATTGTGGGTTGATTTGTAAAATTATGATGGGTGTTTATGTTTTCGATTAACCAAATTAGGAAGGGAAGTGGGATAATGCTAAAAGGGTTTGTAAGTTTGAATTATCTTTTCTTGTGTTCCAAAATATTATTTTATTTATTTTTAATTTCTAGCTTTATTTTAATTTCTTTCCCTCCCCCAACTATTTTTAGCCATTTCACTTTTTTGGAAAAGTAGCCTCTCGCCGACGAACGTGTGCTTTTGAATTTGAAACGACTTCCTTTCAAAGTATATGCTGCCTTGCTTGACTCACAATAGACGCAGCAATACAATAATATTGAAAAAGCTACCAGTTCCCTTCCTAATTTGGTTAATCTACACCAAATTAGTCTATAGGTAACCAAATCGAACATGTAATCTTATCTACCAGTTCCCTTTTTCTTTGAATGAATAGTAGTTTAGATTATTGCATCGAACTGGTAATATAGAAATATTCGATCCTACATATACCACCAAAGTATTTGGTCTAATATGACCCGGAAAGCAAATTCTTTTATGATATTTGGTGGAGAACCACTTAAAAACACCATTCAAACAGTAGGCCCATTTTGAGGCCCATCATATAATCAGAGTAATACTCTTTGACGCAAAAAAAAAGCATAGAAACGATAACTAAACTCTACATTAGTAGTTGTTATTCTTCTCATTACAGTACAGGCACTGGCATCTATTTAAGTGGGCTTTTGACGCTTTCAATGGAGAATGCTTTTGAGGACAGTGAAACTTATTTGTTTAGAGAAAACACGGTCTTACATGTGCTTGTGTCTGCATGTTAGTTGAGGAGAAGTGAGAACTCTTCCCAGGTTTCTGATTCTTGTTTGAAGCTCCTTGCGTCTCTTGGTAACACCTTTGGAGCAAAAGTGGTCGTATTCTTAAAAACCGATTAAATAACGCTTTTGCTAGACAAGGAGGCTGGCGATTTGGAGCAATGTATAGAATTTAAAAAGGGATTTATAAAAGAGTTAATTCATGAAACTAACTTTAGAAAATTAGTCAATGTCCATTTTATCTATATGTTGTATTATATTACGATTATGCTATTATTTAATTATTTTTAATTTATTTTTTTGAACAAAAAACTAATTAATGATTAAAAGAATAAAAAAAATATTCCCATCTCTCGCCTCTCACATCCATGACTCTCTCTCTCTTCTTCTACTTTTTTTTCTCTATCTCTCTCCATGTTCTTCTTCCTCTTCTTCTTCTTCTTCTCTCTCTCCTCCGCCAACGGATTTCAGTGACTGTGAGTGCATCTCCGGCGTTGTTTCCGACTGCTCCACCGCTGTCTTCCACCAGATCTGCTCCCCGGAGCCAACGTCTTCGGCCAAGGCAACGACACGGCTAAAGGCGGCTCCCCACGCGCCAAAGTCGCCGCCTACAAAGTCTGTTGGCCGCCGATCAAAGGCAACGAGTGCTACAACGCCGACGTGCCACTTTCGACGCCGCCATCCATGACAGTGCTGACGTCATTTTCGTCTTGCTTGGCGGCAAGCCTACCTCGTTTTTAACGACAACGTAGCAATCAGGTCGTTTCAAGAAGAAGATCGTTTTCGTTTGCTCCGCCGAGAACTCTGGACCGGCGGATGGTACGGTTACGAATGTAGCGCCGCCGCCGAACACGTGCTCGTCGAACTTCCAAACATTGTTTTCATTGGATTAATCATTTTTTGGTTGGTATGTTGTTTCATGAGGTACGCCCACCACTTGTTCGATAAACTGCTGCTAATGATGGTAGATTTATTGGTAGATTTTCATTTGCGGTAGATTTGTTTAATACGTTGCGGTAGATTTGTTTAATATGTTGCGGTAGATTTGTTTAATACGTTGCAGTATATTTGTTTAATAAAGACGTTGTGGTAAACTTGTTTAAAATCTTGATGGTAGACTTGTTTGATACGTTGTGATAGACTTGTTTGATACGTTGTTGTAGACTTTTACTAATTTTATGATAGACTTATTTTCTGGTTTGTTTCGTCTCGTCTCACTGTCAGTTTGGTAAAGCTTCAGGTCAAGCACTTTGTAGCTTCGTTGATTTGAGTTGTAGAGATACATATCAGGATTGGTCAAGTTGTAGATCCACCAGATCTGCTCTGTCGCTTCCTTCCGGCAAAAACGCGTTTGATTCCCGACACACGATATGATAGACTTGTTTTCAACGATTTGATAGATTTGTTTAATACGTTTGCGGTAGACTTGTTCAATACGTTTCGATAGACTTGTTCAATACGTTTCGGTAGACTTGTTTAATACGTTTCGGTATACTTGTTTAAATTCTTGATTGTAGACTTGTTTAATACTTTGTGGTAGACTTGTTTGATACGTTGTAGACTTATTATCTGGAAATTTAAACGTGGTTGATTCCCGACATACGATATGGTAGACTTGTTTTCAACGATTTGGTAGATTTGTTTAATACGTTTGTGGTAGACTTGTTTTCAACGATTTGGTAGATTTGTTTAATACGTTTGTGGTAGACTTGTTTAAAATCTTGATGGTAGACTTGTTTAATACGTTGTGGTCGACTTGTTTGATACATTGTGGTAGACTTGTTTAATACGTTGTGGTTGACTTGTTTGATACGTTGTGGTATACATGTTTGATACGTTGTAGTAGACTTCTTTCCTGCGCTGAAACTTCACCTCCGTGAGATCCCCACTTCATCTTTGAGAGGCGTGATCCCCACTTCTCTGTCTTATCGCGTACTTACCTTCATCATCAAATCACAAACGAAAAACAACTATATCAGGAGGAAAGTTTTAAAGAAGAAAAAGAATGTGTGACAAGGTTTCAACACGTACGTGGCTTGATAGGGTTTTGGTTTCGAGGGTATAGTTGTTGGATGTTTGACAAAGTCTGAAGTTGAATAAGTCAAGCGTGTTTTTAGGAGTTTGAATAGGTATTTTCTGTTGAAGTTTGTTTCCGTTTTTCATTCCTGAAGTTTCTCTTTAATCGTTGTAAGGCTTCTATAAAAGCCAGTGTACTCATCTTGGTTCAATAACACGAAATCATTCAGACTACACATCATATATTACACTTCATATATTGAAAGCAAACTTATAGTTCTGGTTCCTTTAATAGTCAGTATTTTCTGTTGAAGTTTGTAGGTGTGATATATTAAACTGGTTTGTCTTTACTTTAATTCTATCTTTGTGTAGTAGTATTCTTAGTCCAATGATTTAATAAAGTTCAAAATAAATATGCCAATGAATAAAAGAAGAATTTCAAATTATTTTGTCTACGATCTGGTGGTTTATGTATTTAAGTGCAATACAGTTAATTTAAATATGGCATCTAAATAGGGTTTTTGATATAAATCTAAACCGAAAAAGAATGCATTTAAGTGATATGGTTTTTAATGCATTTGCTAGTTCTTATTACAAACCGCAAAAACATGGGTAGACTATAAATTATAGAAGATTTGATTCTATATGGTTACTCACCGCAATAAGAGATAGAGAGAGAACACAATCAATTATCCATTGACAACTACATATCCATTGACAATACTTTAAACTTGTGATTTAAGATGAAATGAAAGGTTAACCCCATAAAAAAAATTTATTTAACAAAATAAATATATCATCATTACTAGGCATGTCAATTTGAGTCACAACCCGCGGGCCCTGCCCCAAATCTACCATAGAGTTTCTTTTTTTTAAAAAGCGGGTCGGGTGCGGGTCGAGTGCCTTAACATGCGGGGCGGGTGCGGGTTTAAAGTTTTGGAACCGCGGGTTAGCGGTTTACCCGCATATCACATTAAAAAAAAAAAAAAACCTAGATCTACTTTTTTTTTTCTTTCTTCCCTCTTCCTCTCTTCTACGCCTCCCTCTTCCTCTCTTCTTTCTCTCACCTCCCTCTTCCTCTCTTTCTCTCACCTCCCTCTCTTTCTCTCCGACTCTCTCTCACTCTCACTCTCTCAGACCCGCAAATGTCGGTTTTTTTTTTTGCTTCCCTCTTCCTCTCTTCTCCCGTCCTCCGACTCCCTCTTCTTCTCACCTCTCTCTCTCTCTCTCTCAGACCCGCAAATGTCGATTTTTTTTTTTTTTCATAACCCGCGAGTTACCCGCCAGACCCGCTTGACTAATGCGGGGCGGGTGCGGGTTTACCATATACAATTCGCGGGTCTAGCGGGTAAAAAAAAAAAAAAAAAAACCCGAACCCGCGGCGAGTCGGGTCAGGCGGGGCGTATCCGACCCGCTTGACAGGCATAATCATTACAATAAATCTACCATCAAACACTAAAAAATTCTCATACTTAGCATATTTGGGTGCCTGGTTTTTTCGTAGATCTGAGATTTTGTGTAGGGCAAAAACATCATTTGTCATTCTGGAAAAAGTCAAATGTCTACCACAAAACAATGTCTATAAATCTACCGTCAAAACAAGTCTACCATAACACTACAAATAAGTCTACCAAATGAAGGTTATCTGAGTAAATACCAAAGAATCGACTAAATCTACCGCCATTAAAAATAAACCTACCAAATAATTTTAAATCTACCGTCATTAATATTAAATCTACCACTATAACAAAACAAAGTCATCGAGATGTTTGACGTTTTTATATCTACCACCATTACAAACAAATCTACCAAATTTTTTTAAAATTTACCGTCACTAATATTAAATCTACCACCGTTAGAAAACGAAAGCACCAAGATTTTACACGGTTTTAAATCTACCGCCATTATAAATAAATCTACCAACCCAATAAAAATCTACCGTTGTTAATACAAATCTACCGTCAAAGAAATAAATCTACCGTCACGAAAAAATAATTTACACTGATTAACACTACCACCAAAAGAAATAAGTCTACCGTTTTGTAAGATTAATCTACCACTATTGTCAATAAATCTACCAAAACGTCAAACATTTACCGTTAGTCAACGGTTTGGTCGTAAAGTCTACCAACTCATAAACAAATCTACCATCAAAGATAATATATCTACCAAAAATAAATATATTTACCGCATCGTTAAAATAAGTCTACCAAAATAAGTTTACCAAGATTTAACAAATCTACCATCTTTCAAACAAATCTACCATCCATCAAACAAATCTACCGACCAAAATTTGAGTTGACCAACATCAAACAAGTTTACCGTCAAATGATGGTAGACTTTTTTTTTTTTTGGACGCTGATTTTTGCCTACGTGACAAAGGAAAAATAATTGCATTTTTGTAATTACGTTTTTTTTAACAAATGCCAAAAAAGTTTTTTCGGTATTTTTCAATATGTTAAGTTATTCTAATTTTTTTGATAAAATATACTCAAACTAATAATTTTTAAGAATTTAAACATTACTTTAGTAATCCACCATTTATAAAAAGTTTTCGAATAGCGGATATATTCAGAATCAGAACCACAGAAAATAAAATGGGCTCAATTAGCGGAAAATCAATGTAAACTGTTTTCAAATCCCCAAAACAGGCTAGGTCTAGAAAAAGTTCAATAGAAATAAGCTCAAATGGCTTTTTATTTGGGCGTTTTTTAAAGCACTCATTCTAAAAAAAAACACCCAACCGAAATCAAAACACAATCTCCAAAACAAACTAAAAAAAAAGCATCGTTAAAATCCGATAATGTCAAAGCAAAAAGTAAAAACCCCTAGAAATACATCGAGGGTGATGATGACGTCACAACAGAAACCATTGACGACGATTCTCAGTACTTGTAATCCTTCACGTGAAGGCTCTCTCCGGCTCCATCACCAAGCTTGGCATCACCTTTGTAAGTTCCAAGCGTGGCTTCTGAGTTAGCCTTGCACCTCACATACAACGCCTCTTGAGCGGCCTTCACGTTCTCCTCTTTGCCTGCCCATGTCTTCAAAGTGCTCGCTTGCAACGCACGCCCGAACGAGAAAGACAATGACCATGGCTTCTTGGTCTTCAACTGGTTCATTGCGTTCAAGTTCTTGGTTGCTTCCTCCTCACTCTGTCCACCGGACAAGAACACAACGGCTGGGACGGCTGCTGGGACGGTTCTCTGGAGGGCACGGACGGTGTGCTCGGCAATGACTTCTGGTGTAACCTTGGGACTGTCTGATCCAGGTGTGACCATGTTAGGCTTCAAGAGAGTTCCCTCAAGCAAGACGTGGTGGTCGCTAAGAGCCTTGTAGCAAGCTGCAAGGACACGCTCGGTGACGGCAGCACTCTTGTGGATGTCATGGGATCCGTCAACGAGGATCTCGGGTTCAACAATAGGTACAAGACCGTTCTCTTGGCAGATAACAGCGTATCTGGCTAATCCGTAGGCGTTCTCGTGGATGGAATGCTCTGACGGCTCGTTCTCACCAATCTTTAGGACTGCACGCCACTTGGCGAAACGGGCACCAGCTTCGTAGTACTTCTTGCAACGGTCACCGAGACCGTCAAGACCCTGAGTGGTGGTCTCACCGTTGGTTCCGGCTAGCTCGACGGTACCCTTGTCAACTTTGATACCTGGAAGAACTCCTCCTTCCTTCAAGATATCAACGAAAAGCTTACCTGTGCAAAACAAAACAAAAACAATCAGAAATCTCAACATACAGTGATACATAATACATAGACAAAATGATTTCAATTCATACCATCGGAACTCTTTTGGTAAGGAGTTTCCTCGAAGAGGATGACACCGATAAGGCAAGGGAGATGAGATAGGATATCTCATTATCGAATAATCAATTGGTTTAAATCATTTGGTTTAAATCATTTTATCTTTTGGTTTGTATTTCCAGTTTTCTGGTCAAACATTTGGACCACTTGCGTGAGGTCACACTTTATGTACGCTCTTTAGCACTTTCCAAATTATTAATAAAAGAATTATCTTCTTTCTTATCTCTCTCTCGTACGCTCCACCATCGTCATCACCCAAGAATCTTGTACATTCGAGGTGATTCTCTTTCTTAAATCATCTTCTAGATTCGATTTCCCCTTTCTTAGAGTTTGAGTGAAGCTCCTAGATTGGTATTTTCTCATCTGATTTACTTGTACGGTCTCATTGGTATCAGAGCTTTGCTCAGATCTCTGGAACAACAATCATGGTGGAAACAAGGTTGCAGGAGAAACATGCGACAAAGCAGATGGAGGAATCACGTCTTCTGCAAGAGAAGAAACTCAAAGAACAACAAGCTCGAACCGATTCTCTCGAAACCAGATTCGGCAAGCTTGAATCGATGATCTTTAACTATTTCTCTCATGGATCTTCGAAGCAACGTCACGATCAAAACCAGGAATCAAGCTCATCACCTCCAGTTGGAGTCCTGTACCAAGGGATGTTCCAGTTACCAGATCCACCGGATTTGAGTGGGGTTGAGCAGAATATGACCGGGAAAAACTCGTCGCCTCCTGTTGGAGTCCCTCAGGGGATGTTCCAGTTACAAGATCCGCCGGGTCTGAGTGGGGTTGATCGAAGTTTGACCGGAAGAGTCACCGGAAAAGATGGATCCTTTGTGTTACCAAACGGGCTTGCTACAAGACTGTCCAAAGTGGGTTTTCCAAGTTTCGATGGTTCCGTTGGATCTAAGGCCCGGTGCTAAAAGCTTAGGTTGCTTGGGCCGTAGGCCCAAAATGAAACCTAATTTGGTCCAGGGTGGCCGTACCTGCAAAAAAGCCATGGACGCCAAGTGTATTCACATGGTCCGTCCACGTAGGAAGGATCGAATTTATCCCCAACACTATCCAAGCTAAAAACTGATTTCATTGAAAAATTCTCAATTAACTCTGATCTTATAAACCCTATAATTACACACCAACTCATGTCGAATAATTATTTACCTTCGAAAACAGCATAAACACACAAAGTATTTAGATGTTAAAAAAAAAACACACAAAGTATTTATCAACTTATAGTTTTAATTTTCTATGCTTTAAGCTTTCACTTTTTAAAAAGTATTATCCATATTTTTTACAAACACCTTCAACATATCCTAAGGGCGACTAGCTGATCGGTTATCACGTATGTCCCCACCTTGCAATTAAAAAAAAAATAGTCGATCACGGTTCTCGCCGCTGGGAATCCAATCTTATGCTTGGTAATTTCTCCTTCTCTTCATCTTCTTTTTTGATTGTCTATTCTCTCACTTCATATGATATGAGATTGTTTTTGAGTCTCAGAGGAGTTTGTGAAAATGTTCAAAGACAAAACTGGTTACCCAATTGTGGAGCCTGCGATCATATGGTAAAACTTTCCTATGTCCCCACCTTGCAATTAATAATTTAGTATTAATATTAATATAACAAGCAAACAATTACTTATTAGTTTACACTATTATACACATAATAATTTGCAAAATAGATGCTACTTAAGGTGAAGAGGTTTTTAAAAACACTAAGATATTTAGGTAAAATATCAAATTATACATCATTGTTAATTAATTAGAATTTTTTTTAATTATTTCATTCAAGGCCCTTTAACAAAACAAAAAAAAAAACTTTCATTCATCTACATATATACGAAAATTACACACACAAAAAAATTTAAGAAATATATCTATTTTATTGTAATATAGTTGATATAAAGAACATACTTAAAATAATATTAACACCTAAAATATTCCAAAATCAGGGAATTCCAAAACATACAGCATTATAATTTTATTATATGAAAACTCTAATACAAATTCAAAGATAAAACTCACCCCGTGCTGTGCAGTGTGCACGGGTCAAAATCTAGTTAACTGTTAATATCTTTCACCTAAAAAATATTTAGTACATATATGTTGAGTCATGAGTTTTTGCCAATTCTGGATCTGATTGATTTTTTTTTTTTTTTTTTTTTTTAAAATCTAGGTTTGAAGTCATGAGTCCAATAATTACGAACGAGATGTTGCACAAGCAGGAGGAGGACATGGTACCTGTAGGCAAGGAGCATGAATTCCTTAAGAAGATTGATATGGCGAAGCTTGATGAAAGAATCTTTAGTCCGTTGTATTGCAAAGTATGCGATTTTTATGGCGAAAACCTTGGAGATTTAACTGGGCATCTCAAAAGCAGAGATCATGCAGAGCGTGTAAGCATCCTTGCCTCTCGTAAAACGTTGGTGTTTTGGGACATCAACAACTGTCCGGTTCCCGATGATCTTGATGCTGGTCTGGTCGTTCCGGGTATAAAACGGCTCTTGGAGAAGTCAGGCTTCTCTGGCGGTCCTCTCACAATCACTGCCATTGGCGACCTAGAACGCATCTTGAAACAAACCCCTGATGTTCTTCCGGCCATCTCTTCCAGTGGAGTCCTTCTTAAACACGTCCCCAGAGGTTAAATCTTCTTTGTGATTATTATTAATTAATTATTTTTTAATTAGGGTTTAGACTCTGCTGCCTGTATTTTTCTTTTGCGATTGAGTTGCTTTTCTCTACTGAAACAGGTCGTGACCTTTGAAATGAGTTTGTCAACTGGACTTTGGATGATCCAAATCCACCTCCGACTGATATAGTTCTCATATCCAGTCGTCTCACGACTGATTCGGGTTGCATCCACTACTTACAAGATAGAGAATACACCATCTCTCTTTATCCTGCCTTGATAAGTATGTTCTCTCTCTGTCTCTCTCTCTCTCTCTCACACACACACAATGTTGAAATAGCCAGCAAAGCTGTTTCTGAACTAGTTAGTTTTTTTTCTTCCCATAGAGCCATGCAGTGAGATGAACTGGCAGCCATCTACGGCCTGGTGCATTGAAACTGGTGAATCTGCCTGGTGTTGCATGCTATGCCGTCGTACTCACAAACTCTTTGGAATTGGCGAAAGCTTTCATGGCGAAAGCATTGAAGATTTCACCAAGCATCTCGAGAGTAGATGGCACAATTGGATTGTAAGCGTCCTTGCCTACTCCAAATATTATATCAATGCATTTGTCAAATGTCTAAGTACTCCATATTTGTGCACAAGTTTCCCTTTCTCACTTCCTAGTTATGTTTGCCTTTCAAAGAATATATATCTCGATACCAGATTTGACCCCATTCTATCTTTTTGTACATTTGGTTTAGATGGACCAGACAAAACGAAGCGGGGGTCCTCTGAACCCCTTAACAAGATATCAAAGGCAAGTTTAGAGATTTTTAGAATTTTGGTGAATTGAAATCTAATTTATCAATAAACAATTGAGTTCAACTACACTCCAAATGTGCAATAGAATCCATGATTTTGATTGCTTTACTGACTTTGGTTGATGCTAAAACATTAAAGAAGAGAAGCATTGAAGATGAAGACGAAGAAGAGGAAGAGGAAGATCCATAAGATGTGACCGAATGGCCATCTAGAAAAGGACGTGAACAAGACGAAAGAATAAGAAGAAGAAGGGTACATATATGCATGGCCCATGGTGTGCTCTTGTTCTTTCTCTAGCATTTCATATATGGTGGTGAATGGTTTGTTCAAACTAATACTACTTATGCTTATTTTCAAGTCTCGTATTTATTTTCAAATTATGTTTTTATCGACTGGTTATGAAGTTGTACGATGATGAGTTAAGTTGGAATGTTTTTATTTACTATATCGTTATGTTTTTCTCGATTTTATAAAAGCAAACAGAAAAAAAAAAAAAGGAAGGGAAATAGAGTTTACTTGACAATAGATTTAGGCCATTGGTTTATCATGAGTGATTTGCTGAGATTGTTTTATCATGTGAACTTTTCGTTCGTTGGCGTTGAATTCGAGCTCTGAAAAAGGTAAATCGTAATGCCGACGTCGTAAGTCTAGAGAACCGTGGCAGATCAAACCCTTATTCCCAACGATGAATTAAATGTTTTAGTCCAGTTTATGCATGTCAATTGTTTGAAGCACTATCTCGACACTCTTATTTATCCAATCGCTGTTTTTCTTCATTATTTTACAGATGTATCAATTGTTTATTGATTTGAACGTGATTGATTGGTTTTGGAAGATCTACAAAGAACTTGAATAAATATAATTTTTTGAAAGCTTGGCGAGATAAAGAGTGGAATCAATTCCCCTCCAACAATATAAAGATGCAAGCATTGCAATTATAAACTAAAAATGTCCATTGAAAGAATCGTATGTGGATGATGGGGTATGGATGATGTATGTGAAAGATGGGGTATAAATTTATTGGCAACCCGAGTGGAATTTATCTACTCACGGGTCCGTATAATGCGTTTTGTTTTGTTGCGACAAGAGACTAGAGATCGGTGCTGAGGAAAATGCGATGTTCTCGACTTCTCGGGGTCGGAGTATGGACAAATGAATATTCCGAAGACATTTTGTCCTGATTCCGTTTACTAATGCCCTACTTGATCATCACATCACATGTTTCTCTTTTTCTTTTTATATTTTCAGAGTAGTTCTTGTCATTTTTTTTTAATTTCTCTAAAGGAATTGCTCTTTCATAATCATTTATTTTAGTGCTAATAGTTTATATATATGTTAGAATATTGGGAGGGAATAGTGAATATTTCTCTCGATAAGAAGTGGGGGAAAAGAAAAATGGGAGGTGGGTTTTTATGAGGCAGGTACCATCTGTGGATTATGCGAAAAGATATCACACACCAAAAAGATAAGACAATAATCTGTTTCGTCAAAGTTTAGTCTACGTCTTTACAGAAGAAAAGAAAAACATTTGAAAAATTTCATCGATTATATTAGTATCTGATCCATGAAATGAAAATCTAAGGTATATAACTGTATTTGGTAACGCTAAAGTATCATTTCACGAAAAACATTTGAGAAAAACAGAATATAGGTTTATCTTCAATCACTTTTTTATATAACCAAATAGAGTTTATCAGCAACTAGCCATTTATACGACCGACTACTACATTTCTAAAAAAAATCACATAAAAATTGTCCACTCTCTACGACAGTTTAGCACATTTGTTTCCTCTAATTGATGAACGTCCTTGAATTCATCGACGTGTATAATATATGAGATACTTTAACAGTTTTACTACATTTTTTAGTCAACACTTTTAATACAAATTAAATATAACATTGAACCCAAAAAAGTTGACCACATATTTCGAATAAATATAATATACCCAACATACTACTTACCATTTCTCAATGTTGACCAAATAGAAAGGTTACTTTTTTTTTTTTTTTAAATGGGTTATTTATCATCATATCATCATCATATCATCATCATATATATAATAAGCAAAAGTGATTTTTAGTTTTTCCGATGCCTATCATTTACCTTTAAGGTGGTTAATTATTCTTTTGCTCCTCGTTAAAAACGTCACGTCATTTTAAAATCTAATTAACTCGCCGGCCAATTTTTTTTAATACGTTTAGGTCCGTTTTGTTTTCTCTCCGTGATGGGCTGTGTTTTGGGCCGATCGAAATAATACTAGAAATCCTAGCTTGACCTTAAGTCTATAAATATAACACTTTTAGGTCGTATTTAGCGCATTCAGAGGTTGACTATTGCTAGGTTTGTACGTCTATGATACCGTCTTTGTGTGATCTATGTCTTGATTGTTGCCTTTTACCTTACTTTTGTATCGTTTATGATTGAATATTTCAACTTTTTGGGGTTTTATAGCTTCGGTTGGGTTTTTTTTTGGTTTACTCTTGAAGATTGCTCTCTCTCTTTTGGATATCATCGACTCTTCTCTGTCGAGGTATGTCCCACTTTCACTTACTATTTGTAACTTTATGTTCGCTTACTAATTGATCGGAGAATTTTTTTTTTGGGTTTTAATCTTGTAGGTCGCTTTCTCTATCTTGTCTTTCTTAACAGGTTTAAACATCGCCTCTCCTCTAACGAGGTTTTAGTTTCGTTTGTGACACTTTGTGTGTTTCGGTATTTAGTTTTACTGTCGATTTCGTTGCGTCTCTCTGAATATGTTTTGATCGCTGTACGTAGAAATTATGAGTTGGCCATCGTTTCTTAACTTTAATTCTTGCAATTTCTTTAGGTGGTCGTGGTCTAATATTGGGACCCAATAATTGGGAGGTTTGCTTTTTTTTGTTCTGAGATGGTGGCGAGAGGTTAAGGTTTATGTTTAAGGGTAAAACCTACACATATATATATCTAGCTCTAGGTTATGAGGTCGACATGTCTATCGATCATTTATTTTATTGTTCGTATTCTAGGTTTTATTTTTCCTTCTCTCTGTTTCTATATGTTTGTTTTCTCATGATTCCGCAGTGCTAACCTGTTACTTTAGTCTTCTTTTAGAGATATAGACTTAATAGCAAAGGAAATTGGATATTCCAACATAGCACTTACATATGAGATTTTGGTTTCTTTGTTTCTTATTTGTTTATTTTCTTTGAATTTGGTGTGATTTGGTAATTAGAAACGATGGCTTTGTGTCGATCAACATCTATAAACATGAGGCCAATTAAATTCAAACAACTCTTCGCTCATTCTCCTGGTAAATCGGTTTTATGCTTTGATGATTTTGGAAAACTGGTGGAAATGACAAAATCCAAATTGACTCGAGTATAATCCGTTGGTTTCAAGTAATCTCTGTGAAATATCTTCTTTTACATTATGTTCTAATCATTAGTTATTTGTGTTTTATATATTTGAAGAATGAGTTTTGTTTGTTCTCAACTAGATCTTCTAGAGCGATGTACGTCTGAAGTTGCACAACTTCAAGGGAGAGGAGGAAGCAGAGAGTTCTCATTCCTTTTGGTTAGCATTTCTTCTCACTTAATCTTTGGTTGCGTTTCTCATATACAAATGATTCTGGATGAAGTTCTGGTTTGGGTTTCTCATATACTGATGGAAATCCAGAACCTTCTTTGGTTAATGTGGTATATCCATATTGTCCTCTTCCAATTTTGTGTTGTCTCTATAATGATATCACAGACCCGTTTTTTGAAAATTTGTGAAACGATTTTTTTTTTTCTTCATAGGATTGGAGTACTTGCATAATGGATGTAAACCACTAATGGTTCATAATTAAGGATGTCAAAAAAAATATACTTATGAATGAAAACTTCCATACCAAACTTGGATACCTCGATCCTGAGTAAGTATTACTGCTTAAATATGAAAATCTATTTGGTAGATTGTTTTTTTTTTCCTTCACTGATAAAGTAATATGCTTAAACTTTGACCTATGTTACAGATATTACAGAACAAACTGGTTGACGGAGAAAAATGATGTGTATAGTTTTGGAATTGTACTATTGGTGATTATTACAAACCAACCTACATAGCAGAGTGGGTAAATGCTTACGAAAGGGCGAAAGGAGACATCAAAAATATTACGGATCCGAATCTTTATGGAATTATGATTCTGCTTCGGTGTGGAAAGTCGTTGAATTAGCAATGTCATGATTGAATCCTTCTTCAGTGACGAGACAAACAATGTCTCAAGTTGTTTTCGAACTAAAAGAGTATTTGGCCTCTGAAAGCTGGAGGGGAGGAGAGAGCCATGAGATGTATTCACAGAGTTCCAGAGAAGTGAGCATGACCTTTGGAACTGAAGTGAACCCTACTGCTCGGTAGAGGTCAATGATGAAGAATTTTCATGTAGAATCTTGGATCTTAGATCACATATTATTTATTCTTATGGAACTATCGTACATTATGTGCATCTCCAATAAATTCATCATCTTTTGTTAATCATAATGGTGAATCTCCTTTTATCCATGTTTCGATGTATTCCAACTGATCATGAATAACTACAGTATTTTCTTATGACCCAACTCTTCTGAATACATATATTGACTTGACCTTTAAAGCTTCTTACATGATAGAAGAAGATGAAATTGATGACGAAGAAGTCGAAAAAGACGAGGAAAATGATGAACAAAAAGTCGAGTAAACCCTGGAAAAAAGAAGAACATGGGCAACACGAAATAGCGAAGAAAAATAAGGATAATAAGATGATCCGGAACTCCGTCGTATTCCTCCGTCTACAAATAACTAAAACCGTTAGTTACTAATAAATGTACTAAAAATGATATCTTAAAATAACTAAAAACACCAAATTACTTACCATTTCGCGCTCGATTGTGAGAAGCTCTTCGCCCCGTTGTTGTGTACAGTGGGTCCCTTCCCTTCTCGGGGACTCTTCCGGTTCTTGGAGTTAGTCTGAGAGAGAGCTTCGGTCTCGGGCTCTTGCCACACTACAAGAAAATACCCCTTTTGCAACGACTTATATCGTTGTAAAATCTTTGCAAAACATGGGTACCATGGAATTTGCGACAAAATGTAAATCGTCGTTAACTGATCGTTGTAAACTAAAAATCGTCGCTAATTTACGAGGGACCAAAAATCGTCGTAAAATCGTCGCAAATTTTACTTCGAATTAACGACGAATAGAAATACGTCGTAAGAACGATGGAAAATCGAAGGTAATTTACGACAATAAAACGACGAATTAAGGATGATTATGTGAAAAAATAATCGTCGCAAAATCGTCGTAAAAGTTTCATCGTAATTTTGTCGTAAGACTAGAACCGTCGTAAAATCGACGTTAATGAATCATCGCAAAATAGTCGTAAATGTGCGACGATTTTGCGACGATTTTAATTGTTTTTTTAAATTAAAAGAATTAATTATTATTTTAATTAATTAATTATTTTTATTTAAAATAAAAATAAATAAATTAATTTCGAAATTATAATTTAAAATTTTAAAATAAAGTAATATTATATAATAAAATTTTCTTACAAAAAGATAATTATATATTAAAATTTACATAGTTATTTCGAAGTCATCGATACCCAAAACGATTTCGGGATGTGTTTCCCCATCTCCCGCCGGACCGGTTGGAGCCGTCGGTGGCCGATTGCTTGGCCCCGCTTCTTGTGCCGCTGCTGCCGCTGCCTCTGCCGCTGCTGCCGCTGCCTCTGCCGCGGCTGTCTCTGCTCGTCTTCGTCGCTTTTTCCGCAACATCTCCTGCATTTGCGGGTTCCCTAGCGCCATGATGTCG
This sequence comes from Eutrema heterophyllum, assembly GCA_002933915.1. Taxonomy (NCBI): domain Eukaryota; kingdom Viridiplantae; phylum Streptophyta; class Magnoliopsida; order Brassicales; family Brassicaceae; genus Eutrema; species Eutrema heterophyllum. The sequence goes on along the minus strand of PKMM01023693.1, from coordinate 165,929 downwards.
AAGAGTGAGTCATTCGACGCAGCCTACATATCAATCTTCTGCTGAAGACTCGAAATGTTCGCCTGATATGCCGTAGACTCGGTCTCAACCCTCTGCTGAAGACTCGTAATCGTGGCTCGTAAGACATTTGGATCATCTTCTGGCGATCGTCGTCGCGGAGAGAATGATGAGGCGGCTGAGACATCTCGAATAGATCCCATCCCGACGACCTTCCATTTTTTCTTAGGGGCGACATACATTTAAAATTACAGTTAATTAGAATTTAAAAAAAAATAAAGACTAAAAATATTTAAGTACTATATTAATCGAATTTACCTCATCGAAGATCCGGTCAATATCGGGTGTGGTCAACCCTCCAGACTGGACCGACGAACCGCCAGGAGATAGCTGCTGAGAGAGCTGTGTCTCTCGCTCGGTGACCCTGGAAGTCACCTCGTTGAAGAACTGCTCGGCCTTCTCTGAAATAAAGGCATCATTCTTCTTCCGGTGCGTCCGCTCATAAACCTTCGTCATCGGAGGGAGTACACCTCCGTCTTCAGCGGCCTAAGAAAAAAAGACAATGTTATTAAGGTATAATTTAAATAAATTAATTACCATATTTAGACGAACACCCGCAAAAGGCGTTTGGTCGGCTGTATGAGGCACATACACGGGTTTGCCGTCCGGACCAACAGTGTTGCGGGAAGCCGAACACTTCTCCGCAATTCTTATCGAGTTCAGATCGTGCCAATACCGCACCAAACCGTCCCATACTGCTTTATCCATCGAAGGGGGCTTTGCTTCATCGTCATCCTTCTTCCATGCCTTCTTCCATTCACCAACTACTCCTTGGAGGCGAAACTTGACCCTCTCGAAGAACAATGTTTCAACCACGCCATGAATCGCAAGATCTCAGTGATATTTTTGCTGCATGAGAAACAAAAATAATTAACTATTTTATAAAATTAAATTAATTATATATATAAATATAATAAAATAATGAAAAAAAATTATTGTTTACACGTACCGCAAACATCTTGAACCATGTCTCCTTGACGTGTCCCGGGAGCTGTTTCCAATTGGTATGAGGCTCGGAAAAGTATGCCTTGATGAGTTCAGAAACGGTGTGTCTAACTTTGTATTCAACACAAAACCTGAAACAATAATTAATAATTAAAAAAAATATTAATTAAATATAAATATGTAATAATAAATGTAATTTAAAAAAATATATTTTACCATTCTGCACCGTCGGTATGGTCCGGGTCTAATCTCTTAATCCTATGCCGACCTGGCTGCGCAAGAAAATCCTCCACCGTCATATGGGCATATGGGGCAGGCGCGCGTCCTCCAGGTTGCGGAACTTGAGGTGGTGGTCCAGGCGCTAGAGCACTCTGTGTTTGCGTCGCGGGGACGAAATGATCCCGCTGCGTAGTGATTTCGCGTGTTTTACTCGCACCAATTAACCTAATGCGCACACTACCGCAATCATAACGGTATGTCGATGTAGCACTTTAGGATCGATCCCACAGAGAATAAAGATTACACACCAAAGATACGAGAAACAAACTAAGCTAGAGCAAAACGTACAAAATGGTTTATTTATAAAAAGAAAGAAGAAAGAGATCAAAATGCAAGAAAGAAAATAAAAGAAGGAAAATATAACACAAAGAGAAAACGTTGGATCATGGCTTCAACTATCGAAGTGATGATTAACAATTAAGCAATGAATATTTTGGAAGCATTAAACGCTATCTTAGAACATGGAACACAATCATAAGACTAACTCACTCCCGTGGTATCAATCTCTTCATCGATTACCCGATTAAGCTAAACTCCCGTTTGCAATAAAAAATAATCGATGAGCATTAATCACAAGTCTAATTGTTCACTAAACACCCTAGACATCAATTGCCAATTGGCTAGGATATGCAAAGCTCATAAAAGATTCGGTTCAAGCAATTCATCTAACTCCTTCCGGGTGTGAAATGCCTAAGTTCAAAACTCGAATGAACAAACCTAATCTAGCACTAACACCGCTTACTCGAATCTCTTCCCTAAAGCATGAGACGAGACCAAAAATCCTAGGGTGTAGCTTTAGTTCGGTTTGTCACACCAAACTAGAACTACCTAATCTAGGTGTAGTACTAAACTTTGGTTTATCTTATCAAATCTAGCAACAAGAACCTAAGTGAAAGAATTATCCAAGACCATCCTAAATCACCATTATCTAACTATCAAGACAAATTACTAATGATGCATAAACACTTAATGCACATTCAATCTTTGGCAAGGAACACACAAATAGCTTAACTCACTCCCATGATGCTAAACCCTTTATTGATAATTTGAATTAGCTAATCTCTCAATTGCAACCAAATTATCAACAAGCATAAAACGTAAGTCATTTTTAAGCTAACAATTCACCTTAATCACGATGGCCACCGGTTAAGAATGAAAAGCACATTTAGAAATCTTCTAGACAATCTACCAAACCTCTTCCGAGTGTAAATCGACCATGATCTAGAAATTGAGTAGCTAATTCAACTCTAGCATTAAGATCACTTCTAAACATGTGAACAAATGATTATCTAAGCCTAAACATCAACAAGCAATCATCAAACCATCCAAATCAAGCCTAATCATGATCCAACAAAAAGCTATTCACAAGAACACCAAGAACATACTAAGAACATGAAGAACACAAAAAGTCAACTCACAAAAACAACAAGAATCCCAAATCTAAACCGATTAAAAGATAGAAGAAGAATCAAATAAAGATAATATGAAACAAGATTGAAGAAATCTTCAAAAGTGTGGATTATACATGAAAAACAACCCAAGAAACTCTAGAGAGAGTTCTTGGGTCGTCACACACAAAGAATAGAAGAAGACTTATGTTTTTATTGCACAAAAATGACTTAAATAAAAAAAATGGGTCACTAAAGTGCCGGCATCGGTTATGGGGATCGGTTTGTAACCGATCTCGCTTGTTAAAATGGTGGCGTCGACCTTGGCGATCGGTTTGACGATTTCGGCTTGACATCTCTTCACTAAATCGGCCATAACTCTTGAACCACAGCCCTGAATGACACGAATCCAACTCTCACGAGAAGCTAACTCAATTTTATATCTGGTGTCCAAATTTGAGATTAAACTGGGTACGGGAAGGCTTTCATACGACATGATCTTTCAGCTGCTTCGGATTGCCGCTGCATTTTCCGGTAAAGACATGTCTTCACTAAATCAAACGCATCTCGCGAACCGCTGATGGGAATGACATAAAACCACTTCCATTAGAAAGCTAACTCAATTTAGCATAACTTTCATTAAGAGATTCCAGTCTAATTCAAAGGGCAAGGTGTTCTTCCGGTTGGATCTTTCAGGCACATCGTCTTGATCAGGAAATGTTGATCGGTTGTCGGGATCGGTTATCAACCGATTGGACGTTTATTTTGCTCCTTTTGGTCCTTTTTCCATCTTCTTTCGAATTCCAAGTGTCTCCTTTGATCCAAGCTGCTCCAAGCACTCCTAAACACCTGAAAAATGCTCCAGCAAGCCAAAAACGACACAAAACTCTCTAGGACTTATAAAATGCAAGTTAAAACCAAATGAGACTCAAATGCATGAAAAGATCCCAAAACTATACAAAGTGGGATTAAAACCTATGAAAACAAAGTCTTAAAAATGTGTAAAATATGGTGTTATCACTTAGCCTCAGAAGATTCCGATTGTGCGCTACTCGAGGTCCCACCAATATCTCTCAAAAACTGAGCGTAGTGGGCACGACCATTGGCCATCTGCATAAAAATGAAGAAAAATTACTATATATAATTCGAAATGTCATATTTTCTAATTTTCTGCTATTCCTATCTATCAATTTGATTTCATTTCTATCCACCTATTTTATTCCATTCCTATTTATACTAACCTAAATTAATTAAATACAAATTAAAATAAAAAATTAAATTATTACTTTATTTTTGCAAGGATTTCGCGAGAGGAGAGAGAGTAGAGAGAGAGAGATTGAAAGTTGAAGAATGAAAAAATGAAATATGAGCATGTGCTTATATAGAATTCATGGTCGTCGCGAAATCGTCGCAAAATGTAAATTAAACCTTTTGGTTTTCCCACACGCGGGAACAGTCAAACATTTTCATTTTCCGGGGCGCGGTAAATTAAATTCATAGTTTGCGACGATTTTACGACGATTCCTCGTAAAATCGTCGCAAATTTGCGACGATTTAGCGACGTAATTATGTAAAAATAGGGTTTAGGGTATAGGGCATATGTACGACAATTATTACATCGATTGCAACACATCTAAATCCATCTAAATGTTTACCGTCAACCCTAAATCTTCAAATCATCTATATTTTCATCGAGATTGCAGAAAGACTAAAAAATAGAGTAAGCGTACATGGTAGGTTTGCTAAGATGAAGGAAGACAATGAGTTTGCGGAGAGAACAATGATTGATCGTGTTTCTATTTCTGATTAATTCAATAAACTCAAGATGGATTTCAATGAGAGTTACAAAAAACAATGAGATGGATAGGGTTTAGGACATAGGGTTTAAGGTTTATATGGATTTCATCATAATCGTCGCTAAATCGTTGTAGATTGCGACGATTTAACGAGGATCGTATAAAGTCCTCGTAAAATCGTCGTAATTTACGACGATTTAGCAACGATTATGCATGATGAAATCCATCTAAACCCTAAACCCTATGCAGAAGACCCTTAACCTTAAGATCTTCACCTTCAATGACAATAATTTTTATTGCATAGGGAATAAGGTGTAGGGAATAAAGTGTTAGGGTATAAGGCATAGGGTTTAGGATTTAGAGTTTAGAGTTTAGATGAGATTTCATTAGAATCTGCGACGATTTTGAGACGATTCTATGTAACCCCATGTTTAGGGTCTTGACATCTCATTGCAAAATACAATACGATGCTAAGATGTTAAAGTTTCGGTATAGGGCATAGGGTTAAGGGTTTAGAGTTTATGGTTTAGATGAGATTTCTTTAGAATCATCGCAAATTGGCGACGATTTTGAGACGATTCTATGTAATCTCATGTTTAGAGTCTTGACATCTCATTGCAAATACAATGAGATGCTAAGATGTTAAAGTTTAGGTATAGGGCATAGGGTTTAGATGAGATTTCTTTAGAATCGTCGCTAAATTGTCGCAAATTTGCGACGATTCTATGTAATGCCCTAAACCCCAAACCCGATCCTATGTCACCCTTTGTTGACCCTAATTTCGTCTTTGTCTCGTAATTTATTAATCGTCCCACCTACGGCGAGAAATGAGCGGAGATAATCGGAGATGGGATCGAGTTTATGGTTTAGGGCATCACTTAAATTTCACAATAGTTACTCATTAATGAAAATTAAAACATTATTAATTAATACATTCAATTCACAATAATTACTAGCTAGCGCGGTCACTCTGATTCATTTTCGGACGAAGACACATCCGTTTCTTGATCATCTGGTTCATCACTTTCTTCGAACTCATCTTCCTCATCTTCTTCTTCTGTATCGTCTGGGAGATATTCAACTTCCCTGTTTTGAGGATCTATCAAATGGATGTCATCAGTGCTCTCATTTGGTTCTGGCATATCAGAGCAATGATCTTGATGCATTGGGAGATCCTCAAGCCCCTCAATTCGACCCCTCGGAGAAACTTTTATAACAGATAACCATGAGATACGCGTTGTCCGAACTCGCGGATATGGAACAAAGCTTACTTGTTCTGCTTGTGATGCTAGGATAAATGGCTCATACTTATTGTAACGCCGCGATTGGTTCACGTCTACTGCCCTAAATTTGTTTTTACGGACCCCTCGATCAACTGTTGGATCGAACCAGTCGCATTTGAAGAGAACGCATTTCAAACCTAAGCAGCCGGGGTACTCAACTTCAATTATGTCTTGCAACACTCCATAAAAATCTATTTCGCCCCGCACACATACCCCGTAGTTGGCAGTAGCTCTTTGATTGCCGTATTTGAATGTATGAAATATATATATATGCGTGTGCAATACATGTGTGCAGTCGTTATTTTCGATATGGGGCCTTTGATTAACTCATGGAACCAGAGTGGATATGCGGTATCCTCATGCTCGACCTAAATTGTTAATTAATAAAATCAATATATATGTATTAGATTGTCCAAGTAATTAATTTCTACGTACTTGCGTCTTCAACCACGGGGCAAAGTGTTGATCTTTACGCTTGTTGATTTCGTTTTCTGATGATTCCTTCAATGACTTCTCGTACCTGTCTAACAAATTCACTGCATACAAAAGTATATCCAATTAAGCATAAATGGATATATAATTTAACCATATATATATGTATGTTTATACACTTACTTCTCAAATTGACTAACTTCTTCGCAATTTAAGAGGATATACGTTTGGGCACTATGATGGTCTTTTTCATTGGCAAACCAAACTGACTTCACGCTTCCACATAATCGACCGATTGAAGAAAAGATGTATGGGACACCTTCATTAGCATATGTTCGTCCTACACCTTCATCATCATATCGCCGTGCTGCCCTTTTCCGTGTGCGGACCTTCAAGCCGAAATAGTATCATGTGAAGTGAGAAGTTTCTTCTGTTAAACTTCCTGCTACTATTGAGCCTTCAACTTTGGCTAGATTTTTAGCCTTCTGCTTTAAATGTCCCATGAATCGCTCGAATGGGTACATCCACCGATACTGCACAAGTTCTCCAAGTTCTGCTTCGTGAGGGAGATGGATATTTACCACGAATTTGCGATGATTTTTATGAAATGCCTTAAAACTTAAACCTTATACCTTAGCGGAGATAGGGAAAAAAAAATGGGGGAAAAAAAAACCTTAGCGGAGATAATCGAATATGGGATCGATATTTAAGGTTTAAGGCATTTCATAGGAACAGACGTACGTTATTAATATATTACATTCACGTACAATAATATTACATTAGAATCACTATATATAATTATATATATATATATATATCCTCACTCAGATTCATTTCCGGACGAAGACACATCCATTTCTTCATCATCTGGTTCATCACTTTTTTCGAACTCATCTTCCTCATCTTCTTCCTCTGTATCGTCTGGGAGATATTCAACTTGCCTGTTTTGAGGATCTATCAAAAGGATGTCATCAGTGCTTTCATTTGGTTCTGGCATATCAGAGCAATGATCTTGCTGCATTGGGAGATCCTCAACCCCCACAATTCGACCCTTCGGAGAAACTTTTATAACTGATAACCATGAGACACGCGTAGTGCGAACTCGCGGATATGGAACAAAGCTGACTTGTTCTGCTTGTGATGCTAGGATAAATGGCTCATACTTATTGTAACGTCGCGATTGGTTCACGTCTACTGCACCAAATTTGTTTTTACGGATCCCTCGATCAACTGTTGGATCAAACCAGTCGCATTTGAATATAACACATTTCAAACCTAAGCAGCCGGGGTACTCAACTTCAATTATGTCTTGCAACACTCCATAAAAATCTATTTCACCTCGTACACATACCCCGTAATTGGCAGTAGCTCTTTGATTGTCGTATTTGAATATATGAAATATATATCCGCGTGTGCAATACATGTGTGCAATCGTTATCTTCGATATGGGGCCTTTGATTAACTCATGGAACCAGAGTGGATATGCGGTATCCCCATGCTCAACCTAAATCGTTAGTTAACAAAATCAATATATATGTATTAGATTGTCCAAGTAATTAATTTCTACATACTTGCGTCTTCAACCACGGGGCAAAGTGTTGATCTTTACGCTTGTTAATTTCGTCTTCTGAGATTCCTTCAATGACTTCTCGTACCTGTCTAACAAATTCACTGCATACAAAAGTATATCCAATTAAGCATAAATGGATATATAATTTAACCATATATATATGTATGTTTATACACTTACTTCTCAAATTGACTAACTTCTTCGCAATTTAAGAGGATATACGTTTGGGCACTATGATGGTCTTTTTCATTGGCAAACCAAACTGACTTCACGCTTCCACATAATCGACCGATTGAAGAAAAGATGTATGGGACACCTTCATTAGCATATGTTCGTCCTACACCTCCATCATCATATCGCCGTGCTGCCTTTTTCCGTGTGCGGACCTTCGAGCCGAAATAGTATCCCGTGAAGTGAGAAGTGTCTTCTGTTAAACTTCATGATACTATTGAGCCTTCAACTTTGGCTAGATTTTTAGCCATCCGCTTTAAATGTCCCATGAATCGCTCGAATGGGTACATCCACCGATACTGCACAGGTCCTCCAAGTTCTGCTTCATGAGGGAGATGGATAGGTAGATGTTCCATAACATCAAAGAAGGCACAACAAAATAGGAATAGTAGCATCAAGTTGTGCAATAACATCTTCTGACAAAGTGCGGGTACAAAGATTCCGAAAAAACGCTCCAATGCCTACAGTGACAATTACCACATATAAGGTAGAGTTGTTAATTTTTCATTTCATATATATTATATCAATGTTTACATATGTGATTAATTTAAAGTTACATGCAATTGCTTCGTGTACATTTCCTGGTAGAAGTTCAGCAAATGCAAAAGGAAGTAGCCGTTGCATAAAGACGTGACAGTCATGACTCTTCATCCCGAAAAACTTTTGCCCTTTCTCAACACATTTAGCTAGATTAGATACGTACCCATCCAGGAACTTCACATCAGATGTCGCCCATTTGAACAAGGCTGACTTTTCTTCCGCACCCAATCGAAATATGGGAACATGTGCTTTCCCATTGCTTGTAATATGTAACTCATTCCGAAAACAAAGATCAAGCAAGTCTAGTCTTGACTTACCGCTGTCTTTAGTCATTCCACGCACGTTTAACACGGTATGCATGACATCCAGATTGTGTCTAAGCAAATGATCCTTCCAATATGGAAGCTTCCAAAATATGCTTTTCTTATGCCAATTGTGATGCTCCCCATATCCATCCGCCATATTAGCTGGAGTGTTGATATCTTCATATTTTACATGTTCTTCCATACATTTTACTTAGAGTTTTGTGTCATTTGCCTGCATAATCATGGTTTTGTCTTGCATTTAGGTCTCATTTAAAGTTTAGTTAGTTTGCATTAGGTCCTAGTGAGTCTTGCATTTATTTGGAGTGTTTTCTAGGTGTTTGGAGATATTTTGGAGATGTTAGGAGTAATGGAGCAAAAGAGGATGCAAAGATCATTCAAAAATGTCTTAAAGATCCGGCAGAACGAAGGGGTTCAAGTCAGATTCAGCTTCAATGATCTTCATGAAAGATGTATCCAGATGAGTCATCTGTCTACTGGAGGTGATTTGAGGTCATTCGGACATGTATTCCAGGAGATATCCCGATTTTACCGAAGGTGTACCCGTCTGGCCGCGAGACCAACACCGAGCAGCATTGGATCGGCACAAGCAAGCCCAGTACCAACCTGCCCTGGTGCGGTACACTTGATAGGTACTGAGGCAGAGAGTAATACCGACCCAGATCACTCCCCATACCGACCCAGAACCGACCGGTACAAAACCCAATCTGTCCTCATTGAAGTCAGCCGAAGTCACCCAAAGATCATGCCAAATGAACAACTTACGTTCGGAATTAGCTTCGGAAGTCTTGATAGAAGTTGTCGATAATTGAATTAGCTGTCTTCTGGAGGTAGTTTGAAGTAATTCGGAGTGGTGGTTCAAAAGATACATCAGATTTAGCGGGGACGTGTCCGTCTGGCGCCCAAATGAGTTATGTGCAGAGATTAGTACCGACCCACTGTACCGACCCAGGACTGGTCGGTACAGACCCCCAGAATCAGCCAAAATCCAGTTTCAACCGGGTCAATATCCGGTTTGTCCCGGGTTGACCCGGTTTGGCCCCCTTTCACTATTTAAGCCCAAAAACCTAATTTTTTTGGTTTATCTCTTTTTTTTTCTTGTTAAAAACCTCTCATTGTTAGGGTTTTTGGATTTTGTAAGAGAGATCTTGATTTTTATTTATGCAATCTAAGTTTTAGTTTCTTAATCTCTTCTAATCTTTCATCTTTCTATTATCTAATCATGATTAACAACACCTCTTCACTACAAGAAAACACCCTAAAACCGACGGCCAGATCCGTCGGTATCCCGTCGGAAACAACCTTTACCGACGGATTTCAGCCGTCGGATCTATCTCCTCGGAAATCAAAATTTCCGACGGATGTCCGACAGATTAAATATCCGACGGATTTACGAGGACCTATTTCCCTCGGAAAATTTCCAAGGGATTTCCGAGGACTTGATTACCCGACGGATTTGTCCTCGGAAATCCCTCGGACAATTTCCGAGGGTACTAGGTCCTCGGAAATCCGTCGGAAATTTCCGACGGATTTCCGACGGATTAAATAAATTCGATTTAAAAAAAAAAAGAATTCTATTTATTTATTAAATCGAAATTGTAAAATTAATTAATATTTAAAAATCTTATAAAATTATAAAATATTATTAAATGTTATAGAAATTGTTGGAAAATTACCAAAAAAAAACTAAATCAAAATAAATATGTCGGGAAATCCGGGAACTTCGATTTGAAGTAATTCGCCATTTTGTCGCTCCTTGTTTGTTGAGTCGAGAGCTTGTCCTCCAAAGCCTCGCTCTTCGTTTTCTGAGTTGAGAGCTCGTCCTCCAACGCCGTTACCTTCTCCTTGAGCTCTTCGTTTTGCCGGAGAATCTCTGGATCCATAAAAAAACTACCCGAAGAAGTTGAAGGTTGGGACGCAATGTTACCCAATCCTGGCCGACGACCTTTTTTAACAGGTACTTCCTACAAAAACAATACCAAACATTAGATCTTATTAACAAATAAATATATAAATTGAAATGATAATCTATAATTATTACTTACCGCTAGCACTAGGTCGTTGATCTCGACCTGAGTGAGCTGGTTGGAAGCGGTGGTGTCGTCCTGCGATCTCTGGGTAAGGATCTCTTCCTTCACCTTCGTCACCTTCTCGACGAGCTCCCTGACGGCAGGATCTTGAATTTGGCCGGTCTTCTTGTTGGTGTGCGTCCTCACCATCACTTTTAGGTGATCCGGAACTTCGCCGGCTTCCTCCGTCTAGAAAACAACTAAACCGTTAGTTACTAATAAATATAATAAAAACAATATTTAAAAATAACTAAAAACACTAAAAATACTTACCATTTCGATTTTGGATTTTTTGAAGCTCTTCGTCCCGTTGTTGTGGATAGCGGGTCCCTTCCCTTCTCGGGGACTATTCCGGTTCTTGGAGTTAGTCTGTGATAGAGCTACGGTCTTCGGGTCTTGCCAATACGGAATGTAGTCCTTAAACACCTCCTCGTTCAAGCCTTTTGGCTTCTCTCCACGCCTTCTCCAAACCTTCTTCCACTCGTTCATGTTGCGCGAGAATTGCGTTTTAGCCTCCTTGAAAAATTATGTCTCCACCGTTTTCGTGATAGTCCACTTCCAATTAAATTCTTGCTACAAAAGAAATAAAATTAAAGAAGTTAAAAAAATCTCAAAATATTTAACAAAAAATATATAAATAGTAACTTACCGCAAACGTCTGAAACCACATGTTTTGTTCGTCTGACGGAATATCGGAAAATTTTCGATACCGTTTTTCGAGGATGGAGTGCAACATCTTCAGAATCGACTTGCTAATGCCATTCCCTGATATTTCAAACCGATAAAAAAAACAAATTAAAAATCGGGAATTAAACAAAAATAAATTATTAATTAAGAAAAAAAATATGACCAAGTAGATCTCGGAATGCGGAGGTCCGGATCGAGAACTGTGAGTAATTCTCGTCCCGGCTGTTGGACGACCTACTTAATGGTCATGATCGCCGTAGGAGCTACACTCTCACTGTCCGGAATAGACGGCGCATGAGGCGTAGAAGGCGGAAGAGTACTCGAGCCCGGAGCTGCGGAAGTACTCCTCCGCCTCGAACCGCCAGAACGATCTCGATCGAATTGACCGTAAGACCTACAAAAATAAAAACAGAAAAACTAAATCATCAAAATAAAACATATAAATAATCATAAAAATATATTTCTAACAACCTATATTTGTTTTAAGAAAATACATTTATAAAAATCGTTTTTTAGAAATACATTTATTAAAACGTATTTAATTCAAAAATAAATAAAAACAGTTTAAAAAATACAATTTTTAAAAATGTGTTAAAAAATATATTTACGAAAAACGTTTTTAATAAATGTATTTATAATAAACGTTTTTACAAAATTGATTTATAAAAAACGTTTTTTATAAAATTGTTAATTAAAAACGTTTTTTATATATTTATTTATTAAAAACGTTTTTATATATTTATTTATAAAAAGGTTTTATATATTTATTTATTAAAATTTACAAAAACGGTTTTATATATTGTGTAAAACGTTTTTATTAAATTGTGTTTATAAATAAATTTTACAAAAACTTTTTTCATAAATTTAATTTACAAAAACGTTTTTTTATAAATTTATAAATAATTAACCTAATCTAATTCCACAATAACCTAATCTAACAATCTAACAATTAATATCTAACAACCTAATCTAGCAATCTAACAAATTTTTCTAATTATATTTAACTACCTAATTAAATTAAACTATTTAACCTAGCAAGAAAAAAAACTTACATTTGTGGAAGGGGCGGCGGCGCCGGCGTTGAGGGGCGGCGGAGGGGAGAGGCGGCGGCGGAGTGAGAGAAGGAGAAGGAGAGGAGAGGCGGCGGCGGAGTGGGAGAAGGAGAGGAGAGGAGAGGAGAGGAAGAGAGGAGAGGAAAGGAAGAGAGGAGAGGAGAGAAGAAGATTTTTGCGGAGAGGAAAAAGGAGAGGAGAGGAGAAGAAGAGAGAAGAAAGAAAGAGAAGAAGACAGATCGATTAATATGATTAACGATTTCCGACGGACCCATTCCCTCGGTAATCCGTCGGAAATTAAATTTAATTAACCGCTTCAATTTTCAACAATTTTCGTTTAGCGGTTTAATTTCTGATATATCATGGTTTTTACCCCGTTTAAGCCATGATATAAATCCGTTTTATAGAGTCTTTCTACTATTTTGTAGTGTTTTAGAGTCTTTTACAGGTTTTAGCACGTTTGGAGCATAATTGGAGATTTCTGGAACATTTTGGAGCAAAGCAGAAGTTCGTGTAGCTGAGTACCCGATTTGAAGCCTCAGTATCGATCGATACTAACTAGTATCGGTCGATACCCACTGAAGCAGACACGAGTCGCGACTTTAAATGAAGAGTTGAAGAATTGCAAAATTGTCCAGAAGAATTTATTATTTACAATTTATCCCAAAACGTGTTTTAGGATTATAATTAGGTTTTTCAGCCACTTTTGTTGGCTAAGTTTTATTTTATTCTTCAGACTTTCAGAGAGATTTGTTTTAGGGATTTTGGGGAGACGATTTTGAACCCCTTTGTTTTCTTATTGATTTCTTTTATGCAATTCTATTCATCTATGATTTTTGTGCCAGTAATCATGTCTGAGTAGATCCACTTTAGGTTTAGGGTTTTCTCATAAAGGATTTCATTGAGTGCTGGTAATTGATTAGTTAGGATTCATAATTTGATTTAGTTCTTCACCATAGGTTGTTCTCAAAGCTAATTCTAGGTTGACGAATCTGGAACTTAGATCTTAGGTTAATCGATTAGGCACGACAGTGCAATTGATAATCTGACAGAACCTAGGGTGAACAAAATAACTATCTTCAAAGAAATTTGGTTTAGTTGTTTTGTGAACATATCAAACCTGAACTCTAAAGCTGGTTTAGATCTTTAGGATTAGCAAAGAAATTTGGAATTCTAGGATTTAGACTTAGATAATTCTCGCAACGACAGTTGGTTAATTATAGCTTAGTGATTTGAGTTCAAGAACCGTGCATAACCTGAATCCTGATTAATTGGTTTATCTGCATTCTCTGATTTCCTGAGAAATACCCTGAACCTATATTCTCTCCATTGAATTTACATCATTTTAATTTGCATTGTTATTTCTTTTTCATTGATTTACTTAACTTAATTCTAATATATATAATTTATTGTGTGATTCTTGAGTCTCTGTGGATTCGACCCCTAAATACTACAAACGACAAAGCTTTAATACTTTATGGTATTACTTTTGAGCTTATCAATTTCGCGGGTAAAATTTCAGTATCCGTCGGAAATCCCTCGGAAATTTCCGACGGCCCTTGATATTTTGAAGTTTTATACTTAGCATTTTTCTGCTGTGAAACAATAAAATATCTAGGTCCGTCGGAAATCCGTCGGAAATTTCCGAGGGATTTCCGACGAGTTTAGGTTTAGGGTTTAGATTTTGAAGATTTCATAAATTTTAGAGTTTTATAACCATTAGTGTTACATACTAATAAGAAAAACCTTTGAAAACCAAACAGAACAAGTCGTTTTCCATTTTCTAACAATCGATCGATGCACGAGATCAAGCTTTCATAAGAACACATATAACATATAAGGACATTACGAGTTTGATTAGGGTTTCAATTAAAAAGTTAAAAATGTTTGATTCTTAAAAAGATTTCACAGAAATATGTTTAATTTGTTACTTATAGATCTATCAAGACCTAACATGTATAAAATCCGTCTAATCCGTCTATTCCGAGGGATTTCCGACAGTTTAGGATTTAGCCGAGGGAAATTCTAAACTCCCGGCTAAAACTTACACCGGGTAAGTTTCCCTCGGCTAAAATCCTAAACCGTCGGAAACCGTCGGAAATCTCTCGGAATATTCCGACGGTATTCCGAGGAAAATCAAGCCGTCGAAATATTCCGACCGATTTCCGATCATTTTTAGTCCGTCGAAATAACTTCCGAAATCCCTCGGTATCCCGTCGGAAACGCCGTCAGAAATGCGCTTGTTTTCTTGTAGTGCTTTCATGAGATTTGGTGTGTTCTTCATGATTAGTGAGTAGTTCTTTGTAGAGTTCATGGATGAGGTAGATTAGGGGAATTTAGTGATTGATCTATGATGTCTAGGGCTTAGTTTACATCTCTCCTCTCTTATTTAGTGTTCATAATGCTAGATTAGGCTTGGAGAGTTAATCTAGATCATAGGGAATTTCATGCACACAATGTGTTTGATGAAATTTCTCAAAGAGCTAAATAAGAGATTTTACTTGTTTAACCTATGAGAGTAGTTGTTTAAAGAGTATTAGGGCTATTGGATCTTATGATTAATGCTTGTTGATTGATTTTTCACAAATGAGAGTTTGTTCTTGATTAGTTAATTACCAAAGTGATTAAGGCCATGAGAGTGGATTAATCTTGTTTAAGTGTTCTAGGCTAAAGGAAATTGTTTGATTGTATGAAATGACATTATAGGTTGATCATTGAAGTCCCCAAAGTCAATAAACTCATCCAAGAGCTTGCCATTATTAATTTCTTAATCTCGTTTAGCATTGCTTATTACTTGCTTGTTTAAATTTGAATCATTAGGTTGCTAGATAAAACCAAATCCTCTTTGTATGCTTAACTTAGAGAGTTTCTTGCATTCTTGTTGCATTGAACTAAACCCCGATTGGATTGACACCTAAAATATTGCAATGACATGAGCATATTTAGGATTGATTTTTAGGAAAAAATCCTACTTATCAAGTGTGCCAATTTCCACCACGATTGACTGTTTCCAGTGCACCATAATGATCAATTTCTGCTTCTAGATCTTCCCCGGAAAGATAAACAGGAGGAGGAACACGAACAGTTTTGTTCTTTCTAAACAACCGCCTTATATCATCAACCACAAATCACGCGGGCCGCGTCTTTTGAAAAGCTCTTCTGAGGCTAATGTGGCTTCCCAACCGAAGACCCTGGAAGATGAAACTATTACTAGTGGTACAGACGTAAAGGCTTCACCTCGGAGGAAGTCCACCTCGTTCTCATTTCCTATAAGTGATGCTACTGAAGAGGATTATACTAATGGTGTTCATGCTCGTCCAGTTGGAAACTTTAATTTTGATGGGATTGTTGATGGTCCTGTTGGGCATTGGAGTCCGCTTGACGGGACAATTGGGAATGGAAAGTTGGAGTTTGATAATGCTGCCAATGGTTTAGGACGGGAAAGCAATCTGCCGGACCCTATCACTTTCAGAGCAGACAAGGAGAGTGAGTCTGAAGATTTCTATGACCCAGGTGAATCAGCAAGCTTCACAAGTAACACAGATGTAGAGGGTTTTATGATGCTTGGGATGGTACGTATCTAAATCTCACTTTCGTACTAAGTATTTCCTTGTGAGATTGACTGTGAATGCTTATGGTCTTATAGTTCCCAGGATGGTATGATCAATCACATGTTAGAGTTCCTTATCTGTGTATTCCTGTGCATCTGGATCGACATCGAAGACATCTTCCGATCCAACTCGCCATGCACTCGTTCCCAATCTTCCTTGATCACTTCGACCTTCAATAATCGCAAATCCTTCAACGTATCTTCCACCGTAGACAACCGGGAGATCGGATCTTTCAAATCTTCTATCGCTTCGGTTCGAGACGTCACGACGCACCAATTGATAGAGTTTGAAGATCGGAACTCCTCTGTAAACTCTATAACCTCTCTTTATGGAATATATGACTGAATTACAAAGATGCTCAACAGTATAACGATCTCATGGCGATCGCCATTGAAGGTCTCATAACGACTCTTCCAACGACATACAACATTAAGCATAAGGAAGATGAAAGATACGAGCAGATATTTATAATTGAGAAAACCATCTAACAGCAAACACTCTAAGCGAAACAGAGACTTCTCTTGTCTACGCTTCTCATATGCCAGCTCACCAACAACTCCACAACTCGCGTTGACTTCCTTTTCTTCATTCTTCACTTCATTTGAATGCTCATCATAACGTATCAACGGCAGTCATGGCAATGGGACTTCCTCGTCTTGTTGCTATTGCTTTTACACTTCTTCTAGTTTCAGTCCTTCCTCTCCCTATCTCTCTCGCAGGTGGGTTTTCCCTGATAATTTGTGTTCTTCCCGTTGAAATGTGTTAGCGTCTGTTTCAGGATTGGTGATTTTCGTCGATTGTCTCTCATCTTTTGTTGATTTTGATAGAACAATTTACTATTAGTTCTTCTTGGAATGATATTCACTCTTCTCCTTGGTTTGTAATATTGATTCTCTTATCATATTTGTCTCCATCTGATCACTGTTTGTTGTTTAATGAAAGACTCAACAATATTTCACTGTTTCCTGTTTTTGTGTAGACTCAACAACATCTATTGAATCCGTCCCCGACCTTCAGAAGCTAATGTATGTTGTTGTTGATGGGTATCCTTGTGTACGGCTTCTCAATCTCTCTGGAGAGATTGGATGTGCAAGTAAGCTTAAAATTGGGCCTCCCCTAACTGATTGTTATCTGTTGATTAGCTGCCCTCATTTTTATGCTTATAAATACTCAGACCCTGGATTGAACAAGGTGGTGGCTCCAATCATAAAACTAAAGGACGTTAAAGATTTGGTTCAGCCACACACTATTTTGGTGACAGCTGATGAAATGGAAGATTTCTTTAGCAGGCATGTTCCTTTGTCTTTTCTTTTTGCAAAAATTGTATGCATTCTGTTCGATTCTTAGTTTGTGGACTAGTGCTTTACCCCCACGCTAAGCAGCGTATATTTATGCATGTGTAGTTCTCATTTTGGTATTTACTTAACATCGAACAGGATGTATCTAGTGGTATGCGCCAATTCAGCCTTTTTGGAAAGTCAATTAGACCCTTACAATAACGTACATACCTTTATGTTCCATTTTCATTCTACAAACTAAAAGTGGATATACCTCTAAGCAAACTATATTAGAATCCTGCATTCTGGCTGACTTCTGGCATTATTCATTAGATCTCTTACATTGCTTACACACTGTCAAAATAGAAATGACCTGACCTGAAATTTATGCATCATATATTGTTCGTGCGCAAAAGAACACGCCAGTGTCTCTTAAAGCTAATGAGGGATATGCACTTGAAGGTAAACTAGTTTGCAAAAGCCCAAAGATTTCATCAAAAACATTTGGCGTGAAAGGCTACAAATCAAACTGCAAAACATAGAAAACGAAATAATTAAATAAGTTTTAGAAGGGAAGGTAAGAGTTGGAATGAAGTTGATACTATTTCCCGAATGGTTTGGTGAGCTGCCTCCTCTTCATGCCTTTGTATTAACAACTTTATTTTTCTTCCTATTATTTTTTTTCCATTTTATATTTCGTGAGTGAAAATATCAATTGGCGACTCAAAAGGCGACTTTTTTCCAATCTTCCGCTTGGGCCGGCGATCGGAGATCCGACTCCGGCGCTGTGCCCCTACTTTCTGCTTGTTGTTTTCTCGTTTGTAAAGGTGTTTCTAGTCTCTGTCTTCGAGATCTCTACAGATTGATGATGTTTGGCGGTGGCGATTTATCCATGTTCCAGATCTGTTGATCTTTAGGGATTTAGTTAAATTTTCTTCTTGTCCTCCATCTTTAGATTCACTTTCTGAGGTTTTCTCTGTAAGTTTATCTGAACTTCAGTCTGATCTGAGGTATCAAGAGGGTGTGGTCGAGCAGCGTTTGGTTTAGGCTGCGGTTTGTCGTTGGTTCTTGGGGTTCTAATCGGTGGAATTAGCGTCTTCTAAAGTTTAGTAAAGCTGCGTAGGAGCTAAAGCGACGGTCTAGTTTGCGGTTGAACCGTGAGCGCCGGATTTAGTAACATCGTTGCCTCTAATTCTCTTTGTGGGCGTGGTTTTTGGATATTGTTTCTTCTTTGTTGTTTCGTCATCTCGTTTTGTTTTTGGGGTTCGTCACTTAGATGGTATCTTGTTGCGGAGGCATCTACTAGCTCTTCTCTGAAATTTTTCGAGACTGTAGAGTTGGGTTCAAGTCGTCGCAGTGGTTTCGATCTTCAGTTTTTCTTTTGCGAGGAGGTAACCGTTCATATGTCTGTAGGTAGATTTGGACAGATCTACGAGTGTCCGCGTGTAAGAATTGTTGATCCTCTTTGGAGTGTCCCCAATCGGAGGTCAAGGTTTCTACCTTGAGCCTAGTTCTTCTCGACTGCATCGGTTATCTGGATTGGTCGTGGTGGCTTTGTTATTGTGCTCTGTTCTTCTTCGATCTTAAGTTCCTCTCAGCCCGTTCTGATGCTGGTTTGTGCTGGGTTTAGTGCCTTTGTCGGGTCTTCAGGTATGAAGTATCGCTTCAGTTTGGGTCTTTTCGAGGCTCATGGTTTTTCAGCTCAGTTTCGGCGTCTTCAGTTTCTTTAGGTTTGGTCGTGGGATTGGTCGTGGGAGCGTTTCGGTCCAGTAGTTCAGCCCTAGTGATTATGACTCATTTGCCCATTTCCATTGTCCTTCTGTTTTAGTTGCGTTTGTGTTTCCTAATCTGCTTAGTGTTTGGCCCTTAGGTTTTGTGTATTTGACTCCCTTTTTAGGGCTTTAGTTTCTAGGGAAATTATGTTTTTCGCCGGTTTTGTTTCTGGGGATATGTTCTGATCCTGGGGATATGTTCTGATCCGCCGGCTTTGCTTTCTTTTTTTGGGCTTGCTTCCTTTTTTTGGGCCTTGTTTCCGGGATATGTAAGGTGCTTCCTTTTTTTGTGTTTTGCTTCCTTCCTTTGGGCCTTGTTTCCGGGATATGTAAGGTTCTACATGTTCCATTAATAAAACACTAGATGACAAAAAAAATGTGAAAATATCAAATTTTTTTCTATACTTCGGAGCTCGTCTCACCCAATAAATAATTCATTGGTATTAATCATGAGTCCGTAGTACCATATATATATTCCAATTTTCGAAAATCGGGTTGATGGAAGGGATAAATACCATTAATATGTGAAAGAAAAGTGTAATTAAAAAAAAAAATATTCACATATGCTAAAACACGGCCAGTGCATTTTTGTTATTATTATCATTATTTGTTATGAAGCTTATAGAATTGTAATATCCTTCACACTTTGGCTTTTGCTTTACAGCCGTCATCTTTTTTTGAAAGATGGGTTTCGTTAAAAATTCGAGAACGCCAAGTCGCAACAAGCCAAGCCAAGCCAAGCCAAATAAAATATGGATAAATACAATTTTTGCATCTAATAACAATAAATGATACACAACTGAAGAAAAACAATAAATGATTCCTGAAACTGACCATTAACATATTGATGTATCAGAATACCAGACGACAAAATCAAATAGTTATAATTTTTTATTGATAAAGAGAAATCGACGAGAAAGAGATTTAGAATTAATATCATTTAGCTAGAAAAGTTTTTGTGATTATCCCTATTTCTTATAACGGTTTTGTTTAATTGTTGAACTATATACAAATTACAAAATTTCCCGTATCAGTATCCGACTATCCGTATAACTATAATCGCAAATATCTGTAGATGTATCCAAAGCGATGATCTAGTCGAGTATTACGGATAAATTTCCACGACCTATTAAAAAACGTTTTAATTTGAAAAAATCGATTTGAAATGGAGAATAATAATCATTAGACGACACCGTCGACACGTGATCAAAGTATTGTTTAAGAACTACGAACTTAACGGATACGTAATACACCAATAATCATAAAATGAAAAAACTAACGACATATATAATACTAATACAATTTAATAATATATTTTTGTAATTAGTATTCAAATGCAAAAAAAAAAAAAAAATCTGTATCAATATTTGTGACTATAATCGCAAAGTATCTGTAGTATATAAACCTCCAAATATTTAGAACTAAAGTTGACCACCGCTACGCGTGGATTGTATTTATAAGCATTTTATTGTATGTGAATTATCTGTTTTATATGTTTTCTATTAGTTGTTTCTTTTGAATTTGTTACAATATTGTTTGTTTCTTTTTAAAAATATTATTTTTATGTTATTTTTTCTATAAAAATTGTAAGTTACTGATTTTATTATGTTGTAATAAAAATTTGAAAGTACAATGAAATAAATTTTTATTTACTTTTCGACATTTTGTTCTTATTGAAGTCACAAGTTTGAACATAATTTGTGTATATAAACTTACTGAAATAGATATCAATTCTATGAACTATTTCTCTCTTTTTCGGTTGCTACTTCTCACCGTCATAAGGTTATGAGGTTTAACGTATCCTTACGTCTTATCTTTTTCTCATTCGACGCATCATCATCAACATTAAGAACCCGATTATAACTTATTTTCACTTCATTTCTTTCCATCTTCATCTAAACCGATAATTCTTTCTTTTTGTTAAGAACCCGATTATATCTTCTTTCTATCATTTCCCAACTCTCTTTTCTTCATCATCTCACACATCAATATGCCCTAATGGCCCTATCCCTAGACTATCTATCTACCTTGCTTGTATCCCGCATTTTTTAGGTTTCTTTCACGTTCTTTTCATTTTTTTTGTTTAATTTATTGTTCTATTCCTTTTTTGTCTATGGCTCTCCTCTACGTGAATATATTTTTTTAGGTTTATTGTTTATATTCAGTTATGAAACTTAGATTTTTCGTATTTTTATTAATAAATATATTATTTGAAGACGTAAGGTTGAGGATATATATTTATAGATGAATGTCTAGGTGGATGTTTAAGCGAATGATGAAGTGGCTGAAGGAGAAGAGAACAAATGTTAATTTATTTATTTATTTTTTTTTCTGAAATTTTTATTATAAATTAGGAAAACAACTACAAAAACAATTTTTCAACTGACAACGTTCCACAAGAATCCGACAACGAACGACTAGCAACTGTTACTTTTTGCTTAGATTCAATCCCAAATCAGTAAAAATAGGGTTAATCGAAGAACCCCACTGGAATTCCACAGAGGAATTGCATCGGTCGCGTTCCTGCTGCGGCTTGAGGAAGAAGAAGAACAGTAACAGTAACCACCAGAGGGAGGAAGAGAAATCGAAGATGCAGACGACGGAAGCGCAGCCGCAGAGCCAGCAGATGGTGAGCTTGAGCTTCAGCAGTCAGATGTCGAGAGAAGACGAGGAGATGGCTCGTTCTGCTCTCTCTGCGTTTAGGGCTAAAGAGGATGAGATCGAGAAGAGGAAAATGGAGGTTCGTGAACGGGTCAAGGCTCAGCTGGGTCGGGTCGAGGAAGAAACCCGACGTCTCGCCCATATCCGCGAGGTTTGTTTGATTTTTGCTTTTTTTTTTTTTTTTTTTTTTTTTAAAGTNTTTTTTTTTTTTTTTTTTTTTTTGATAAAAGGTTTTCAATTAAAATGCATAAGTAAAATATTACATCGATATGACTTTAAGGTCATATATAGTTTGAGAAAGTTGTGTTAGATAGGGAAGAAATCTACAATACAATAAAGTAGACTTCAAGAGAAAATAGGACAATCACGAGACTCTCTAAGAATCTCAGAGATTTTCTGGGGAGTTTTTAGATTGAGATTTTGAAGCTCAATTGTTTGAAATTAGAATGATGCACGTTTACTTTCGCGTTTCTTTGTGTTTGTGATTCGAGATTTGCTGTTGTTCTGTGAATATAGAGGATTAGGGTTTTTAAAGATGTGAACTTGTTGATTCTGATCGCAGGGGATAGAATGGCAAAGTGGAACACTTTTTTTCTTCTTTAAACTTGAAAACTTCATGATTTGAGAATGATATATAACAGAAATGGTTAAGCTTGGAATCTAATTGGGTCATGATCTCATCTTATGATTATATTTTAAGCTAATGATTTTGCATGCACTCAATTTGTTTAACACATAACAAACTTTGTAATGATTAAATGGGTTTTGGAAGTTTCTGGTGATTAGATTACACAATCAAGTGAAAGCTACGATTACACTTGCAAAGCCGGAGGTCTCTAGGATTTGGGCATGAACGTTGGCTTCTTCTTGTTGAGTTCACAAGTTCTGTTCTCAGGAAAGGGTTTTAAATTTGCGGAAATGATCATGTTTTTGTTTCAGGAGCTTGAATCTATGGCTGATCCCATGAGGAAGGAAGTTTCTTGGGTGCGTAAGAAGATTGATAGCGTCAACAAAGAACTCAAACCATTAGGCGCCACAGTTCAGAAGAAGGTAAATATTTTTCAAGAGCAGTTGCTTGCTTCAATTATGTCTCATAACTGTTTGCTATAAAAAAAATTTTGGCCTTTACCAAACCCAAACTCAAACTACAAATAACAATGCAACTCCTAAATGTCAGCTAAAATGGTTTTGGGTTGTTATGGTGTTGACAAAAGGTTTGATTTTGCAAGATTTGGGTTTACAATAGTCAATATTTGAAGACTTGTTTTGCACTTTGCTTTTCGATTTAATCCCGGCGAGGCTGAACAAAGCCCGAAACTCATGTTTTTGTTTGTGTGATGATATAAAACAGGAAAAGGAATACAAAGAAGCACTGGATACATTCAACGAGAAAAACCGCGAGAAAGTTCAGCTGATCACCAAGCTAATGGAGGTTAGTTTCGAATTCTCGGTTACAATTTCACTGAATCAAGAGAAAAACAAAACCGAGTTTCTTGGAGCTGAATATACATTAACCGTGTTGGTTTGTTTTCTTTTCTAAATTTCTCCCTGGGGAGATGGGACAGTTGGTTGGAGAAAGCGAGAAGCTGAGGTTGAAGAAGCTGGAGGAGCTAAGCAAGAGCATAGAAAACGAGTGATTCTATCTCACAGACAAAAGAGACCAACCAGTCAAGAACTAATTGGGCTTAGGGTTATGGTTCTATTTAATGTATTTTTTTATTTATTTTTCATTTTGGAAGATGTGAAATTCGTGTGGTTTTTTTTTATAGTTTCTGGGTGTTTTAAGTTTTTTTTTTTAATGGATTGTGGGTTAATTTGTAAAATTATGAGGGGTGTTTTTTTTTTGATTAACCAAGTTAGGGAAGGAAAATGGGATAATGCTTAAGGCTACTGAATGCCTAAAGGGTTTGTAAGTTTGAATTATCTTTTCTTGTGTTCTAAAATATTATTTTATTTATTTTTAATTTTTAGCTTTATTTTAATTTCTTTTCCCCCCAACTATTTTTAGCTTTTTCACTTTTTGGAAAAGTAGTCCCTCGCCGACGAGCGTGTACTTTTGAAATTGAAACGACTTCCTTTCAAAGTATTTGATGTCTTTGCTTGACTTACAATAGACGCAATAAATTTTGGATTTGAACATTTCTCAATTATTGTTTTCAAACTCTAACGTTTAAGATTTTAGATTAGTATCACTAAATGATCTTAAGTAAAAAACACAGGGCTAATCTACACCAATTAGTCTGTTGCTAACCTAATCGAACATGTAATCTTACCAACCAGTTCCTTTTTTCTTTGAATGAATAGTATATTAGATTATTCCATCGAGCTGGTAAGATAGAAATGTGCTAATCTGTAAACCACCAAACCATTTGGTCTAATATGATCTGGAAAGCAAATTGCTTTTATGATATTTAGTGGAGAACTACTTTAAAACACCATTCAAACAGTAGGCCCATTTTAGGCCCATCCTACAAGAGTAATTAGCGAATCGGATAGTACTTGACGCAAAAAAAAATGCATATAAAAAAAATAACTAACTCTAAATTAGTTGTTGTTCTTCTCATTACAGGCACTGGCATCTATATAAGTGGGGCTTTTGACGCTTTCCATGGGGAATGCTTTTGAGGACAGTGAAACTTATTTGTTTAGAGAAAACACTCAACACGGTCTTACATGTGCTTGTGTCCGCATAAATTGATTTCATGTGCTTGTGTCTGCATATTAGTTGAGAACTCTTCCCACGTTTCTGATTCTTGTTCGAAGCTCCTTGCGTCTCTTGGTAACACCTTTGGAGCAAAAGTGGTCATATTTTTAAACACCGATTCAAGAACGTTTTTGCTAGTCAAGGCTGGCGATGTGGACTTTGGAGCATATGTAGAATTTAAAAAGGGATTTATCCAAAGTTTGCGGATATTTATGCTTCCTATTGTTATTCAGCCATCAGAACCAAAGAAAATAAATTAGACTCAATTAGCGGAAAATCAGCGTAAACTGTTTTTCAAATCCCCAAAAGAGGTCTAGAAAAAGTTTAACAGATAACCTCAAAAGGCTTTTTATTTGGGCGTTTTTCAAAACACTCATTCTAAAAAGAACAACCAACCAAAATCAAAACACAAATCGAAAAGAAACTGAAAAGCATCGTTAATCCGATAATGTCAAAGAACAAAAGTAAAAACCCTTAGAAATACATCGAGGGTGATGACAGAAACCACTGACGACGATTCTCAGTACTTGTAATCCTTCACGTGAAGGCTCTCTCCGGCTCCATCACCAAGCTTGGCATCACCTTTGTAAGTTCCAAGCGTGGCTTCTGAGTTAGCCTTGCACCTCACATACAACGCCTCTTGAGCGGCCTTCACGTTCTCCTCTTTGCCTGCCCATGTCTTCAAAGTGCTCGCTTGCAACGCACGCCCGAACGAGAAAGACAATGACCATGGCTTCTTGGTCTTCAACTGGTTCATTGCGTTCAAGTTCTTGGTTGCTTCCTCCTCACTCTGTCCACCGGACAAGAACACAACGGCTGGGACGGCTGCTGGGACGGTTCTCTGGAGGGCACGGACGGTGTGCTCGGCAATGACTTCTGGTGTAACCTTGGGACTGTCTGATCCAGGTGTGACCATGTTAGGCTTCAAGAGAGTTCCCTCAAGCAAGACGTGGTGGTCGCTAAGAGCCTTGTAGCAAGCTGCAAGGACACGCTCGGTGACGGCAGCACACTTGTGGATGTCATGGGATCCGTCAACGAGGATCTCGGGTTCAACAATAGGTACAAGACCGTTCTCTTGGCAGATAACAGCGTATCTGGCTAATCCGTAGGCGTTCTCGTGGATGGAATGCTCTGACGGCTCGTTCTCACCAATCTTTAGGACTGCACGCCACTTGGCGAAACGGGCACCAGCTTCGTAGTACTTCTTGCAACGGTCACCGAGACCGTCAAGACCCTGAGTGGTGGTCTCACCGTTGGTTCCGGCTAGCTCGACGGTACCCTTGTCAACTTTGATACCTGGAAGAACTCCTCCTTCCTTCAAGATATCAACGAAAAGCTTACCTGTGCAAAACAAAACAAAAACAATCAGAAATCTCGACATACAGTGATACATAATACATAGACAAAATGATTTCAATTCATACCATCGGAACTCTTTTGGTAAAGAGTTTCCTCGAAGAGGATGACACCGCTAAGGCAAGGGAGAGCACCAGGAGCGGTGAAGAGAAGCTCACGGAGGGCACGTCTGTTGGTCTCAACGTTCTCGACGTTGATGCTCGCGAGACGCTTTCCGATTGTACCGGTAGATTCATCGGCGGCGAGAATACCCTTTCCGGGTGTGCCGATGTAGGCAGCATTAGCGATCAGCTCATCTGCGAAGGTTTCAAAAACGGAAAACGCATAAAAAAAATTACGAAAACTAACAAAATCAATCGATCGTGAATATAATTGATTAGATCCGTTACTTTACTATGACAGATCGATCAGATAAAACACCCGACGAGTCTAAAACTGACGGTGAACACTGAATCAGATCTACGTTAGTTTTTAACTATAGAAATCATTGACAGATCTATTTCAACTCCCAGAAGAAGCAAAGGTAAAGCATCTAATCAGATCTAGACACGCGAACAAGAAGCAAAGCAACAGATCTAACGCTTTCAGGAGGAGTTTACACAATAAACGAATCGAATACACGTAATTGCGACGACGAGATAAACAGATTCGAGGAAGAGATATAGAGAGAGAGATTTTTACCGGCGAATTTGCTGGTGAAGGCAGACATGGTTTTGACGGAAAGATCGATAAATTTTAGAGAGAAAGATGCGGAAGAAGGCAGACGAGAGATGAAGCAGGTGGACCAGTAGAGGAAAGGGTTGGTTTTTATAGCTGAGGATGAGAGTCTATTGGGTTGGTGAAAAAGTAAATTAAGGGTTAGATCTGTGGCATGTTCTCCAAGAAACAGCTCTTCGGCCGTTGGATCTCACGTGGTATTGTTGGCAGTTTTGGCTAATCTCGGTTCTACCCCTTCTAAATGTAAATTCGCAAGGGAGTTGCGGAAGGGTAACTATGTAACTTGCGTATTAATTAAGGAAAAGCATGACTTCGGCCGCACCACGGCTCAAACCTCCTCCCGGCTCAAACCTTTAAGCAAATTATAATTTAGTTGGGAGATGTTTGCGTCACTTTCTAAAATTTTTAAAAATTTTTTTAACACTTTTTGAACTTAATTAGGAAAATAATACTTGTATTGTTCATGACAATTTTACTATGCACAGTACGACTGTAAAATGATAATTTCGACACAAAACGAATTGAAAAAACAAAAAATTAAAAGAAAGTTGCAAATAAGTCTTTAGTTTGTCTAATATAAAATTTTCAAAAATTATTATGATTATATAAAAAAATTATTTACCATAAATGAACACTGTGACAGTTTGACTACGACATTCAACAGAATATTCTTATTAAAAATGTTTGTTTTTCAAGATTCACAGAAAAAATGCGACTTTGAGATCTCTAAACATAAAAAATTAGATCAGAGATGTAGATATAGACTCATAAACAAAAATAGCTCCGACTCTTGAAAGCCATGAATCATCAAACCATCAAAGTCCTTTTGCTTTCTACCGACATTGACAGACCCTTTTTTCTTTCTTGTATTTACGTTTTGAAAATTTTAAGTGTCTTTTAGGATTTTCTTTTGGGAATTTTTGTTTTTGTTTTTTGTTTTTAGATTTTAGGTGCAAGTAATTATAAAACGATACATCTCATTATAACAATTTACATGATTTTGACATGTATATTCACGTTATTATTAGATCTTGATGTGTATATAATAAAAAAAGATATATATGATTTACTAAAAATAAAATATGATTATAAATGGAAACAAATGTTATGGTATTTAATGATAGTTAAGAAAAGGATGTTTAAAATAGATATATACTAGTATTCAAGACGAAAATAGGAAAACAAAGGAAATAAAAATCCACCAAAGAAATAAAGAATATTTGTATAAAGAGACATGTAACAATTTTATGGCCTGTTTCCAAATCGATTATATGGTGCGTTTAACTTTGTAAACCTTTTACAGTTAAAAAAAGAAAAAAAAAACTTTGTGAACCTTTTTCCATTTCTTAAATTCCGTTCTTGTCTGACCAAAAAAAAAAGGAAAAGAAAAACACTCCGTTCTTAAATTTTGTTGCCTTTTGGTATGCATCAATATTCAGCATCAATAATGTCATTGACTCCTTGCATGAATACACAATTGTTCGTCTATTAGTAGTGTTCCATTTCCGTAAGTATATTATTATAATGACATTTACATCATATCTAATGTAGTGGACAATGACATTTACATAACTGTATGTGTATACAGTATATTTATGTTTTGGTATAGAAAAGCTATTGAGTTCAAATTTCATCTGTGTTTGGAGATATATTGTTCAGAACGTCTAATTGTGTCGTACACCAGCAATATTGAACGCTCCGACATGGAAATAGGTATATGCAGTATGAAAAATAAGACATTTGATCATAAAATTGTTCAACCAAGTTCCATTCTTTTTGCAAGGAAGCCAAGATTGAAGACGGTTGCTTCTGCTAATTACAAAATGAAGCTGGTTTTAAAGAGATTCAGAACATTTTGATTTCAATGCCAGATAATAAAAGTAGAATTATCAAAAGTGTTCATCAAAGTATCAATCTAAACATTACTAAAAGCCATAATGGAATCTTCTAATGTCACATTGAAACAAGAATATGAAAGAAAGACACGAGAGGATGAATCTCAAAGACTTGGCACAGTTAATAGACGTAAGGAAGGATTCTATAGGGGACAAGTCTAAGATACTCAGCCCAGATCTCCTTGTACTTCTCTGCACATCGAACCTCGTCTCTTCGTTCTCTCCATATCAACAGTATCAGGAGGTATATCGGGTAGAAATATGGAACTGGAGAACTGAGAATACACAAGAACAACATCATAGAAACAACCCAGATTAGTTTTGTCTAAGTGATCAGACAATGAACTTGAAAGCTTTAGAAAGTTCAAATGGTGGTCTTAGAGATAAGAGAATCTCAGACACTACCGTTCAAATTCTCAGGTTTCAGATCAACATCTAAACCTTAGCCAAATCGAACTCTGGACTTAAAAAAGTTTTGATATTGGTATTAATTTCTACATGACTTTGGTAGTTCTAAGATGAACTCAAGCAGAACAAGTTACCTTATTCCACAGGGCAAACTGAAGGACAAAGCAAGCATCAAGTCGCCAAGGTAATTACAGTGCCTTGCGATTCCCCTGTAATGTTTAAAAACAGCATCTTATCGAAATGTTGCATTGTTCACCACTATCAATATGATGAACAACCAAAGACAGAGACGGCGAAACCAAGCATAGAATTTACAGAAGACAAAAAAGATCGTACCAATAGCCTGAAGCCAGCAACTTCCCTCCAACGACCACAGGAGGCTTACCCCATATAGGGGTTTTAGGGTTCTTCTTAAAGATATGTTTTTGTTTGTTAGCCCCTCGAAAAACCATGTACCTGCCAAAAAAGAACAACTTGGGTTTCTTAGTTTAGTTTCTAAGAATGTAAAATAACCCCATGACTCAGAACTTACCCTATCAAGAACACAAAGCAATTGGATACAATAACAGGAACTGTTAGTTCTACTTTGTTGTGCAAAAGCCACCAGCCCTGTACCAAAGAGAAGACAATCCAGTCACCGAGTGATCAAGCATTCAAGAATCGATATTTTTTTTCCGAGAACAACTGTTACATGCTAAGAAGTACTATCTATAAGATGAATTTAAGTATGTCCTGATTGTGTTTAATCAAGCTCATAGTTACATGCCTGAATGCTAAAAGTGAAAGGAATCCACAGGAGATCTCCAAACACCAACATGAAGCCCAACCTCTCTGCAATTATGTCCCACCTGGAAAAAACAACATCAAAATCGACAAACAGTAGTTAGAAAGACCAAAGTAAATGAGATAATGGAAATGGTCATATACAAATATGTTTGCTCAAGATGCCATGAACTTACGTAGAGGTCATGTATTCTTCATGAACAAAGTAGTCCAATATATATAACTGCAATTACAAAGTTAGTCAAAACTAATAAAACACGGATGATCAGAGAACTTCAAGAAGCAGGAGTTGTAAGTAAACCCAAATGTACCGCACAGAAAATCTGGTAAAGAATCATCGACTGGCTCAAGGAACCATCCTGCACACTTTTTGCCAGAATAGAGAGATTGATAAGCAGCCATCCCATCATCCCGGCTCTGACAAAGAAAAACCTACACAAGGAAGAATTCCCATCATTATAAACATGCATAACTTTAGATTGTATTATTAAATCGCTACTCAATATGTGTAATAAGCAAACTGAAGCAGTGATGCTGCTCGGGCTTACAAATAGAAGAAAAAAAAACGGAAAGAGTGATTACTTGAGATCAATGCTCAAAAACTGAGGATTCAGCTGTATTCCAAACCACCTATCACATGAAACAAACAAGATGAGAAAAAATCAAAGCAGTTGTTTGGAAGAAGCAAGTGAAAGACATAATAAACCAGAACGTCTATTTCAATAGAAAAGTTCAAAAGCTAATGTCATTGGCTCACTTCTGTTAATAAAAGATTAAAGAGGAAGCTACAACCATTCTGGGAGAAATTACTGAAGACTCTATAAGGTTCTATAGAATCATACTGTCTACATCGTTGTTTCGTATTCTATATTGTACGGATTCTTTCTGACATTCGCTCTGGTAGGAGTAAACATATATATATATATATATATAACTTTAACACAGCGGTTTGTGGGATAAGAAATGAGTAGATGTACACATGTATTATGCCAGTACCAGTCATGTACAAGATTTCCTGAGACATGAGGCTTTAGGGAAGAACTCTTATCCGAGGAACTGCGACCAGTAACATACAATGCTAATGTCACCTGAGAATATTAAGAGAAGTCGTGGAGATTAAAGACTTCACCACAAAAAAGCAAATTTCTGAGGCACAAATCTGATCCTGTGGTAATAAGACAAATTTCAAGACAACCTCAATTAAGATCAATCATCTTACCAAAACACAGAAGATAAAAGTAGCTGAGAGTAGCTCAAGCCCTCTATCAACAACCACCTGCAAACATCGCGATGAGTATATGATAAACCAATAGCTATCTAAACTCTCGTTTCTCTAAAAGTAAATTAATTCGGATTCATAGAAACACAATTGCATATCTCAACATTGGGCTTGATGATCACAAAATGGTAACTACGCTTACAAGAGGTGATACAATGCCGAGTTTTGCACAGATTCCCAAAATAGCGACCAATAATGTTAGTACGAATAGACCTGAAATGTTTTGGGGGAAATTTAACAAAATGAATGGAAATTAAACTTTCGAGCTCACATAATCTGTCATGAGTTAAATAGAGACTAAATCAGATCAGATCACCATTGCATCGGTAACGAAGCTGGGAGCCATCTGATAAAAGGACGCCGCGAATTACTTTCCCGGGGAGAATTTCTCCAGCAACGGCCAAGTAAACGAAGTAAAACACCAGCACATAAACCTAAAATCTCGGAATTTAATTGAGAAACCCAGAAAACGAATTGATCAGAAGAGGACTAAAAATCGCAAGAACAAATTGCGACAGTGAATCAAAGCTAGAGAGAGACAGCTCACAGATTGCGATGAGGGAATGAGAGATGGTAGAAGAAGACGGAGATCCATATCTAGCATTAGCACAAGGATTCAAAAGTAGAAGATGAAGCAGTCGAATCGATTGTATCGCCTCTCGCTTTGTTTGATTCAGATGGCAGAAGAAACCATTTCAATTTTTTAGTGGGAAGCTCGATGAGTTCACTTGTTTAATTAGGGAAAACTTGCAAAAACAACCCTTAAACTCTTAATTTCACACGAACAAAACCTTAAACTAAACATTGTATTGAACCAAAACCCTGAATTGCTAAATTCTGTCAAGCGCCGTGGGGGCCAGTTGACCAGCAGCAACCTATAATTTTGTCAAATATTTCTGTTAGTTGACCATTTTCCGTCTAACCCACACAATTATTTGTTTAAACATTCAATGATAAAATTTGTATTTTATGTAACCTTTTTTTAGATATGTTTTAAAAAAGGAAGCGGATTTTAATTTCCGGTTTGTTCATTTTTGATTTACCGGATTTGTTTTTTTTGGTATGGGAAATACTCCGTATTTTAGAATTTAGAATTTAGAATTTAGTCGTCGCTTATATAATTTATTGCTGAAAACAAAATTAAAAAAAGAAGAAGAAGAGGGTAAGCACCACACATATGCGGAAAAAGAAAAAGCGATAAAATGGCTAAAGACAATTGTTAATAGCCGTTTGGGTTTTGGAACAACCAGAGAAACAAGTGCTCGAGAGGTGGAAAGGTAAACCCTAATCCCAATCAAATTCTAGGGTTTCAAGTTTTCAACTTTCTTCTATTGCTCCTCATCATTTCCCATTAATCTCAATTCCGCTCTCTTTGGATCTCTGAGCAAATCGTCTTTATAAATTGGAATTTGTGCATAGATAGATTAAAGTCGTTAGTATTTGAATTGATTGGTGAATTTTGATTTCTGAAGGTCTCTAAAGCCCTGTCGTTGTCAGATTCAGGATCTAAAAAAACCACCTTTGATTGATCGATCGATATGAGTACTCAGGCGACGGGGCCTTCTTCAACATCAGGGAGGAGGAGCACTTCTTCTATTGTACGGCGAGGACCACCAGCCTCCAAGAAACCTGTCCAATCAGAAAACGGAAGCAGCGTCAATGGCAACACCTCCAAACCCAATTCACCTCCTTCTCAACCTCCCTCTAACGTTGAGAGAACAGTCAAGAAGCTTCGGTTATCTAAAGCTCTCACTATCCCTGAAGGAACCACCGTCTTTGATGCTTGTCGAAGGATGGCTGCTCGGCGTGTCGATGCTGTTCTCTTGACTGATTCTAGTGCTCTTCTCTCCGGGATTTGTACCGACAAAGATGTAGCTACAAGAGTGATTGCAGAAGGCTTGAGACCGGATCAAACTTTGGTCTCTAAGGTCATGACAAGGAATCCTATTTTCGTCACGTCTGATTCCTTGGCCATCGAGGCTCTTCAGAAGATGGTTCAAGGGAAATTCAGGCACTTGCCTGTTGTAGAGAACGGCGAAGTCATTGCTTTGTTGGATATCACAAAGTGTCTATACGATGCCATTTCTAGGATGGAGAAAGCTGCTGAGCAAGGCAGTGCTTTAGCAGCTGCAGTGGAAGGTGTGGAGAAGCAATGGGGAGCTGGATATTCTGCGCCGTATGCTTTCATCGAAACCTTGAGGGACAGAATGTTTAAGCCAGCCTTGTCAACGATAATCACTGAGAATTCAAAGGTTGCACTTGTAGCACCATCAGATCCTGTCTATGTTGCTGCAAAAAGGATGCGGGATTTGCGGGTTAACTCTGTAATCATTTCCATGGGGACCAAAATCCAGGGAATCCTGACGTCAAAGGACATTCTGATGCGAG
Organism: Eutrema heterophyllum; assembly: GCA_002933915.1. NCBI lineage: Eukaryota > Viridiplantae > Streptophyta > Magnoliopsida > Brassicales > Brassicaceae > Eutrema > Eutrema heterophyllum. The sequence continues at coordinate 132,426 of PKMM01023693.1, read as the reverse complement.
TGGTAGCGCAAAATTTATCTCCTGAATCCACTCTCGTCGAGAAGGTAATGACACCTAATCCCGAATGTGCATCGCTTGAGACGACTATTCTGGATGCGTTGCATATAATGCATGATGGGAAGTTTCTACATCTTCCAATTATAGACAAAGACGGATCCGCTGCAGCTTGTGTAGATGTTCTTCAGATAACTCACGCCGCTATTTCAATGGTTGAGAACAGTTCTGGAGCTGTGAACGATATGGCGAACACAATGATGCAGAAATTCTGGGATTCAGCTCTTGCATTAGATCCACCCGATGATTCCGACACTCAGAGCGAAATGTCGGCAATGATGCATCATTCGGATATTGGGAAGCTCGCTTCTTACCCATCTCTGGGACTCGGCAACTCGTTTTCTTTCAAATTCGAAGATCTTAAGGGCCGTGTACATCGGTTTACTTCCGGTGCTGAAAACTTCGATGAGCTGATGGGTATTGTGATGCAAAGAATTAGCAGCGACAACACCGATGTGGAACAACGGCCTCAGATTATATATGAAGATGATGAAGGTGATAAGGTTTTGATTACATCGGATAGCGATTTGGTTGGTGCTGTTACTCTTGCTAGGTCTACAGGACAAAAAGTATTGAGGCTGCATCTGGACTTCACCGAGACAACAAGGAGCTTGAGCTCCGAAACGGGTCAAGTCAAGAAAGCGAATTCTCTCAAGGGAGAAGGCGGCGGATGGATTTCATGGCGCGGTGGTGTTGTGGTTACAGGAGCTGTTGTTCTAACCAGCATAGCCGTAGTAGTTTACTTGAAACGCTCAAAGATATGATTTTTGCTGGGGTATAACTGATTGGGAGGCAAAAACATGTCCCCTTTTTCTTTTTTTTGGTAAGTTTCATACAATTTGTCTCTTTTGTCTTATTGGGTTTACATGTTTTGCTGATGCAAAAGGAAACCTTTATTTCCCTAAGATATTAAATTAAAGGGGGAAAAACCCTCTGTTCAGAAGAGAATATTAGAATTGACAGAGTTTATGTAAAACCTCTGAAACCGAGAAAAATAAAATCAGGGAATGTTGTTGCACTGCAATTTCTGGTATTTGATCTATTTGGATATATTTGCTTCGTTCTTGTAAATGTATTCTTGTTGACTGTGTCAAAAACTGTTGTTACTTGCCCAATGAGATTGTTGTGTGGATGTGAGGAAGAAAGAGGAGAACTTATCGAGATAGAAGTTTGTGGTTAAGTTTTGTTATATATTTTGAGGCATTAGCTTCGATTGAATGGGATTTGTGGTGTGGTTTGATTTTGTCATTGTGAAATAACATACGAATGTCGAAATGAATCATGACCATTTGATAAAACGTTATATGCTTTACGGTTGGTTGAGATAATAGAACCGCAGGTTTGCCCGAGAGGTTAAGGGGGAAGACTTAAGTTCTTCTGCACATAAGTGCGCGTGGGTTCCAACCCCACAGCCTGCATTTATTTCATTTTATTATATTTTGGAATTTTAATATCTAGAGTAACCATGGGCATTCGGGACCGCGGGTCGGGTAATTCGGGTTTCGGGTCTTTTGAGTAGGCATGTTTTGGACACATAGTGGATCCGAGAAAATTTTGGTTTGGGTCCTCTCGGATTTGTGTCGGTTCTGCGATTTATAATTAGAATCGATTAGGAACCGAAAAAATTTTGGGTCGGTTCGGGTATGGTTTTTATCCGAAAAACCCGAATGGACCCAAATTTTTTGATAAGAATTGGATATGGGTTCACGGAATTCCAATAGTTGGACTCTATTGGGCTTATGGCCCAAATGCTGTAGGAAAACTTATCGAAAGAATTAATCAAAACATTATCTCTCTTTATTCTCTCTCGTATTCTTCCTTCTCTCTTCTTCTATCTTCTCATCTCCTTTCTTCTGATTTCTCATATCTTTTTCTTCATTTATCTTCTCATCCCATCTTTATCTTCTTCTTGGTAGATCCAGGATCTATCAGCAAGGTATGGGCGGCGGCGAGGACGGCTTTTAACCAGAAAGGAAACTCCTGGAGGCGATTGAATCGGTTTCATCGCTTGGAATCAAAGTTTTTTAAGCTCGATTTCTTCTACTTTTTTCTGGTTTCACGATCTGAAAACTCCAAAGGTCGATTTTGAAGCTAATCAAGCTATGATACATACATAAGAACAAGTCGCCTTCGTCGTTGTCGTCTTCTAGGGTTTGGCAGGGAATGATTCGCTCTTCGTAGCAGCGATCAAATCAAAAAGGAGAACGAGGAGGAAGACGATTGGCTTGAAATCAGAAACGCGTTGAGGCGACTCGCCATGAGAAGATTGAAAACCAATTCAACAAAAAAATGTTTTCGGGTTATTCAGGGACCCGAATGGTTCTCGGGTTTTACCTGACCCGAGCCGAAACCCAAATCAATTCTAAAGAGGAACCGTTCGGGTTATTTTGAAGAACCGAATCCGAACTGAACCGTGTTTTTCGGGTCGGGTCGGTTCGGGTCCTCTCGGGTAGCCCTGAGCATAATATCCGGATCCAACAAAATTAACCGAAACCGTTCCGAAAAGAGGAACCGAACCCGAACGGAAACCGATAAAATACCCGAACGGATCCTAGATTCCTATATCCGAAGAACCTAAACCGAACCCGAACCGAACCGAGAACCGAATGGATACCCGAAATACCCGAAAAACAATTATATATCCAAAATATTGATTATATTTAGACTTGATACCCCAAAATTACAATTATAAATCCGAAGCTATGAGTATTTTTTACCAAAATGATTGAGAGACCCAAAATAACTAAAATATACGAAGTTTTTAGTTATATTTGTTAAGTTTTGACCAAATTTTATTTAAATTTAACCAATTTTATTCAAATTTAACCAATTTCATTTTATTTTTATGAATTTTTTGGTACCCGAAACCGAACCGAACCCGAGTGGAACCAAACCAAACCCGAACCAAAATTCTAAAATATCTGAATGGATTCTAAATCCTAAACCCGAAAACCCGAATAATCCAAACCGAATCCGATCGGATATCCGAACGTCCATGACTACTCTCTGTCGGGTTTTATGCCCAGAGCTAATCTAGAGACAGAGTCGACATAAATCTGTAGATTCTTTTAGGAATAATCGAGATACTTTTTTTTTTAATTAATTATTATTAGTTTGAAGATGTAGATTTCGAGTTTTGTGGCTAAATTTTTGAAGGAGACAGCTTGGAGCAAATCTATAATATATACATGAATAAAATCATAGAGAGAGGTTTAACACTTGGGAAAATCCAAATGTTCTTTTCTAACGACTGACTCACCTTGTACGACACTTGAATTTTACGATTGGTCCAACGAAAAGTGGAATCTAAATCGAAACACTTATCAAGTTTGCTGAAAAGCGACAAAGATTAAGTTGTTGCCATCTAAATCGAAATTAGATTTCTTTAGATTGTGGATCGGCTAATTTGGAAACATATTATATTATATATATATAATATAAGCAAAGTGAAAGTTCTCTCGTTTGATTAATTATCTCTTTATCCCTAGTTTAAAAAAAATCAGTGATACCCCACATATGTTAATCGTATTTTTATTTATAAATCTTTAACAAATACTTAGACATTTTTAATTAACTAAAATCGATTTTGCTGGCCCATTAACCAAAATCGATTTTGCTGGCCCAATTATCCAAAATCGATTTTGCTGGCCCAATAACTAAAATCGATTTTGCCGGCCCAATAGTTAGAAAACCCTAAGTTTGATCATTAGTCAGTGTCGTGTATATGAAAAATGTAAAAGTGTATATTTAGTCGATTGTATTTTTTTGCCGATCTTCGTATCAAATATTTGTACTTATCTTAATTACACAAAATATGAAAACCCTCGCATGTGTAGGCTCTATAAATATCACGTCCTCTTACCCTTCTTTTCGTGTTTCGTAGACGTTTTTCATTAGGTTTAGTGTTGTTTCTTTTTGGCTTTGAATGTTTTTTTTTTTTTTGGGTCGATATTCTTCTAGCTGTTTATATGTATTGTAATTTTCAGTTGTCGATGTAACTGATTATTTGTTTTTTGTTGTCTTATTGTGTTGGTTCAGAGGCTCACTGGTGCACCTGAGCACGATCAAACTCCCAGGCGTTCTATTTTCTTTTTTCCGTGTTGGTCGTGCCATTGGAGTGTGTGTGTATTGATTCTCTTCGTTCGAGGTATCTGTTTCTTAAATTTTGATCTATTCATTCCGTTTTGTTCTATATATGGTGTAGTGTTTTTATTTGTCTTTCTTTGTGTTTTCTAGCCGATCTTCGTATCTAATATTTGCTGTATATATATGATATGTAAAATTGTATATTTTTTGCCGAGACAAAGAGGAAAAGTTATTGGCATAATTAATCACATTCTTTATATTGTTGTTTATGTGTGGTTGTAGTTCTGAACATTATTTTATGGTTTTGATCTTCATGATAGGGTGCGTGGACGGGGATCTCTAAGCACAGAAGTGTACCCAGTTGGGATTAAGCGTCTTTGTACATCTACCAGATAGAAAAGGTAACCCAGATGGACTTGGTTTTCTGATTTTGTATTCCGTTTACCGTTTGATTTGATATTATTATTTGTTCGTCCTCTTATTGTTTGATGTGTTTATGAAGTGTTACATTTGCATCATTTTGGTTATAAAAATTATCTTGTGGTTTAGGATATAAGATTACAGAATCATTAAACTTTATGATTGATCGATTCATAATTTTCACTTGTAGAGGAAAAGCCGCACCTTGGCGTAGTTCCCGATCAAACCCATCGAAGGAAATCTTGAAAGGTTAATCGGGAGACACGTTGGGAGAGTTGTCCTCTCAGATTTTTTATGATTAAACATAACTTAGATTCCGGTTTTATGAATTGTTTTAGATTGAGTTTACTTTAGCGATTGTTTTCTCTGTATGGGTAATTTTAGAATTAATTTGACTAAAATGATTCAGAGCAATGAACTTTGGTTTGAGGATTGTCTATGCATAATTATTTGAATGTTATTTTCCGTTTGAATATTTGTAATCTTTTGTAGCGATTTGTGCTTTTGCTGATTTTGAGAATTTGATTTGACTTGAATGATTTTAGAGCAATGGACTTTGGTTTGATGATTGTCTCTGCATCTTAATTTTATTGTTATTTTGTGTCTTTGTGTTTTGCTTTACTGATTTTGTGTATTTGCGCAGAACAAGTTGCAGAATTTGGTTGGGTGCACTCAAATATCCTTGAGAACTTGAGTCCGACAGTCAGGAACCGTGCCGAGGTTCTAAGAGAGATTCAGGCGAGTAAATTTTCAGCTAGATGGTTATGTACTTAGTCTTGTAATTTGTGACATTTGGTTTGAATTGGTTGGTTGTTGTGCTCTGATGAGATTTTGGTGGAGTACATGTCATATGATTCCTTTTTCATTTTACATTGCAGAACCAACATGATGAGATGGAAGCAAAATTCTTCTGGCAGAGGGCAGCTCTAAAAGCTAAATACCAAAAGTTGTATCAGCTTTTGTATACCAAGGTATGTAAATGGTCTTTGATTCTGTGATCTTTAGCTTCCTATTATTAGAAGAAGATTGATAGAACTTTAATAAGACTTCTCTCTGTTGTAGGATTATAACTGATATTGATGGTTTTTTGGCTTCCCTAACATATTGATCACATTACATCGATATGTGAATGTGAACGGTGTGGTTGAAGTTGAAGGTACACTGGAAGTGGTAAAAATAGAACAATGAGAAGATCAAGCTGTTGAAGGTGTGTTATCAATTACTTACACTAAAGTCTGGTTATCTTTTTAGTTTCCAATGTTAGTAATGAAGTTCATGTTTCAGTTGATATGAAAAACTGTTTTTTGCAGAATGAGTACCGGGTTTCTGGCTTATTGCACTGCAGAACAATGAGATTACCGTTGAGGAGGTTCGTTATTAGGATGCTCTTTACTTTTTTGTTTACAAAAAGGCAATTCCATGATAGATAATCGAGCGAGATGATGGGACTCTCAAGTTTGTTAAGGATATCAAGGGGAATTACAGAACGCATTGTTGCTGAATGGGTTTAAGGTTTTTTTTATGATAACGCATTGTTGCGAATTCCATGATATCGGGTTTTTTTCCACAAATGGGAAGTTCTCAGGCCATAAAAGGAGAGGTAACACCAGCTGAAACAAACAGAGTCACATGTACAGAGGAAGAAGAATGTTTGCCGGAGAAAGATCCGAGCCGTAATTTGCATCATCTGTGTAGTTTGTTTCAGTTTGCTGGAACTGCATTTCTAAAGTTTTTTGGGTTTGACAGGAGTACCGCAGAAACTGACGATTCTCTTAGACCAGAATCTAAGAAACATAGATGACTAAAATTCTTGCGAATAGAAGAAATTCACACGTTGGATTTTTAACATGTGTTGATGTGTAGAAAGTAAATTTTTGCCGAAAATAGTTCATTTTTAGATTGATTCCCTAAAACTCTAATCTTATAAGCAGACAATTTATATCTTTGAACAAGAGTTGAAAGAAAAACATGAATATTAAGAAGAATATGAAGAAGAAGGTAGGTTTTAGGTTCGTGGAAATTGTCTAATCGGTCGGGTTGTTTACTTAGTTATGTTTTTTTTTTTTATCTTGGCAGAAGAATAGAAAGGAGGAGAAGGGTACTAAGAAGAACATAATTTTTGTTTAGAATTGTGGATAATCTTTGAAAAGAGTTGTAGAATTTGTTAAAATTTAATAAAAAGACAGTGCATATTCTATTCATTTTTTAAAAAACACGGGATTCCAAATCAAGCCGTGAATTAAAGATGTGATAATCGTATTCAATATCATTTTGTATTTATAATTTTTTAATTTACTAATATATAAATAACGGTTGTAGTAATTCGCACGTTATATCGATTTATGTGTTTTGGCATTTGAATTTATTGGTTTTCCGGATTTCTAAATTAGGGGTTTGTTTTCTTATTTCCAGACTTTGGGTTTGTGTTCATGATGAATGAGGAGGATTTAGTGTTTCAGCTCTGCGATTGATTGTCAGCGAATATTGCTCCATAACAAGCTCGAAAAAAAAATATTCATAACAATTTATAGGTTTTTCGAACTCCGAGGATATCGAACTCTGTGGGGTTTTGGATCATGGATTCATGATCTTTTAGTGCTAAAATTTGAATTTTTTTTGTTTTTGCTGGTAAGTGTCTGACGGCAGATTATTTCGGTGGTTACCCATAGGATGAAGAATAACATGGATACATTAATAATAAAAAAAAGTAGAGTATCTCTTAAATCAATTTCTTCCTTTCTAATGACAATTGGTTAAAGAAATTAAATTTTTGATTGAATATGAATTTGTTACATTTGTTTCATGTAGAGAGAAACATGTTTGTATTGATCATGACTGCATTTGGATCTAACAATGGTATTAAAAAAATAGAATTTAAAAAGTAGTTCTTAAGGTTTGAGTTTTAAGACTATTGTTATTTCGACTGTGATTAAATTGTGTAATATAAGTTTTTAATGACTGATCATTAGTGTTCATTGTGTTGTGCCACAAGAAAATATATATTTCAGACTCGAAAAAGTGATTAACAATGATTGTTACTTGCAATGGGCTTTGTTTGAAATCGTGTCTAGATTCATTAAACGGTATAAAAGGGTTTAGTCGACAAATCTACCAAAGGAATTGTTTAACTATGCTCTGATACCATGGTTGCGTGTCCGTGCTTGCGAGAAAAATAAGAACTGACAAGAGGAGAGACAATTCCTGTAAAACAGGGAGAGAGTTCCGGTTAAGGAGAACGAAGAATTCAAATCATCCATAAATTAAATGTATACAAATAATGACTAATTTAGAGATGCAACTTAATATCGTGTCAAAGCTACCAAATGGATTGCTTACCTACGCTCTGATACCATGGTTTCATGTCCACGCTTGCGAGAAAGATAAGAACCGACAAGAAGGATAGACAATTACGAAAAAACTTGGAGATTTTTCCGGCTACTGATAATGAAGAATCAAAATAATTCATAAACTTAATGTACACAAATAAGACTACTTTTGAGATAAACCTTAACATGGTATCAACACTACCAAATGGATTGTTTACCTACGCTGTGATATCATGGTTTTGCGCTCGCGCTTGCGAGAAATATAAGAACCGACAAGAAGGATAGACAAATATACGAGGAGAGAGTTCCGGCTAGGGAGAACGAAGAATCAAAATTATCCATAAACTTAATGTATACAAATAATGACAAATTTAGAGTTGAAACTTAACATGGTATCAAAGCTACCAAATGGATAGTTTACCTACGCTCTGATACCATGGTTTCGTGTCCGCGCTTGCGAGAAAGATAAGAACCGAATAGAAGGAGAGACAATTCCCGTAAAACGGGGAGAGATTTCCGGCTAAGAAGAATGAATAATTAAAATAATCCATAAACTTAATGTATACAAATAATGTATACATTAGAGATGAAACTTAACATTCATGGTATCAACACTACCAAAGGGATTGTTTACCAACGCTTTGATGTAATGGTTTCGTGCTCGCGCTTGTGAGAAAGATAAGAACCGACAAGAAGGAGAGACAATTTCCATAAAACGGGAGAGAGTTCCGGCTAGGGAGAACGAATAACTAAAATCATACATAAACTTAATGTATACAAATAATGACTAATTTAGAGATGAAATTTAACATGGTATCAAAGCTACCAAAATGATTGTTTACCTACGCCATGATACTATGGTTTTGTGCATGCGTTTGCGAGAAAAATAAGAACCGACAAGAGGAGAGACAATTCCCATAAAACGGGGAGAGAGTTTCGGTTAAGGAGAACGAAGAATTAAAATATTCCATAAATTAAACGTATAGAAATAATGACTAATTTATAGATGCAACTTAATCGTGTCAAAGCTACCAATAGGATTGCTTACATACGCTCTGATACCATGGTTTCGTGTCCACCCTTACGAGAAAGATAAGAACCGACAAGAAGGAGAGACAATTCCCATAAAACGGGGAGAGAGTTCCAGAAATGGAGAACAAATAATTAAAATCATCCATAAAATTAATGTATACAAATAATGACTAATTTATAGATGAAACTTAACATGGTATCAAAGCTACCAAAGGGATTGTTTACCTACGCCCTGATACCATGGTTTCGTGCCCGCGCTTGCAGGAAAAATAAGAACCGACAAGAGGAGAGACAATTCCCGTAAAACAGGGAGAGAGTTCCGGTTAAGGAGAACGAAGAATTAAAATCTTCCATAAACTAAATGTATACAAATAATGACTAATTTAGAGATGCAACTTAATATCGTGTCAAAGTTACCAAAGGGATTGCTTACCTATGCTCTGATATCATGGTTTTGTGCCCACCCTTACGAGAAATATAAGAACCGACAAGAAGGAGATACAATTCCAAAAAAACATGGTTATTTTTCTTGCTAGGGATCATGAAGAATCAAAATAATCCACAAACTTAATGTATACAAATAATGACTACTTTTGAAATGAAACTTAACATGGTATCAAAACTACCAAAGGAATTCTTTACCTACGCTCTGATATCATTGTTTCGTGCTTGCGCTTGCTAGAAAGATAAGAGCCGACAAAAGGGATAGACAAGTCCCATTATACGGGGAGAGAGTTCCGGCTAGGGAGAACGAAGAATTACAATCATCCATAAACTTAATGTATACAACTAATGAAAAACTTAGAGATGAAACTTAACATGGTATCAAAGCAACCAAATGGATTGTAAACCTATGATCTGATACCATGGGTTCGTGCAAGAAAGATAAGAACCGACTAGAAGGAGAGACAATTCCAGCAAAATAGGGAGAGATTTCCGGCTAAGAAGAATGAATAATTAAAATAATCCATAAACTTAATGTATACAAATAATGTATACGTTAGAAATGAAACTAACATTCATGGTATCAAAACTACCAAATGGATTGTTTACCAACGCTTTGATATAATGGTTTCGTATTCGCGCTTGCGAGAAAGATAAGAACCGACAAGAATGAGAGACAATTCCCATAAAATGGGGAGAGAGTTCCGGCTAGGGAGAACGAATAATTAAAATCATCCATAAACTTAATGTATACAAATAATGACTAATTTAGAGATGAAACTTAACATGGTATCAAAGTTACCAAAAAGATTGTTTACCTACAATCTGATATCAATGTTTCGTGCCCGCGCTTGCGAGAAAAATGGACAAGTCCTGTAATACGGGAAGAGAGTTCCGGCTAGGGAGAACGAAGAATTAAAATTAAGAGATAAAGAGAAGTTGAAGGGGACAAGACTAAACGTATATATTGTGAAATTTATCTTTCATAAATGTAAAGAAGAAGAAGATCATGCTGGAGATTCTCGACGAAGAACCAATGAAAATCTAAATTAGGAATCTAGAGAGAGAGTGAGCTAGAGAGAGAGAGATACAGAGAGAGAGAGAGATTTAAGCCTTCATGGACATATAATTGATCGATATTCTGTTTTTTTTTATATTTAAACCGTTTTTATGGACATGTGATGAACATGAGTATTTTAGTTTTGATAGTATTGATACTTCGGACACAAGTAAGATGGGTGATATGGTTTATACTCAAGAGTACCAAAACAGTATTAAAGTATATGGGTTGCCTAACCACTTTCTAAAGTTAAAGATTGGTGCTCTTATCATGTTGCTTAAATATTGATCATAGAGGCGGTTTGTGCAATGGTACGAGGTTGCTTGTAACTCAATTAGCTAAACATGTGATCGAGGCTAACCTTATAAGCGGTGATAAAGTAGGCAAGAGGGTTTTGATCCCTATGATGTTTGTTTCCCCACCAGAAGCAAGGTATCCTTTCAGAATGTGTCGTAGGCAATTTCTCGTTGCCATCGCGTTTGCTATGACGATAAATAAAAGCCAGGGTCAAACTTTGCCAAATGGTTGTTTGTTCTGATCTAGACCAGTCTTTTCGCATGGTCAACTTTATGTTGTTGTATCTAGGGTTTACGTCGAGGAAGGGATTACTAATATTGATAACCGATCAAAAGGGAGAGCAATAACGGAAGACAATGAACGTTGTTTACAAAAATATCTTTGAAAATATATATCTTTCCGTCCGTACATTTGGTTTAATTTAGACATTTTGTGATTCCATATATTTAATTAGTTTTTTTTTTTTTTTTTTTTTTTTTTTTTTTTTTGGTCTGTTGTTTTAATCTCTAACACGTTGTTTGGAACTTTTAGTTTATAATTTTTATTTAGATACTTCTTTGATTGCGCGGGCTACACACCTAGTGAGCTTATAAAAGACTCATGTGAATCTCGTAGATGTTAAACTATAACTGGAGCGCAGAGAAAGAGGCAGAAGAAGGATCACGAGATAACAAAACCAAAAAAAAAGGTAATATAAAAGGCTATTTTCCTTTGAAAAGGCATATAGCTCGCATCACATGAATTCCAAACACACACTGTTCTCTATCAAAAACTAGAACCGATTCAAGCTGATAACAAATCCCCTTTATTTGACTTTAAAGCCTCAAATATTTAATCAAACTCAAGCTCTGTTAGATTCTCTCTAGTACGGCTCGACTGGGGTGCGGAAGTTGGCTCCTGCATACACTGCCTCTGCTCCAAGCTCCTCCTCAATTCGCAACAGCTATTCATTATAATCACAAACATTACTAGCATCAGTCTAACGAATGTCTACTTTGAAATTCTATCAAACAAACACAAACACATCTTGTTACTAAACCTGGTTGTATTTGGCAAGACGCTCTGATCTACAAGGAGCTCCGGTCTTGATTTGACCCTGTTATGATATAAACAACAATACCCACAGACTCAATATCATGATTGATTTGGACTAGAGATTTCTTGCAACATTTCTTTTTTGCGGAAAATTTTGAACTGCCAAGGGGTTTTGACTTACGGTTGACAAACCGACAGATAAGTCGGCAATGAAGGTGTCCTCGGTTTCTCCACTGCGGTGGCTAGCCATCACTCCCCAACCAGCTCTCTTTGACATCTTAACCGCCTCAATACTCTCAGTTACAGATCCGATTTGGTTAACCTGTTCGTTCATTCACCAAGGATTTATATTAACACTATTTCAAGGATATCAAATTGACGCATAACCAGTAAAAGAATACTCTGTAGTGAAAATGTTCACCTTCAAAAGAAGAGCATTGCAAGACTTTTCATTGATTGCCTTCTCAACCCTCTGCATACAAAAGAGTGTTAGAGATATAAGCACTTTGAGAGAGAAAGAGAGAAAGTTCTAAGGTTAACACTTGTTTAACAATGGCAGACCTTGGGGTTGGTGACCAACAGATCATCACCGACAATCTGAACTTTCTCGCCCACCTCGGCGGTCATTTTAGCATAGTGCTCCCAATCGTCTTGGTCAAATGGGTCTTCAATGGATACAATTGGGTACTCAGCAACGAATGACTTGTACAGGTCCTTGAGAGCATCTCCAGAAATCTTCTGAGAACCATTGTTGTTCTGCAAATACACAAATAGATTGTTCTTGATTTCTTCTCCAGCTGGATTAGAATTTTTTAAGCAAAAAGACTAATTTACCTCTTCTTTGAAGTTCAAGTCGTAGGTCTTGTCTGATGAGTAGAACTCGGATGCAGCGACATCCATTCCAATGACAACCTGCAAAATTATGACTGAAACCCGTTAGTTTCTCGGCCTATGTATAGATTACAAGGACATGTAAACAAGTCTATTACGGGTAAGAGACAGACCTTGCCAGTGTATCCGGCCTTCTCGATGGCAGTCTTGAGCAGTTCAAGACCTTCCTTGTTCTCCTGAATGTTTGGTGCAAAGCCACCTTCATCACCAACGTTTGTTGCATCCTGACCGTACTTCTTCTTTATCACAGACTGAAATTCACATGAGAACAAGAAGGAAGAATAAGTCACATTAAGGATATATGTGAGCATACATGTTAACCTGGAAGAATCAATCAAATTATTATCAGTAAGTTAAGGAGTAATGAGGAAATACATGTTATTTTACATATACTTTTTCTTTAATCACTATTAATCATAATATGAACACCTCAAAGACCAAAATGATTCAAGATTTACCTTCAAGTTGTGGTAAACTTCCACACCCATTTTCATGGCTTCCTTGAAAGATGAAGCTCCAACAGGGAGAATCATGAACTCCTGCAAACACCAGTTGCATGTCAGAAATTTTAAGAACTAGAGAGTCTTTTAATTATATACGTTCAAGAAATAGAATCAAACTGGTTCATACCTGCATTGCAAGCTTGTTTCCTGCATGGGATCCACCGTTGATGACATTGAAGGCAGGAACTGGTAGCACCAACTTGGGGTTACCAGCAAGATTGGCAATGTGCTGCACCAAGATAAGTAGCAAAGCAAATGAGTTAGATGCCTTATAGAATAAAAGCCCGGTTGACAAAGTGCTAAGAACTAGAAGAGACCAGTTATAACTTATAAGTGCAAGATCATCAAACCTTGTAGAGAGGAATTCCACTGACAACAGCCCCGGCTTTGCAAACAGCGAGAGATACAGCAAGAATAGCATTTGCTCCAAGCTGTAAACAAACACAAGAAGCAAGCTGGTTAAAATCATCTGCCATTGTCAAGTGAATGCACAAACAAGAAGTATTCTGAAGCACCTTTTGCTTGCACCAGCCCCACTCATTTTGGGTCCCATCAAGTTCGTGAACCATGAAGTTGTCAATAGCAGTCTGCTGAGTTGGGTCCTGCAACAAGCAAAAAAAACACAAACTTTGAGCAGGTGATCTAAAACGTCTAGAAACGTTTGATGCAGAGAGGGTTAAACAAGTGCGTCACCTTGCCAATCAATGCTGGGCCAATGATTGAGTTAACATTTCCAACAGCCTATAAACATCAATAAGAAAGTATGTCAAACGAAAAAAGCCTCATTCGGATAAAATGTGTTCAGTTCATAACCAAGACCACAACACACACTCACCTTTGAGACACCTTTTCCAAGATAGTCAGATCCTCCATCCCTCAGCTCAAGGGCCTCATAGATTCCTATGGCAAGTTTAAAACAAGTTAACAGACCCAAAAAAAAACACAAAGACAGATTAAATCTAACCAAACATTCATGTCTGTATAGGCCAAAAAACGAAATATATAAGCTACAGTGAAATTATCTGATGGGCAAACATAACTATCTAGAAAGAACAAAACACAAAAACAACGATGAGGAATCAAAAGCTGCATACCAGTGGAAGCTCCACTAGGAACGGCAGCTGTGACCTTCACGCCGGTGGATGTGTGGACATCGACCTAAACCGATGATAAATAAGAAAATCATTAGTCCTCTTTCTGCTCTCAAATCGATCAGTGAAAAGACAGTGATTCGAGCAATAAAGTAGGGAGATTCTAATTTAAAGATCGGACTAATTCCGATCCGTCGTACAGATAGAACAGAACCGATCAGCGAGAAAAAATGTATATAAACCCCAAACACCGATCAGCACTCACAAAACAAAAGCGATCGAAGAAAACAAACCTCGACGGTGGGGTTTCCACGGCTGTCGAAGATCTGTCTAGCTTTCACAGCTGTGATAGTGGCCATAGTCGATTAGATCTTAGAGAGAGACGAACGAAAGAGTTCAAGGGTTTTGCTGAAGAAGGCTCGTCGAAGCTTTTTGATTCACACACAAAGGCTCTAGCTTTGATATATATATATAACGGGAAAGGAAAAGAGGAAACTGTTCAGTTTAGACTACAGCCGTCGGATTAGAAGTATTTTTAGCCGTCCGATCTAAAAAGATACAAAACGTTAAAACGTTGCGTTGCACGACTTTTGCAGACGACCAAGAGGTTTCTTTTTCCGCTTTGCTCCTTGCCCAAGTAAAAAATACGCCCTTGGGGAGTCAGCTACTCAGCTATACACTAGAACAAGTAATAAACTAATTAGGAAAGTATATATTAATTCGATCCTGTATATTGAATGTTACATAGATCAATGTACTAAAATATAGAAAGCTTTATAAATTTAAGCTTATGATGTAGCAGCAAGAGTTTGTGTTAATTAGTAATAACTCAGATTCAATCCGCGCTAGAGTTCTTTTCAATATGTATGGATTCATTATTATTTAATAATATCATAATAATTAAAAAACTAAATAGTAAATAAGTTTTTTAATGAGAAATAAATAATTTATATATTCTCATCAGTAATTTAAAAAAACAATTATATCATTTCCTATTTCAATTACCTTTTCTTATTTGTAATGGCATTTCATGTAATAATTTACAAAACAAAATTCATTTTCAAAAATGTCTTCTAAAAAAATATATAGAGATTATCATAGACCATAACGTTCCAAAAAAAATTAAAAAGACAATTTGTATATAGGTTAATTTATTAGTATATAACAGAAAAGTTGAATTTTGTGAAAGGTGGCGGTTCTGAGAGTGTGTAAGCGGTGCATTTGCCCGGGGCCCATAAACAAAAAAAAAAAATTTGAACCAATTTTTTGTTTTTAGAGTCCATTTGATTTTTTTTGCCCTAGTAAAAAAAAAAATTTGAACAGGACCCAAACATTTTTTCCCCATTTTTGAGCCGCCCCGTAAGGGTCGAATGTTTAGAATTGGGACCCCAAGCAAGAGTTTGTGCATGTAATGTAATAAAACATAAACTCAAGGACAGGTGGAATAACAAAATTGCAGCTACCAACTCAGGTTGACGCATATTCCTTTGGCATCTTTACTTTTTTTTCAACATCCTTTTTTCAAAAACGCCTGTTTAATTAATTTTAATTATAAAAAAAAATTGGATCCTTCTGAGTTCTGAATCTGATTACTCTAATTTTATGCAGCTGCTGAACAGGATTCCATCAATAATTTTTACTCTCTTTTTTTCTTCCTTTCCGATCATTATTAATCAATTTTATAATTATTAAAAGTGGAATCCTCAACTGTTGAATTTTTCAAACTGAATATAACATATGGTTTAGTGATTTGTATTCATTGACAAAATTCAAAGAATGATCTACTTCAAATTTTCGTTAGATTTTACTTTGTTGAACTGAAAAACAATTAGTAAAGTCGATAGTTTCTCAAACCTAATTATTATAACCGATTCTAAATAACAAAATCAAAAGGTGAAGACTTGTTTACAACCCAAAAAAAAAAACTTTAACATCCTGTGTACATTTCATCCGCTTTATTCAACAATATCTTACACATTCTTTCACAAAATACCACAAAGTCCAAAGTTTAAAATGGTGGATCACAACCACTAAGAAACAAACAACTCATGAAGTTGTTACTCTGCCATGTAGAATAAGCTCAAACTCTTAATTACTATATCTTGGTAATACTAATACGTAGTATCCCATAAATCCATAAGATAATTTACTTTTTCGGGCATTAAAAAGGAATATTCTATTGACAGGAGTTTTGAAAATTTGAAATTTGCATATTCGCTTCTTCTTTTGGCAATTAGTATATTCGCTTAAATTATGAAATTTGATACTAATATATAAATAACTGTGAAATAAAGAGGCCCAGCGGTTGTGTAACATAGGACCATTTACGTGCTGTAGGCCCAATAACGACATCACTACTCATCCGAAAAAAATCATAAACCTGAGTCACTGACCAAACAACAACATTTCATCTGAACCGCTAAACAGCATCCATGGCGACTTCTCTCTCCGTCTCCAGACTCCTCTCCTCCTCTTCAGCCACGGCCATCTCCGTCGCCAAGCCGTTACTTTCCCCCACCGCGCCCCTCTCCTTCACACGCTCTCTCGCTCCTAACCTCTCCCTCAAATTCCGCAGCCGCCGCTTCAATTTCGCCTCCGTCTCCACCGCCAGATCTTTCGCGACAACCGTCTCCGCCTCCATTTCCGTGGGAGACAAACTCCCTGACTCCACTCTCTCCTACCTCGATCCCGCCACCGGCGATGTCAAAACAGTCACCGTCTCCTCCCTAACCGCCGGGAAAAAATCCATCATATTCGCCGTCCCCGGAGCCTTCACTCCGACCTGCTCGCAGAAACACGTCCCTGGATTCGTTTCCAAAGCAGGAGAGCTCAGATCCAAAGGCATCGATGTCATCGCCTGTATCTCCGTGAACGACGCGTTCGTGATGGAAGCGTGGCGGAAGGACCTCGGGATCAACGACGAGGTGATGCTTCTCTCCGATGGAAACGGCGAATTCACTGGGAAGCTTGGAGTCGAATTGGATTTGAGGGATAAGCCGGTTGGACTCGGAGTTAGGTCACGGAGATACGCGATTCTGGCGGAGGACGGTGTTGTGAAGGTTCTGAATCTTGAAGAAGGAGGCGCTTTCACCAACACTAGTGCTGAGGATATGCTTAAAGCTCTTTGATTCCGATTTTCCTCACTTTTTCTCCGTTTTGAAGTTTTCTATGTGTTTTTTTTTGTTGCTATTTTCTCAATTGTGGAGCTTTAGATCCAAATTCCATCGGATCTGTAACGGAATAACAATTGGAATCGTTTTCTTTGTGAACAATCGGAAGCGTTTAGGCTTTTGTATGTTTTGTTTCGAAATTACTACTTTGGGTTAGTTTTTTTGACTTTTTTATTTGATTGATCAGTACCACCTAATAGTGTATTTGTTAAAGTTGTTAGTGACATTGACACAACTAGTAAAATATCATTTCAAGATAAGTTTCAGAAATTGAATATGAGTTCTTGTTCTACTACTATTTGTTTACACCAGCTACATTTAGTCAAAATTGTTTTTTCAAATTGCCATATATTCCATCTTCAATCAGATCTCAAGTTTTCCAACTATCTGCTCTTAGCACAAAAAGGATTTGATCTTATATATACACCATAACTTTGTGTGCATTCTCTCAACATGAACAATTTAACTTGTTCTTGTATATACACACAGAATGTATATGTATACACAACAGTTTTACTTGTTTTTGTGTATTTACACCTAATTTCATATTTAATAGTTTTAAAATTGGTCTCTGGAGACTGGAGGAAACCTAAAAAATCATGGGTTTTGGAGAAGACGTTGGGTTGTGATGCGGACATCCAACCAGCGTTGAACCATGGAACTAAGGAGGTGTTCCATGTGCTGGAGAACTCTTTTCCATGCCTAAAAACATGAAACAATCAAGATGAGTTCAAAGAATCAAAGTGAAACCACCAGAGTCACTCGAATGCAAGTATGGTTCAAAAGACGAAGCCCACGAGCCCAAGATGAAGCAGCCCAACTGATAGTTGCATAATTTAGCCCATTTTAGCATATATTTTAGTTAGAATTTTGTGACTTTTTGCATTTATTTCATGGTTTTTGGTCTAGTTTGCATCCATTTTAGAGTTAGTGAGTCTTAGGTTAGTTCTTGCATGTGTTTGTGTGTTATGAAGTGTTTTAGGTATCATTTGGAGTTTATGGAAGCATTGAGGAGCTTGGAGGAAAATCATGGGGCAAAAGGAACCAGTTTGGAGCAAGAGCTTTGCCTAAAGATCAAGAAAAATGCAGAGGCCATCCGAAGTGTTTTAAAGATCGACTCATATGAAGAGTTTACATTTGGATTTAGCTTCGGCGATCTTCGTGGAAGTCGTAGATAATTGAGTTGGATTTCTTTTGGTGGTGGTTTCATGTCATTCGGAGCAACCGTTCAAAAGATACAACAGCTTTACTGAGCGAATGTTTGTCTGGCGCGCAAACGGAGCAAAACCAGAATCCTGCATCGGGCAAGCCACATCGGGCAGCTGCGGCCGATGCAGTCTCCTCCGGAGAAAAACCAGGTTCTCACATCGGGCAGTCATATCGGGCAGCTGTGCCCGATGTGGGTTCCTCAGGAACAGAAATGCAGAGTCCGTCCGAGGTGCCTGAAAGATCGTGCCAGAAGAAGGCTTTCCATTTCGATTTAGTTTTGAATCTCTTCATAAAAGTTATAGGCAATTGAGTTAGCTTTCTAATGGAACCGATTTGAGCTCATTCCAAGCAGTGGTTAAAACGATACGTCAAATATATCAAGCGCATGTCCGATAGGCGCTCAGACAAAGCAAAGACAGAATCCTGCATCGGGCAGCCACATCGACCAGCTGCGCCCGATGCAGGCCTCCGACCCAGATTGTTATTTAGGCACAAAAACCTTATTATTTATATATCTCATTTTTAGCTTATGTAAAGACACTTATTAGAGAGAATTTGGAGATTTTGTGAGAGATACTTTGTTTTTAATGCAAGTTCTTGTTTGTTTTCATCTACCTATCTATTCCTAATCATCTAACCATGAATCTAAACACCTCCTACATAGGATTTGTTGAGATTATCATGGTTTGTGAGTAGTTTTTCAAGAACCTTGGGTATAGTAAATTAGATGTTTTCTTGCTAAATCATTATGCTTAGGACTTAGTTTATGAAGAATCCTTACTTGTTAGGTGTGATTAATGCTAGATTAGCCTTGACAAAGTTGATTTAGAACTTAGGGAATTTCACGCCCGGAAGGTGTTCGATGAAATTCCTCAACCAAACTTAGCAAGTGTTTTACATTCCTAGCATATGGAAATGGATGTCTAGGGTGTTTAATGGCTATTTAGACTTGAGATTAATGCTTGTTGATCATTTAATTGCAAATGAAAGTTTGTTCTCAATTAAATGATTAGTGAAGTGATTATTGCCATGGAAGTGGATTAGTCTAAATTAGTGATCTAAGGCCTAAGGATTAGCATTGTTTGAGTATCATGGTTTAGCTAGAGAATGTCCAAGTCGATTACCATTACCCAAAGTTCGTTTGCTTATTCTTGTTTAAATCATTTTTGTTACGTTTTGGTTCAAAACTTGTTAGTCTTTTAATTACCTTTGATATATGCTTTGTTAGTTATTATATTGTCTTTAAATTGATTAGGATCATTAGAAAACTTTTATTCGATTAGCTTAGATTAAAAAGTGTCTCGTATTCTTTGTGTGTTGTTCTCGTACCTCCTTGTGGATTCGATCCCTAAGTGCTACAATGACATACCATTAGATTGTGGTATTGTGCACAGTGGGTAATTGTGCGAAACGTAAAAAGTTCATTATCAATTTGGCGCCGTTGCCGGGGAGGTTTAGCAATAGCCATAGAGATTAGGACTCTTTTTGAGACTAAGTTTTATTTTTCTTTGTTTACTAATATTTCCACCTTGTTTGCTCTTATCTCTCTAGGTGCATAAACTTGCAAAGTTGAGGAATGGATATCGATCAAGCACCACTTGTTAGAGATGCAAATGAGAACCGAGAAGAGGTTGCTCAAAGGGTTAGAGCACCGAGGTTGATTGGAGCGGGTAATGCTCTCATTGCCCATGGAAATCGCGCCGATATACATCCACCACCGGTGGAGAATAATAATTTTGAGATCAAGGCGAGTCTCATTTCCATGGTGCAAGGAAACAAGTTCCACGTTTTAGTGGTTGAAGATCCCTTAGACCACCTTGATCAATTTGATAGAGTTTGTGGAATGGTCAAGATCAACGGAATTTCCGAGGATGGGTTCAAGCTTCGATTTTTTCCATTCTCTCTTGGAGACAAAGCCCACCAATGGGAGAAGAACCTACCACAAAGATCCATCACTTCTTGGGATCAATGTAAGAAAGTCTTTTTAGCCAAGTTCTTCTCTTCTACAAGAACGTCAAGGTTGAGAAACGAGATCTCGAGCTTCACTCAAAAAGGGAATGAGAGTTTTTGTGAAGCGTGGGAACGATTCAAAGGCTACACAATGCAATGCCCACACCATGGCTTCTCCTAAGAATCGCTCTTAAGCACTCTATACCGAGGAGTTTTGCCAAAGTTTTGTATGCTTCTAGACACGGCGAGCAATGGGAACTTTCTTGGAAAAGAGGTTGATGATGGGTTGGAGCTTATTGAGAATCTTTCCCAAAGCAATGGGAATTATGGTGAGGATTATGATATCGCTTTAAGAGGAAGTGGAGAGTATGAGGACCGAACAAGAAGGGAGATGAAAGCCCTTAATGAAAAGTTAGACAAGGTCTTGGAAGCCACACAAAGGCAAGTGAACTATGTAGGAGATTGCAAAGGTTATCAAGAGAAAGTTCACTTTGTGGGAAACCAAGGCGGTTACAACAAAGACTTCAACTCCAACTTCCCGCAACAAGGGTTTGTTCCTCGAAATCAATTCCAAGGAAACCAAGGCGGTTACCAAAGCAAACCATCTTTTGCACCGCAACTTCAACAAGGGCAAGGAAGCAACTCGACACAACAAGATGTCGAAATGAAGGGTATGCTTCAACAACTCTTGACGGGCCAAGCTCATGGAGCAAATGAGTTGAATAAGAAGATGGCCGAGATTCACACTAAGGTGGATCGCTCGTACAACGATCTCCACACAAAATTTGAAGATCTATCCTCTAGAATCGAACATTTGGATCAACAACGCACTCAAGGAGGTCCCCATTCTAGTAGACCCATGGAGAAACTAAAGGGAAAAATCGATGCAAACCCAATGGAGTATTGCAATGTTATCCTCTCGAGTGACGAGATTGAAGAAGCTATACGAGAGATCAAGAGAGTTCTCCATGAGACCAAAGATGAAGTCGTAGTGGTTGCTAGCAAAGAAGTGGTTGAGAACAGAAACGTGGAGGCCAAAACGGTTGCGAGGAAGGAGACTTCTTGCATTGAACCTCCTCCACATGAGCCCACATCGATTCTCAAGCTTGGAAATCCGGGTAAATTTGCCATCTCTTGTTCCCTTGGTGATTTGGAGATTGATGATGCTTTGTGTGATTCCGGTGCAAGTGTGAATGTGATTTCTTATAAGATGGTGAAGAGTCTTGGAATCAAAGACATGAAGCAACACTCAATCCCGATTATGTTTGGTGATGCCTCATTAAAGCATCCACTTGGTTTGATCGAAGACTATCCTCTCAAGGTTGGAAATTGCTTGGTTCCAACGGATCTCATGGTTGTGGAGATGGAGCAATGTCGCGAGCGTCCTCTCGTTCTAGGAACACCCTTCCTTAACACTGTAGGTGCAACCATCGACTTTCCCAATAAGAGGGTAACGTTCAAAAACGTTAATGCAAAGGTCTTCTACCCTATCAAGACCTATTCCACCGAGTTTTGTGGCACAATCACTAGTAGGGAGATGAAACCTCAAGACGAGGTCAAGATTGTGAATGAGAGGATGAATTTGGCTTCACCCCTAAAAGCTTGTAAAAAGAAGAAAAATTATCATGAAGAGAAAGCTTTGGGTTATGGTAATGTTGAAGAAGCCTTAGCGTTGGATGGTACTTGCTTGAAATCTCTTTTCCATACCGCTATGGAAAATGAGAAGGAGAGTATAAAGGTTCGAAAGAAGGATGAGGGCACTAAGGCCAAGAAGAAGAAACCAAAAGATAACCACCCTTCCACCCTTGTCAAAGGCGTAACGAGCATGCCTAATGAGGTTAAATCGGTTTTTCCTAAGCTCACCACCATGACCTTAACACCGTGGAGATATGAAGATGGTGTGGTTGAGTACAAGATCAAGTGTAAAGGATGGTCTAAGCCTTTTGCCACGGTTAGAGCAATCATCACACCCGAGCTCAAAGAAAAAGGTGCAACGGGAATTCAAGAGATCATGAGCAAGGTTCTCACACTCAAGCTCGAGGACCCGCCATGGAGTTCAACTACTCCTTCCCTCCACGCCTAAAAGGGTTTGAACCGTCAAGCTTAGTGACGTAAAACAAGCGCTCTTGGGAGGCATTCCCATGACTATCTTTGTATATATTTTCGTTCTTTTAGTTCCTTTTGATGTTTTTGTTTGATGTGTATAGCTTTCATGGGTCCAAGGTCGTGGTGCTTAATGAATGAATGGGTAGAGCTACAACACGTCACACTCCTCTCCAATCCAAAGGTATGGTCCAAACTCCATTTCATTGTACATACTTCTTGCATATTTTTGTCTTCTCTTTGACTTTTGTTGCACCGAGACGGTGCAATTCAAGTTCGGGGGAGGGGTTTGTGTCTTTTGATCTTGTGTTTTGTGATCTTATTTTTCTTTTTGCATATTTGAGTCTCATGCATTCATATAAGTGCATATAAAAACCATAAAAAAATGTTTGCTCTAGATTAAGAAGTTTCTTGCATTCTTAGTGTTTCAATCTTAACCCCTTATGGATTGACATCTCAAGTACTACAATGACATGAGTACACTTGGGATAATTGACACGAAAATATCCCGTATCACCAACCCCGAGCCACCATAGCCCATCTTGACCAGCCTCTCAACAGTCCAAAACCGTGGAGACTCAAGGAGTATCAGCCCAAACAAACGCACAAACCTACAATCATTCAAATGACCTAATAAGGACATATGGGCATCTCTTGAAGGGTTTCAGCCCAACCACAAAGAATTAAGCCAAGACCCAACTTTGCCTACATTCTTGACCCATCAAGGATCCAAGAACAGCTCAGACTCGACCCGGATCAGTTCAGATCAATTCGCAAACTGGCAGCTAACCCGAGAGACATTAAACTAATCAAAAGATGGACTTTCCATATTTGACACTTTGAGGATTCGTGTATGGCATCCAGGAGAGTTTATAATTCATCTAGAGGCTATGGAGAAGTCATTCAAGTGCACTAGCACACATGGGATCAAGTGGATCTCTTCACACCTCAACTTTCCTTATTTGGAGTCAATTACGTCAAATCTGGTCAAACAGATATATCTTCTTGATTTATTCGATCCAACTGGTTTAGAAACCTTACATACCATCAAGAGACTTCCAAGACGTCACTACTTTATGCTTAAACTGTCCAAATACAAAGAACCTCATATTTTTCTTGGCCAAAAATCAAGCAATAAAAAAGTCATATCAATCAAGCTTTTGATTGAATCTTATTTATGTTAGTTATTTGAATTATTTTCTTTGTAAAAACGTATATGGGCTCTTTGTAAAAACGTATATGAGCTCTATATAAGCTCACTCATTTCTCCTTGTAACACTCCCTAATGAATTAATCAAAAACGTTTAAAGTTTTTTTACAAAAGTCTTATCTTTTGCGTGTGTTCATTAGAGTTGTGTGGAATCATTTCTCTTGTGTTCGTGCGATCTATCGAGTGCTGTGTGGATTTCTCACTCTAGAAGTCGTATGAGTCTCTATCTTTGTGTGGAATCAATTAGGTTTATGATCTCATCACAAAGACTTTCACACTTTTGCGTGGCAATCCTCGATCCATCTAACTTGTCAACTTTGACATCTTTGTGATCTTTTGGTGTGATTCCGATCTTACATCCGGTTTGTAGCTAATTGCAAGCCACGTTTGCATATATGGTAATTGCTTGCTACGTATGCATTATAGATGCACAAATATCTAAAAAGATATTTAGTTTTTGTCTCCAACAAAAAAGACAATAACTTCACCACTTGTCACTAGATCAGCTATGTCAGTGAACAGACACCTTCAACCAAATAGCTTCGACAATAACGGCAAACTGTTTACATTTAGATCTTTTTTTTTTTGGGTATACAGATTGGACTAGTTTGATTTAAGTGTTTAAACTATTAAAGAAAATTTCAAAGAGAAAAAAAAAAAATATCGAATCTAATCCCATCGGTAAGGAATGGGGATCGCTTCCAAAGGAACAGCTTTTTTCAATGTAATACCAATCCTTTCTCCCATATCCATTTCTTCTGCATTAAGCCCATTGGCCAAGGCCCAATCAAACGACCTCACCATCGACCCAATGGCTAACGGCAAGACCCGTGACGCCAAAGGCAAAGCCGGACACATCCGTCTACCCGACCCGAACGGCAAGAACTCGAAATCCTGTCCCTTGAAGTCTCTGGGATTCGGGTCGGATATAAATCTCTCGGGTTTGAACACAATCGGGTCGATCCATGTTTCAGGGTCACGGCCAATGGCCCAAACGTTGACCAAGACTTGTGTTTCTTTGGGGATAGTGTACTGGTCGAAGATGTGACACGTGGACATGGCCTTGTGTGGGACCAGGAAAGGAAGTGGTGGGTGCAGCCTCAAGGTTTCCATGATAACCGCTGAGAGATACGGGAGGTTCGGGAGGTCTTCTTCTCGGAGTTTTTGGTTCGGGGATTTGAAGTAGGTTCGGAGTTCGGTTTGGAGTTTGGTTAGGGTTCTTGGGTTGTGTAAAAGCTCCGCTAGTGCCCACTCCAACGTGCTCGTTGTCGTGTCCGTTCCCGCCGTAAACATTTCCTATCAATAAGATAAAGAGTATTTATTTTGTATTGAAAGATTCTCTAAATTTTACGTTTTGTCTTTAAAAATAATGAGTATAATCAACAATATTATCATCAAGAAAATTCTGAAATGAAAAAAAAAAAACTGAGTTATGTATAACTTTTTTTTTTTGAAGAACATTTTAAGTCATGTATAACTTTCAAAAAAAAAAAAAAAAACTTACAAAAACAATAACGTTGATATCTCTTGCAGAGAATTTAGAAGGTTCTTCGTCCACTCCATCGCCGCCGCGAAACTCCAAAAGAACATCTAAGTAATCCTTCGTCTTCTCGTCGCTCATTTCTCTCTCCCTAACCTCCGTTCTTTCACTGATAAACTCTCCGGCGATCTTAAACGCGCTTTCCACGTGGAATTGCGTTTTTCTTCTGATGCCTTGCGGGTCAAGAAACCTTAGTAAAGGGAAGAAATCGGCGACGTTGGGTTTTCCGGCTAACTCCATCACTTTTCCGGTGTGGTAAAAGAACTCGGAGCCTCTTTTTGAATCGGGATCGAGCAAATTTCTCGAGAACATGAGGTTTCCTATGAGATTAAAGGCCATCAAGAAGAAATATCTCCCCACGTCGATAGTTTTTGTACCTGATGATACAATGTGTAGAGTATATAATACACATTATATTAGCTTCAGAATCAGAAGTTGATCTATGAGGTTGTTTACGAGACGTTTGAAACTTTGAGATTCTATCGATGGAGATTTTTTTAAATTAGACTATCACTGGTAAGAAGAAGATAATTTGTTTTTTTTTTTTTTTTTGGTTAACTAAGAAGTTCCATATATTTGATTACAATTTTTCTTTAGTTATGCCTGCCCTAAACTATTTAAAAAATTTGTGCAATTTTTTATTAAACGTTTATTTTATGTGGTATAAGATTTTTTGAAAACCAGGGGTCTCAATTCATATATACAAACTATATATAGTATAATTTTTGTGTAGTTTTTGTGTAGTATAATTTTGAATCTAGATCCTCTTTGAACACATCTATTAAACATGCTGAAAACGGTCGTGTCTCTAAAAGTTGCGTTTACCACGATCCTGTGAAACACAAAGAAGTGTGTCCGTATTTTATTTTAGAAGTAAAAAAAAACTTTAGCACTAGATTCAAGATTTGAATATGGTAACACTCAAACAAAACTTTCTACTGAAAGTCTGAAACGTAAAATAATGGTATTCCATCTATCTATAGATTGATGAACAGGTAAAATTTTGATGATACATATATAATTAGAACACGCACCGTTTTGTCCACCTTTCTCGACAAACCGAAGCATTTGATCAACACACTTGGAGCGTACGTCACTCATAGCATCAAGACGGCGCGTGGCAAAGAACTGAGTGGTGCAGAGCCGCCGCAGCATCCGCCAATACGCACCGTACGGAGCCGTGATGAGCGAGCCTTCGCTACTCTTGCCTCCTTTCATCGCCTCGTAAATCTTCCGGCCGGCCAAAGCCGCGTCGTGCTTCTTGAAAATCTCTCGAGCCACTTCGCTCGAAGAGATCACAACCGTCAGCATCGACCCGAGCCGCAAAGTCATGATTGGTCCGTGACGCCGTGAAAGTTTAGTCAATGAGTCGTGTGGTGGCGAACCGGCGAGCTGGAACATGTTACCGATCACCGGCCAGGGATTTGGTCCCGGAGGCAGTCTCGTACGACGTCTGGTGTGGAGGAGACATGTAACGTATATTAGGAAGGCAATGGATGTAATTGTTTGATCATTTTTCTTGTTTTGTTTTGAAAAATTAGTACAAAACGTTTTTGCTTTATAGGCATCACGTTTCGTGTCACTTAGAAATGTAACGTATCTGAGGAGAGGGTATAGATGTAAATATTCCGATTAATTAATTCGTTCTTCGTTAATTGTTTAATCATTTGTTTTTGTTTTGTTTTATAAGAAAATAGTACAAAAATACGAATTTGTTTAATAGAAAATACTATAAAGTTGTTAATAAATTATTGATATTATGACGGATCTTGTCGCGATTATGTTAGGAATCTTTATTCGGATATCGCTTGGAAAAGGTCTGTTCTAAGTTCTAACTTGTAAGCTAATTTATAACGTAAGCCCATTAACGCATCCAATGATCAATGCAGATGATCAATGCACCTTGAGGGTGTCTAAAAAAATTATTAATTTTTAAAATTTTTTAATTAAATAATTAATTTAAAAAAAAAATTGGATCAATTCCAAATCGCCACATGTGATTTTGGGTGTCTCAAACTTTTTTTGGTGTCTCATTCCCACAATCATCTTGGTTTTATTTATTTTATTTTTTTTAATGGGGTGTCTCCGCCAATACTCTAAGTGGGACAAAAACTAGAAGGCCCAATGATGATTCTTCTAGAACGTAGAGTTTGTTGTGGTAAGTGGTGATCTGCAGTTGGAAACTTGGAATTTGACCATTCGCATATCGTTCCAGCAAATAGGTTTAAGTAAATTAACATTCTCTTAAGCACATGATTAGCCAATTTTTCCTATTAGATAAATTATTATTCATTCTTTTTATTTTAATCCAAATAGTATAGATACATGTTACAAATCAAGAGGACGGTTAAGTATTGTTTGGAAAAAATATGAATTTTCCTACGTAGATGAATTACGTGGTAACATGTGTCATTCATGATTTTTTTGTAGGTATGACTTCGGATCAAACTGGGCTTTGCTTAGATTTACGGCCCAAGCACCCGAGATTTTTGCACCGAACCTTGGAACCTACAGAACCAGCGATCCGGCTAAGGCCACATGCCCCAGACTCCCCATATCTGACAGTGTAGGCCACGCTGTTAGGCACGAGGAGACCAAGGGCTGAGTGGTCAGGAAAAATGAGTGGTTATTATATCCTTATCTCACCCGAAGATCAGTAATCTGTAGAGGTCGATGTCGAGAAAAAATAATCCACACAAATATTGGAAGCAAGACACACAATGATTGGGAGCAAGGCACACAATAAGAGAACTTACACCCGTTTCCTAATTTCTTTTTGTTTAAAGATGCATCTGTTCTTTCAAACGCTTCGCCTCTACATATCTTTTTTTCATTCTATGCAATCTAGTGGCAAATAATGCACACAATAATATTTGCGCAAAACCGTAGAATCGGTTAACACACACATATATATCATTAAATATGGTTTACAATGATTTAGAATCATTTGCTTTTCTAAATTAATTTATTAAGTTTAATCATGTAATCATTTTTTTCTACGCCAGTTTAATCATGTAATTTTAATGCTTATGAAGTTTACATATATATATATATATAATATCTATTTTTATAGAAAACCACCACCTACGAGAAATATTTGTGATTACTGATTTACTAATCAGTGATTAGTATATAAAATTATCAACCAAATTTTAATAAATATTAATCCTGTTGACAAGTACTTTTAATTATCAAAATAAATCATTTACAATGTTAAAAACTCATTTACGGAATGTGGGTTCTTCATCCCACTTTTGCTAATTTGCTGAGACTTAATGTGTAGAGAGCAAATTTTTGGAAACAAAACAATAAAATTTGGTAGAAAAAAAAAAAGAGAAGCTAAGTCAGAGAGATCTTGAACGAATTTCGTCGGGAATCACGATAGTTGGTTGGTTTGCTATATCTGGCAGGGCTATATGTATCAATAGTTTCTATAATTGGTAATGAGCAAATATAGTTGATATTATCTACAATCATTAATTTTCTAAAATAATTTATTAATATTTTTTCAAACAATTTTATTAGGTTTAATCATGCAATCTTAATGTTTTTTTTCCGGTCTAAAATTATTATTACAAATCAGGAGAACAATTACAAAGATAATTTTTCAATTGACAATCTATCTGTTCCACAAGAATTTACGCAGACTGGGACTACAACGAACAGTTTTACTTGCAACACGTTGAAGATTTTCTGTAAACTTGCTTTCATTAACCTGTAGAAATTGCGTTTTTTGGGAATTGAATTCCATGCCTTTTGGTGTAGAAGCATTAATTAACTATTTGGTCAACCACTGAAGTAAATGAACTTCCACGCAATCTTAATGTTTAAGAAGTTTTTTTTTGACAGAATGTTTAAGAAGTTTACGTAAATATAATATCTAAAATAATGAAAAACCACCTAGACATATTTGTGATTAGTATATAACAAAGTATTAACCAAGTTTTAATAGTATAGATTAACCTTGTTGACCAGTAATAATTATATTAAAAAAACTATTTACGATGTTAAAAAAAAATCATTACAGGATGTGGATTTTTCATCCCAATTTGGTTGAGACACAATGTATGTTTTTTTTTTGGATTAAACTCTGAAGTAATCCTAGGCTTTTAACGGACCTAGATTAATCTTTGAAGCGGGAGTGACACAGCCCATTTATGATGCTTCACTTAGCTAAGAGTAAATTTGATAGCTCGATCCCTGACCTGGACCAATATTATCGAATCTTCTCCGGATTGGGAACCACCCCACCTCAACCTCTTCGTTAAAGAGATAAGAAGAGGTAACACAAATTTTAAAGATAACAATAAAATCTCGTAGAAGCTCTGAACAAAAGTCAAAGGAGAAACTAAGTCAGAGAGATCTCGAGCCAAATACGCCGGAGATCGCTATATTTAAATTATTTGCTATATTTGGCAGGACTGTATATATATATATACATATATATATATATATGTATAGGAGGTATAAGAGCTGTGTATACTATATATGCGAGAGAGAGGGCAAAAGTGAAGTGAAAACTGTTGTCTCACTGTTTTGTCTTTTTTTAATTAAGAATGTTTGTTGTGTTCTGTTCTACTTGTCTAGAAATGGTGTTTAAACAGACAGACATATAACAAATTCAGAGAAGAAGAGGAGAAGAGAAGAAGCATATCTTCGTAACAAATAAAACTTTGAATTGTATAAAGAAATTCAACGGACAAGGAAAAGGAGTGCCTGATCTTTGATTGGCTCATTTGATTTGGTTTTTTTTTTTACTATTTCATCAAAAGAATTTCTTTCTTCAATCCCGAGACCCTTCTCCTTTTTTTTTTAAGGTAATCAATTTTCCTACTTCCTGATAATTGTTGTTATTTTTTTTCTAAACTGATACCATAAATTTTATAATTTTAGTAAAAAATTGTTTTCGAGGTTTTTGCTATACACTGTTAGGTTTCCGATCGAATGGAATGGTATATAACTTAATGACGTTTTAGTAAAATAAGAAGAGTAGGTCGTTTCTAAGATGCAACTGTTGTTTCAATTGCATATTCGCGACCAAGATTCTCATTGTTCTTCTTATATCCATAAACATTGTAGTGCGTTCATGAGTGAGTTTCACTCTTCTACTCTTGGAATTTCAACTTGTCATATGTTACTTTTAATTCATTCGTATAAGAGTACTCGTGGAAATAATGAAAGTCTTGAATGATTTGCTCTGCAGGGAGGATTTTGAGAAAGAAAAAAAAGGTTATTAAAGATGAATTTCACAGAAGCTATGAATGTTGTGCACAACAGGATCCAACAACTTGAACCAGAGAATGCATCGAAGATCATCGGTTATCTCTTGTTGATGCAAGACCACAGTGACCGTGACATGATCCGTCTCGCCTTCTATCCAGATTCCGTGATGCGTTCCATGATCAATTGTGTTAAATACGAATTGGCTAAAAACTCTCGTTACCACATTCCTTCCTCTGACCACGTTCATATCCGTAAATTCGGATCATCATTCACCGGTTTATCGGCCCAATATCTTTCGGTTTCTGTCTCTCCTCCTTCGATGAGAACCGGTTTCTGGGAGAATTCAAACGAAATGGATTCCTTGCAGAACAATGTTCAGTTCTTGAATTTTGAGGATTCTATGACAAGCCCTGAATTCTCAACCGGTTTCTTCTCCCACGAGAAGCAAGGTTCGCCTTTGAGAGCGAGCAGGAGATCTCCGAGTTTACCCGAGTTTCCGGTCAAAATTTGCCATTACTTCAGCAAAGGATCCTGCAAACACGGCAACAACTGCAGGTATTTCCACGGGCAGATTATACCGGAGAGAGAGAGTTTTGCTCAGATGTTTAATCCAAACAACAACCTAAGCGACGAGGAGCATGTTGTTTCCCCTAGATCACTTGAGAAGCTAGAAGGCGAGATCATCGAGCTGCTCAAATTCAGAAGAGGCGCTCCAATTTCAATAGCTTCATTGCCAATGATGTACTACGACAAGTACGGTAGGACCCTTCAAGCTGAAGGATATCTCACAGAGTCACAAAGACACGGCAAAGCTGGCTATAGCCTCACCAAGCTTCTTGTTCGCTTGAAGAACACCATCCGCCTCATCGACAGGTTAGTTAATTAGCTACTTACTTACTTACAAATGCTCCTTACCTTAGAAACGGAGAGATTATAGTTTGTGTATGGAGATAACTTGGAGAAAAAGATTTGTGTCTTGTGGACTAATTACTGTGGACCTTCAAAATCCGAATATAAAGTGAAGTATGTGAAATCCGAACCGAAGAATAATATCTAGATCTCCTCTATTATTTTTTTTTCACAATTTGACGGTCCACAATAGTCGGTCCGCAATACTCACATCTCAATGTCCAAGTTAGCTCAATATTATGTATTACTTCAGTAAATCTCTTTGATTTTTTTTTTTTTTTTTTTTGAATTGGATGGTCTTGGTATTTTGCAGGCCTCATGGGCAACATTCGGTTATACTAGCAGAAGATATATCAAAGTTTGTGGAATATACGGGAGAGAGGAACGAACACGGAGCGATCCTTGGAGGTTCTAGACAGATTTACCTAACATTTCCGGCAGAGAGTAGTTTCACTGATCATGATGTTTCAAACTACTTCTCCAAATTCGGACTAGTGGAAGATGTGAGGATTCCTTGTCAGCAGAAGAGAATGTTTGGATTTGTAACTTTTGCTTACACCGAAACCGTGAAACACATCCTTGCTAAAGGCAATCCTCATTTCATCTGCGGGGCTCGTGTTCTCGTCAAGCCATACCGGGAAAAATCACGCTCCAGTAAATACTTTGACAACAACAAGCCTCTTCACGACATCCGACATGGCTCTCAATATATTGACAGAGACGTAGAGATGAACACTTGTTAGTACATTCTCAAAATCTTTTCTTTTTTCGTGTGTATGTTTTATATACTAATCTTGGCTTTACGGTTTCATTTTAACTGTTTCTTTTGTGTTGTGTAAGTGCCACCGCGGGTTAGCGAGAGCTCAAGACTAATGAGGAAGCAGTTTCTTGAGGAACACGAGCAATCAATTTCTAAGTCCTTACCAACTAATTACTCCTATGTTGGCTTCTCCTCCAACGACTTCAAGCTAACAACAGATGGTAATTATACTTCTTCTATACAATCACACTTTCGGAAATACGGATCAATTTCTTGAATTTTATTTATTTGTAGAGGAACAAGAAGAACAAGCGGGAAGGTTGAGCTATCTGCTGGATTATCTAAACACCGGAGATAATGTCATGAACATAAGCACTAATTAACTACAAAGACATTGATCGGTATACAATGACTCTGATCTAATTAACAAACACATTTTTCAGATTTTTTTAGTTTGATCATATGACAGATTTTTTATTCAGGAGGATGCACTGTGAATCTTTGGACAGTCAGGTCCTTAATCTACCCGAGAGTCCATTTTCTTCCCTTTCCGGGAAGGAGATTTCGACGGTTACATCGACGGTTACATAGAGACCTAACCAAAATATGGAGATAGGAGCATAAAGGTTAGAGGAAATTCCCAAAAGTATAATAAACTCATCCATCGCCAAAAAGATATTTGTTTTTTTTCATTATCTTGTTTTGGGTTTTAGATTGTTTGGTCGATGGCATGGAAACTTTAGGTGCTTTAGCAATAACTTCACAAATTTTTAAAAAGGAGACAGAGAGATACACAACACAAAGGAGCTGATTGCTTCAACTACAATATGAGACGAGAAGTTTAAGAAACACGAAGTACAGGGATAATGGTAATACTAATTGAAATTAAAACGTTTTATGATGGTTGCTTTGTGTGCTTCCACTTAATTTGGTCAATAGGGAATTTCCTCCAGCTAATAGATTTGTCCAAAGCCATACTGAGCTTATACAGAATGATGTTTCTTTACTGATGCGACATTATCAGACTCTGCTAAGAGAACCTTTGTAATATCTCCATTGTAAAATTCTGAGATGTTTTTTGAGATTACCATCACATTTGGTAGTACACCAATTATATTCGTCTTCTCGTGTTCATACTAAAACATTGCGATATGTACCACTCGACATATATCTGACGCGCATTTTGAGCGTTTGGAATACAAATCCGGATAATTTACTCTATTGCCGACCAAACTTTTGCACACGCGCTAAAAGATGCGCGTGAATATTATTTGAACCCTTGCCCACGAAATTAAACTACCTTGATGAATGATTCTCCACGTGCCTTGGTCTTGAACCCTTGCCCACGAAATAACACAATTTTGCTCATTGCATATTTATTTAGTTTCCACGGTGTACAGTAAAACAGTTTTATTTGTTTCCAGTCCTCTAGTTTTAGCTTGATACTAATTTAAGGCCTAAATTTTCGTTCATATTTAATTCTCAGATAATCTTTATATCTATAAATAAATAAATACATAAAGAATACTGACATGTTATCTCATAAGAATAAGATATCTGAAATGTTATTTATTTAAAAAAATTTATTTGTTTCTTGTATAACAGATTTATTGGATTTTAGTTCACTTTATATATCTTCGAGAATTATTTATTTTAAAATTTTTTCTTTGTTCCTTGTATAACACATTTCGAATCAGTACATATTCGGTTTTCGATTCAGTTAAAAAGTAAATATAAGAGATCCAATCGGGGATATTTTTGTCTCCAAAACCAAATAAATCTCCCAATTTAGTTTGATCCAGTTCAGTTCTTTCAGTTCCATGTAATATACTCATGCCTAATGAGGATTTTACTTTGGTGGATCCTTAAGTTTGCTATATGCATCTGGGTTGAGGTATGTCTTTTGGGTTACTTAGGTTATGTTTGATACATGTGTTCAAAAATGCGGCTTTCGCAATAGTCTAGATGGTGGTTAAGCACCCAACGGCCATGATCCATCAGAATTTTGTTGAAATTAGGAAATAAATTTAAGAAATTTTTAAAACTTGTTTTTTCTCTCTATTTTAATATTTAAATAGGATAACATATGATGGATCTACATGTTTATGATATAAAAAAAAACTATGATTTACGTGAGAAAATCCAATGGCGGCCAATCTTTGGGATTTTAGAAATCATGCTTTAAACGAAAAAATAATAAAATATACACAAATTAAGCGGCGAACTTACATCTCTAGGTCTTTACAAAACACTTAATTCTGTAAACTTGACTACACTAAAGCAACGTTATGAATGTGCTAAAGTAGTATATGGAGGTCTATATATATGTGGATAAAATTTCTAAAATAAATTTACGTTTAATCTTCGATTGATCTCTAAGTTTTTGGTTAATTAGGTGCAAGATCTATTATGAACGTCCGATTAACTTCTAACAAGTTTTTTAACATGACTTGATACTATGGAAATGACATGCAAGTTATTAACAAAATTGAGAAAGCTATTAATTTGAAAGCTGATGGCTCTTGTAACTTTGACACCGAAACAAGATCAAGGAGCCTCTTCTCAAGTCATTCCCATTTTAATGGGCTCGCCGAAGTTATTTGGGTCCCTCTTAGTTTATACAAACGTCTTATTAATAGCAAGAATAGCCAACTTGTTACATATCCGACTCTCACATAATCTATACGCAGTTAACAAAAGAAAAAGCAACATTTTAGGTCAAGCGCACCCAAAAAAAAGGAGGTTTAAAGGTAGTTAAATAAAACGTACGGGTATAATTTGCATTAAATTGAGAATATTTAGGTTAAAAAAAAGTGACGAGTTGTTTCTTTTCCTTTTACTTTGATATCATTGGACGGTGTCGTTATAAACGGAGAGATTGGACGGTCAATCTCAATCGCATTAAGTAGCCACCAAACCTCACAGCTTCCTCTCCCGTCGAATTTTCTCAATCTCGTGGCCGTCGAACATCTGAGATCTCTCTACTCTCTCCTGTGTCCCCAAAGATGCATTCCAGCCATCTTCTTCTCGAGGAGCCGATCAGGATGGCTTCAATCCTCGAGCCATCCAAATCTGTGAGCTCTCTCTCTCTCTCTGCTTTATGAGTTTAATTTCCCATTTCTTCATCGATTTGCGAATTCGCATGGATCGATTGCCCATAAATCATTCATTTTTTTCCATTTTGCTTCTAGAGGTTTTTCTGATTTTTTGTTTTTATTGTATTTCTCAGAGTTTCTTTCCAGCATTGACTAAGATCGTCGGGACTCTCGGTCCGAAATCCCGATCCGTCGAGGCTCTCTCCGGTTGTCTCAAAGCCGGGATGTCCGGTACTAGCGATTTTTGTTTTTGTTTTTGTTTTTTGTTTTGTGTGTGTGTGTGTGCGTGTGTATTCTCTAGTTTGCTAATGGGTTCGTCTCACTGATACTTAAATCATGTTCTGTCAATTTTCTTTGGGAAGTGGCTCGATTCGATTTCTCTTGGGGAGACGCTGATTATCACCAGGAGACACTAGATAATCTGAAGGTTGCTGTGAAGAGCACTAGGAAGCTTTGTGCTGTAAGTTCTCTCTGCTTTTTTTTTTTCTCTGTTTTTCTTCTAGTGGATCCTTTGATTTGATATATTCATCTGATTTGATTCATGTCCTTTTTGTTCCTCAGGTTATGCTTGATACTGTGGGACCTGAGCTGCAAGTTATTAACAAAACTGAGAAAGCTATTACTCTTAAAGCTGATGGCCTTGTAACTTTGACACCGAATCAAGACCAAGAAGCTTCTTCTGAAGTCCTCCCCATTAATTTCAATGGGCTTGCCAAGGTTCTCTAAGACTCTTATAGAATGAGATATATATATATATATAATCAATGGTTTAGTGTTTACTACTATAGGTGTCTGATGGGTGTTCCTGTTTGATGTTTTCAGGCAGTAAAGAAAGGAGATACTATCTTTGTTGGGCAATACCTCTTCACTGGTAGTGAAACAACTTCAGTTTGGCTCGAGGTAAAAATATGGAGCTGACTAATGGAACCTTTGGTGGTATCTCTATGTTAAAGTTTGGACATTTAGACGTATGTTTTGTAAGACCCACCTCCCAAACGAACCTGTAGGTTGATGAAGTTAAAGGAGATGATGTCATTTGCCTGTCAAGGAATGCTGCTACTCTGGCTGGGTCTCTGTTCACCTTGCACGTCTCTCAAGTTCACATCGATCTGCCAACTCTTACGGATAAGGATAAAGAGGTCAGAGTTTGCTTTTTTCCTTTTTAACACATTCTTAGATTTTTTGTTTGAGTGTTTGACCAGAGTGTTTTGATTTGTTTGTCATCTAGGTTATCAGCACATGGGGAGTTCAAAATAAAATCGATTTTCTCTCATTGTCGTATTGTCGACATGCAGAGGATGTTCGCCAGGTCAGTATTTGTATGCTTCCCTTCAGTTGTTTTGTTGTCCTTCTTTGTAATAACCAATTGTTGTTTCATAACACAGACCCGTGAAATGCTTAAAAAGTTGGGTGACCTCTCTCAAACACAAATTTTTGCAAAGATTGAGAATGTAGAGGTATGTGCAATGTATTGATTTATTATGGTTCTGTAACTGTTCTTTCTTTTTCACTGAAGAGGAAGCTGCTGATATTATATATATATATATATATATATATGTTTTTTTTGGTAAACATGTTAAGATGCTGATATTATATTTAATTTAGGGACTAACCCACTTTGATGAGATTCTACAAGAAGCTGATGGAATTATTCTTTCTCGTGGGAATTTGGGTATAGATCTACCCCCGGAAAAGGTATGTTCCTTGGTCATTCAAAATGAGTTGTCCGGCACCAAACTTTACACTTTTATAAATACCTTGGTGGGTTTTGGTGCAGGTGTTTTTGTTTCAAAAGGCGGCCCTTTACAAGTGCAACATGGCTGGAAAGCCAGCCGTTCTTACCCGTGTTGTTGACAGTATGACTGACAACTTGAGACCAACTCGTGCAGAGGCAACAGATGTTGCTAATGCTGTTTTAGATGGTATGTGAATCCTTGAATATGCTTCTTTTGTGGTGCTTCTAACATTTTATAGCAGAATCTGCTGGGTTTTGTAAGTGTTATGATTTGGTGGTGGGAAAACCTATTTCTGGATCATAGCTCGTGTCATAACTTGGGGTTTCTTCTTCCATTTTACTTCCTGCAGGAAGTGATGCAATTCTTCTTGGTGCTGAGACCCTTCGCGGATTGTACCCTGTTGAGACGATATCCATTGTTGGTAGGATCTGTGCTGAGGTAGGTTTTATAATATATTTCTGTACTATCATTTTGTTGCTTGCATCTTTAAATCCCATGCATCTTGCGACTATGTGGAACCAAATTTTGGTTTGTCAACCGATTTGCCCTTACACAGTTTCTTTACCTGTTCTTAGGCTGAGAAGGTTTTCAATCAAGATTTGTACTTCAAGAAGACTGTCAAGTATGTTGGAGAACCAATGACTCACTTGGAATCTATTGCTTCTTCAGCTGTAAGTCTGTCTTCTGTGTTGCAGAGACATAAGAAAGGATTAGATTTTCTGGTTTCAAGATGCAAATTGCCATCACAATTTCTAATCTAACTTATTTCATGCTTGATCAGGTACGGGCAGCCATCAAGGTTAAGGCATCCGTTATTATATGCTTCACATCTTCTGGAAGAGCAGCCAGGTTCATAGCATTCGTTTTGCCGTAAACTGTTTTTTTTTTTTCGTTTGTTCTATTCAAACTTGTCTATTGAATCGCTATTCCTTTGATCTCCGTGCAGGTTGATTGCCAAATACAGGCCAACAATGCCGGTTATTTCTGTTGTCATTCCACGGGTGAAGACAAATCAGCTCAAATGGAGCTTTAGTGGGGCCTTTGAGGTATGTTCCCCCCCCCCCCTGGTTTTCCTGGTCTCTTAAGTTTAGAAACCACAGCCATGTCATAGCATCTTTATCCTACTTGTATAATGTCATCAATCTTGGACACGATTCAAGAAAAGCGACTCCTTAAGTGTGTTGTGTCAATGGTTGACTGTGATTGTTTACTTTGCAATATCAGAATCTAGGGATTTTTCACATTGTACCATACTCACATATATATTAAGTTATTAACCTGTGTGACTCTTATCAGGCGAGGCAGTCACTTATTGTCAGGGGCCTCTTCCCCATGCTCGCTGACCCTCGTCACCCTGTAAGTCTTGTTATCTTTTTTTTTTTGATCTTATGCGTATCTTCTCTTCCTCTCTATTAGAGAAACAAACAGTCTCAAATGTGGTACACTTATATCACTCTTCAAGACCAAGATTGCTGCTATGAATTGTGCATAACTCTCGGAGTTTATGTTCTGGTTGAAGCAATGGCCGTCTCAAAGGCTCAAACAAGTCTTTTAAGAGTTTTATAAGTGGAACTTTTTGGGTTCAAATTCTAACATACGTAAAAACT
This sequence comes from Eutrema heterophyllum, assembly GCA_002933915.1. NCBI lineage: Eukaryota > Viridiplantae > Streptophyta > Magnoliopsida > Brassicales > Brassicaceae > Eutrema > Eutrema heterophyllum. Next base: position 93,675 of record PKMM01023693.1, on the reverse strand, counting down.
GTGATGTTGTTGATGCAGGCTGAATCAACAAGTGCGACGAACGAGTCAGTCCTGAAGGTTGCTCTAGACCATGGGAAGCAAGCTGGAGTGATCAAGTCGCATGACAGAGTAGTTGTGTGTCAGAAAGTCGGTGATGCATCTGTGGTCAAGATCATCGAGCTAGAGGATTAATAAATTTGAGGAAAACAATTGTTATTTTTGGCTTCGATCCAATGCCGGAGTGAGTATATTAATCTCCGGGACTTTTGGTTTTTGTACTTAGGAGATTTGATGTCTCTAATGATTCCCTCTTTTCTTCGTTATATTTTGTTACCTTCAAAATTAAGCTACGATCAACAGTATACAATGTCTAGCAATTATTCAATAAGCTGTAACATTCCCTATTTTTCTGTTGCTGTTACAGAATTCTACCCTTTTAGACTATTTTTACGTTAAACTAGTGACTAACTTCAAAGGTGGTTTCAAGCGAGAGGAACGTATAAATAATTGAAATTTAGCTAGATTTTTTATTTTTATTTTTATGTTTTAAAAGTTTTTGTAAATAACATTCTTTTTGTTGATTAATCAATTTCACATTTCAAAAAGAAAAAAAAGGTGATTAGCTAACTATTTAAGATTTTGGGTTGGTTCTCTTCTCCCCTGCTGTAATTTCTACAAAATGAATTTATATCAGTTTTTCTTCTTTTCATTTTTTTGGGGTAAAAAAAAGGGTGCAACTGATTTCTTTTCACTTTATTATAGAGAAATGAGGGCTCTTTCGTAGACTGCAATTGTATTAAAGTAGGGAAAAACAGTGCGGAGAAAAGTGGTGGTTTGATAATGTTTTGTCATCATATTATATTTCATTAAATACATATTTTCTAGATAAAAAACTAAAAATTCATCAGAAAATGAAAATATCTAGGCAAGACAAATCAGAAAACCATAATAGACCAAACTTTTATATGTAAGGCTTTGATGGGTAGAGCATTTAAAAAAGTATTAAGCATTGTGTCAACCAATGAACAAAACATTTAGAAAAGCATTTAGAAACTGCAAATGTTCATTCGTCTATGCTTTGGAGCTTTTGGTAGAGTATTAACCTATAAAATATTAAAAAAATTTAAATAATTTTATATAACTAATTTATTTTGTTAAATAATATCAAAATTATGTTTATATTAAAGTGTAAATTTTATACTTTTAAAATCAATATTTACCAATAGCTTTTTTTTAAATTAATTTTCAAATAAAATTATAAAGACAAATATAATATAATAAATACAATTAAAATATGAAAAAAAATTATTAAAAATTATATTATAAATAAAACTATAGATATAGTGCTTACGAATAAATATATTAAATAATTTTATATATAATATTTCACAACTATGCCAATCACTTAAAATATATACATTCTCTCCATATGTTGACACATAAGCTTTTTGTGCTTTTAGATGACACATCATCAAAAAAATTAAATCTAAGAAACCAATCAAAATAGAACATTAATACACATCACCTTTTTTGAATAATTTGATTATTGATTATAGTTTAAATCATGATCGAGTTATATCTTTTCTAATTAAGAGTTATATCTTATTTTAATCTTTTAAAATTCCCACTAACTTCAATGCTGAGAATAAAAAATATGGATCGTTCAATAACTTATAATTATATAATGAGAACATGTAAATAATGATTTTTTTTTGTTAAATGGTTTACATGTAATGAGAACATGGTTTACAAAATGGTTTAATGAGAACATGTAAATAATGAGAACATGGTTTACAAAAAGGTTGTGATCGGTATGACAATTGATATGTGACAATTTACGTAATTTTGTATAGAACCAACATGCAATTTAACGAACACGTTTCTTTCACTCGCCCATTAGAAAAAAACTTAATTAAACATTGAAAAAATAATATAAAAGTGGGGATGATTTTCCTGTATTAAACAAAAAAAGGTAATCGGTGATGTCAAAATTAACAAAATAAAAATGCAATATAATATTTTAAAGTTACCTATTGGAAAAGACACTGCAGCCCTTCATCTACTTTAACTCATACATCCAATTATTAAATCATAGCGGACAACTTTTTTTTGTTGCTTTTGACAACTGTTTTTTGTTTTTTAGTATTTTAATTTTAAACTTATATTTCAATTCTCTCTCTCTATACTCAAATAACATACGAAAAAATCTGTTTCCCAAATCCAGAGAGAACCTAAGAGAAAATTGGCTACCCACACCGGCGAACCTTCGTCTACCACACTGGCGAAGCCACCGTCCTCTGTCTACCAAGTTTATTAGCTCTTCCTCATATTCCTTTTTCTCTGGAACGAAAATATGTGTCTACACAGTTCTTCGGATTAGTTTCTTGTTAAAACAATTAATCTATATGCGATTTCTATAGATGTACAATAGATCTATAACCCAACATAGATCTACAATAGATCTGTAACCCAATATAAATGCCTTTCCTGTATCTTCATTATTGTGTCATGTCTAAATGGATGACTATATTATTCGCATAGCTTAGCTATAATTTTTTGTCTACAATAGTTGATTACTTTCGATAAATCTCACCCCACAAATATCTGACTATCATGGTTACATAATAGATGGACAAAGATAAAAGTATATAGTTGATTACTATGGTCATATAGTTGTCATTGCGTAATGGACTACCTTATTTTTCATTGTTCCAATATCGGTTTGTCTAGAGTAGTTGATTACTTTCGATACCCAATTTGTTTGACTACCATGTTCATATAATCAACTATCTTATGCTCATAATTACAAATTCATTTCGTTTAGAGTAGTTGATTACTATACATGTATAGTCATGTGAGTCTAATTGACTATATACGTTTCATAGTTACACTTACTGTGTGCTATGTAGTAATGTTTGAGTGAGGGACTATACTATTCGCATAAATTAGCTATCAATTTGTCTTTCCGGAATTGTCTATCTTATTCTCAAAGTTACGTCCTCTTTTTGTCGACAATAGTTTATTACTTTCGATATTCGTCACCCCACAAATTATTTGATTATTCTGTGTACATAGCTGTCTTTTCGTAACATGCTATCTTATTCTCATAGTTCCAAACTCGCTTTGTGTAGAGTAGGTGACTACCTTATTCTCTTAGGGTCAATATCAGTTTGATTATAGTAGTTGATTACTTTTGATACACTAGTAGTTTGAATACCATGTTATTATATTTGATTACTCTGTCTACATAGTTGTCTTTGCGTAATGGACTATTTTATTCTCATAGTTCCAAACTCGGTTTGTTTAGTGTACGTGACTAGTTTTTATATATGTGTAGTCATGTTAGAATAATTAACTATCTTATTTTCATAGTTAAACTTACTGACTACCTAATTTTGTTTAGTTCATATAAACTCATTTCGTTTAGAGTAGTTGATTATTGTACATGTATAGTCGTGTGAGTCTAATTGACTATATATGTTTCATAGTTACACTTATTGTGTGCTATGTAGTAGTGTTTGATCGAGGGACTATATTATTCGCATAGATTAGCTATCAATTTGCTTTTTTTCCGGAATCGTCTAACTTATTAATCTCATAGCTACGTTCTCTTTTTGTCGACAATAGTTCATTACTTTTGATATTTGTCACCCGACAAATTATTTGATTACTCTGTGTACATAGCTGTCTTTTCGTAACATACTATCTTATTCTCATAGTTCCATACTCGCTTTGTGTAGAGTAGGTGATTACCTTATTTTCTTAGGGTCAATATCAGTTTGATTATAGTAGTTAATTTCTCTCGATACACTAGTAGTTTGACTAGCATATTATTATATTTGATTATTATGTCTACATAGTTGTCTTGCGTAATGGACTATTTTATTTTCATAGTTCTAAACTCGGTTTTTTAGTGTACGTGACTACTTTTTATGTGTAGTCATGTTAAAATAATTAACTATATTCTTTTCATAGTTAAACTTATTGACTACCTAATTTTGTAGCAAAATGGAGAATCATCAATGTAATGCCACACTGCAGCCAGAAAATGTGTTTCACCAAATACGCGATCTACTCGTTGATGTGATAGTAATGGGTCGGAAGAAAATCTGTAAAAGACGCTTGTCGTTTGGGATGTGCATGTAACCTTTTAAACAAACATTGAATGAACCATCTGTCATGAGTTTTCTATGTGACTACATAGTCTATTAGATTGATAGATAAGTTTTCCTTTCAATCTTTGTAAGTAAAAGCTTTTAAAGCACTGTATTTACTTGAAACCAGAAATAGTCATTTACAAATATATTAATTCGGTAGACAACTACACAGGCAAACAAAATAATTGACTATAAGTAGTCAACTTCTAATAAAATAATTTCATCGTTTCCATCAACTTCTTACAAAATAATTTCATCGTTTCTAGCAACACAATTTGTCTTCTAACCATCTGCATCAAAAAATTTAGAACAGTTAATAAATTACACAACACTAACTACAATATCAAAATAGACAAATGTTTTACTCAAACTTTCGATACACTAGTAGTTTGACTACCATGTTATTATATTTGATTACTTTGTGCACTTAGTTATCTTTGCGTAATGGACTATATCTTATTCTCGTAGTTCCAAGCTCGGTTTGTTCATAGTAGGTGATTACTTTATATGTATACTTGGATACACACATATCGAATGTGTTAAAGTGAGAGGACAACATTTCTTTATGTATTTATCATTTGTCGTAAATTAGTCATTTGTCAAGAGAGAGAAAAAATAGTCACATGTTTGTCATAAATTAGTCATCTATTATGTGTTTATCATTTGTCCTAAATTTGTCAAGAGAGAGAAAAAACAGTATCTGTTTTGTTTTATATGACAGAAGAGAGAGAAAATATTGCAGCATTTGCAAACCCATGTGCATGGCTATTTTTGACATTTTCCCACTTTTTGGACAGTTGATTATTGTTAAAAACTTAATTGACTGTCTTGCAATGGTATTTACCTAATTAGCTCTCCCAAAAATAATATTCATGAAATTCACCCAAAAAAAATGGGGAGAATGATTTTCCTATTGTTGATTCTTATTTTGTCATTCTCCTTAGTTACAGCATGCCAAATAATATCATAACAAAATCCCTTTTTTTTACCAACTTTTACAACTCAAACTCATCCAAAAGAAAAAAGAATGACAAAATTGTTGGAACAAAACGAGCAATATTTGGAACACATAATACCGAAGCATTCGAGCACATTTTGGAGAAGAATCTTTAGAAAAATAAGAAATTGAGAAATTCTCTCTAGAAGAATGGATGAGGCTTGTGGGCCTCTTTATAACTTGTGTAGGATAAAAAAAAAACAGAAATTGGTAAGTCGACAAAAAGGAATGAAAGAGCACCAGTGTAAGATAGTTAACATTTATTCTGAGCTATATTATCACAAAAATGTTGATAAGTCACAAATTTTAAAAAATGTTGGCATTTATATACTAAAACATGTTTTAGTGATGAACAATTCTATGTGATGAACAACTCTATGTTGCTATATCTCAGGTCACCTAAAAAAAAGACAAAGAAATTTTCAACAATCTCTAATACGAAGAAACATATATTTCAAATCATCTAAATAAGTATGCACATTTGAATTTTTTAAAACTAATCAAACCAAAAACAAACAAGCAGGAGAACAAAACCAGCAAAGAGAACAAAACCAGGAATGAGGTTACTAATGGAGTGGTGGGGCAGAAAGTGGACAAGAACGGGATAATCAGACTGGTGAAGCTGTCCCTATTGGGGTTGGGCACTTCCCATGCGTGTCACACTTCTCTTCTTTCTATTATTTATTAATTAAAACCTAACAATCAGACTATCCTGTGTTTTAAATTATTAATTAGAACTATTATATACTTAATTCATTTCTATTTATGTCATCAATTTTGGAGACGTCCCATAAGCTTTTTTGTGCTCTTAGAAGATAGTACCTCGTTAAAAAAAAATCTGAAAAACTAATCAAAACAAAATATTAATACACATCAACTTTTTTAACCACATCAACTTTAATTAAAGGGTTTTCTGCAAATAAACTCTCTAAATAACCGATTTTTACAAATTTACTTTTCACGTCTTGAAAATACAGATCAACACTCCACCCACCGGTCAAACCACTATACAACCCTCCATTCGAAGTCTCTTTATGACAACATGATTCATTTGTTCACAATAGCGAGATCAAAGCTGGTGCCTACAAAAGCTTTTCCTTGGATACTATGTTTCATGTTGAAAAACAAGAATAAGCTATTTTGAAGGAAAATAATACCCGACAAATGATGTTGTTAGGAAAGCTTTTGAAGAGTCTCGACACTGGTTCTTTGCTCAGCTAGGAAACATCGCTACTGACGAGACGTCGCCGGGAGGATAACCGCCATGGAACCGACATCGAAACCATTTTTGAATTGCAATGTTGGGTTCTCTTGGTGGAAAGCGAAATCACTCCTTGGTGCATCTTGGGTTTTACGGAATTCGAGTGGAGATGTGATTAAGCACAACCATGCAATCTCTCGGGTTTGTTCTGAGTTTCATGCCAATATGTTGGGAATGGGCTATGGAAAGCATGAGCAGCCTCCATTTTGATTCGGTCCTTTTTGCTGCATCAATATCTGATTTTATTGGAGCCATGACCAAACCAAGAGACTCAAAGCTTGCGGAAACAGTTTAATCTCTACAGTAACTGAACATTAATGAAGGAAGCTCCTCACGTGAATCAAGGGGCCTTTTGTATCGCAAAAAGTTTGACGTTAGAGCTCCCCGACTTCAATCTTAAGTTGCAATTGTTGGACCTGTGTGATTAAGTGATCTCTTTGATCAAGAGAAGGCATCTATGGTAGTGTATATTTTGTTCATTATTTGATTCTTTATATGTTTTTTCTCGAGTGGAGCATTTTGTCATGAGGCCTCTGATTTTGTTTTAAACAATACTTATTTTGATTGCAATGAAAAAAACAATAAAGTGTGACACAATATTTTAAAAGGTTTAACTATTCAGTTCTGGTGTGTAGCACCAATGCAACAAAAAAAATCTATCTAAAAACACCAATTATCCCAAAATTCAACTAATAATATAAGATTTTTGGGAATTTGATTGTATATTTTTATAATCAGTTCTGGAATATTATGCATTCTTTTTTTTTTACGTGAAGTTGATGTTTATACTATAGTCTCATTTTTTTTTTTTTATTTTTTTTTTGTCAACAGCCTAAATATCTATATCGAATATTATGCATTCTTGTAACCGTCATATAACCTTTACTATATATAAAAATTCAAAAAATCAAATCTAATAGAAGCTTTTCACTCTGCCTAATGCTAAATGCAAATGTGCATAACAACTCATGAGAATAACATCTTTATTTCAATTATTTTTTGAAGATTCATTCTATATCTTACTAATATAGCTAGCATTCTTCTCCAAACTACTTATTAAGAATTAGACATTACAACATTAATATTATATCCATAAAAAACTATAACATCAAACCAACAAAAAATGTATTAAAAAAAATTCTGCGACACTGCGAAAAAAATATTCTTTTCGAAATCGAGGGATGATGGTTTGAGTTTTCTCACTACAATTACAACCATAGTTATTTATCATGAACGTTATAAGTGGTAAAAATACCAAACTTTTCACAGATTTCGAGAATTAGTTCGGTTTAGAATCCCCAATTATGAAAAAAACAAAAAATGATACCAGAGTTTTCTTTCCGCTACGTTGTATTAATCTTGGACCTTATACATCATTACCATTTTTCAAAACCACATCTAATTTAAGCGAAACAAGATCAAACAAACATTAGTTAGAGTGCCATTGCCATACATCTAAACTCCCAAACAGTATCAAAACCTTTAATTCGATTACTCCGTAGAGTTTTCTCCATTTCGTTATTTACTTTAATTTATCTTTCGAGTCTATAGCCATTTATTAGTGAAATCGTTGTTAATCCAATAGTTTTTCAGTTAGATTTATGTTTATGTTTCTCTTTGAAAAAAAATACGGTTTCCTACATAATCGTGATCCCAAATATGCGTGTTGCATTTGCAAGTAATTAAACCATATGTTATGGACTTATGGACAACAAATTATCTCTAAACATTGTGGGAACCAACATTTCTACTGTATGTTAGTCATTTAATCGGGATTTGTTTTCCTTGTCTAGAAAAAAGATAGTCATTCACGCTCGATCATGAGTTATGATTTATGGATGATGAATGATCATGACGTTTTCTCTTTGACTTGTCTTTGATTTTTTCCCCAAACGATCCCATGTCGGAGTGATAACTGATAACGATGCTCCCAAACTTTACAACAACTCGTTGTAAATTCTGCTAACATCAAACGGTCTCAGTCTATACATTTATGTTTATCTCAATCCCCATAAAAATCACACTTGAGTTAAATAGATATCACAAAACTGAAAAGGACCCTATATGGAATATTAATTCATTGAAAATATCTTGATATCTAGCTACATGTAAACAACTAAGAGAATAGTGACCACATAAATTAAAATCGAATAAAAAGTTTGGACAAAATGCTAGAAATTTCACATCAAAATGAGATGGAATCTTGAATGATATTAAAGACATGAATACTAGTTAATTTGATACAAGTTATTAGCATATCAAATTGTTTGTTTGTTGGTAAGAATTGGTTAATTTCATCGTTTTCTTCTCAATACTAGTTAGATTTTTCATCTATGCGCCATAACATACTCATCTTTTATATCATTAACTTTTAAGCGATGCTTAGATAAGTTACACACAAATTAAAAAATATAACCAAATACTTATCGTAATCCTATATTATATAATTGGTAAAACAACAATCAAGTAATTAAAATTTCTTATTGGAAAAATCTAAAATATCTCTTAAAAACAGTTTTTAAAAAGATGGAGAAACATTTTTAAAGAAGTCACAGTGTGATAATCTCTATAATATTATTTAAGAAGACATTTTTAAAAATGAACTTTGTTTTGTAAGTTATTACATGAAATGCCATTACAAATAAGAAAGATAATTGAAATAGGAAAAGATATAATTGTCTTTTAAAATTATTGATGAGAATATGGAAAATATCTATTTCCTATTAAAGAGGTTATTTACTATTTAGTTTCTTAATTATTTTTAATACTATATATTTTAAAATAATAATCAATCCATATATTCAAAGAAAAAAAAATCTATTCGAAATCCTATTCTATTTTTCACTATAATTTATTATATTTTATTTGAATATATATCAAAACAAAAGTTGTAAAATATTTTATAAAAAATTAGACACAAAATTTGTTTTTTTAAAGAGTTCGTACACTAACCACAAAACCCAGAGTCATTAAACGGTGCATATTAGAGTTATGTTTTCAAAATTATAGGTTTTTACGGGTTAGTCCGAATAATATTTGAGTCCACTGCAAAACGGGTTAAATAGACAAATTATTACGAATTGACAGTTTTATCTATAATCATTAGTTAGCCATATTATAAAATTCAGATAAAAACATTTTTTCTTAAATTTCAAAACAATTTCTTACAAAAAAAAATTGCCCCTCAGGTTAAATCCTAGTTTTTTCATGAATTTAGTAGCCGTTTTGGTTATTATACCATTATTATCTGATCTGATGGTTATTTATTGTATAATATGTTTAGAAGCCGAAAAGAGTGAGACTAAGATGAGATTAAAATTTTGTGAATTATGTATCTAAGAATTCTCCATTGTAAATTTGTTCAAAAAAATGGGAGTAAACTTGTAAAACTGTTATTTATTTATTTATTTAATCACACGAGTGATGATGAACAAAAAATGTAAAAAGTGTTTGTGGAAATCAATTTTGATTGTAACACCCAAATTACACGTATCATATACACACATAAAAATAAAATAAAATACATATTTTGCTTTTGGAAGAATCTTTTTGTTGGACTGATATTAGATTACATTCTTCTTCCAAATGCTTTACACCAAATCAACGGACTTTTCACGATTGTTCGGTTCCGCCACGTGGCAACAGTACCCTTCGTTGATCTTAGCTTTGCCACGTCACCCTTTTCCGCTCTTTTTTTTTGTTTCTAATCCCTTTAATACCTTTCCCTCACTTGCTCCGTTTCTCGCCTTGTCCAAAGATTTTCCGAGAAAATCACCAGTGAGATAGAAAGAGAGAGAGAGGGAGAGAGCAAATACATTTATAGAAATCTTCTTAAAGCATTGTCTCGCTGCCATAGCTCTCGATCGTCATCGTTTATCCTTTCGACGCGTTTAAGCGATTGCGTTTTGCGATATACAGTAAGAAGCTGTGTTGTGTTGTGTAGTTCGGTCAACTATTAGGACGAGCAAGGTTTGGAGAGAGAGAGAGAGAGAGAGAGGTATGGGTTCGTCCTTGTCGAATCTAAACGACGAGACGAATGGTTTGGCTATGGGACCTAGCCTCGGCGATATACCGGAGAGCTGCGTCGCCTGCGTGTTTATGTACCTGACGCCGCCGGAGATTTGCAATCTGGCTGGCCTGAATCGTTCATTTCGCGGCGCGGCTTCGTCGGATTCTGTGTGGGAGAAGAAGCTCCCGCCGAATTACCAGGATCTGCTTGATTTGTTGCCGTCGGAGAGGTATCATAGTCTCTCGAAGAAAGATATTTTCGCTGTGCTCTCTCGTCCAATCCCCTTTGACGATGGTAACAAGGTATTGCTGGGAGTTGGAATTTTCCTTGCGCTCTCTCGATGAATTGGATTTGGGAATTAGGGTTTTGCTCTGCTTTTGAGTTTTGGTTTCGTTTCGATACTTTCTAAGAATTTTCTCTGAAGACAGTTTCAAATTGATGATATGAACTCTTGTGTTTTTTTCCAGGAACTATGGATTGATAAAGTTACAGGACGGGTTTGTATGGCAATTTCGGCGAGAGGAATGGCTATAACTGGGATTGAAGACCGGAGATATTGGAATTGGATGCCAACGGAAGAATCTAGGTACACAATCGCTGATTGAATCTCAATAGAGCTTTTAGAAGATCAACAAGTAGATGTCAAGATCATCGCAATACAATACTTGTTTTGTGATATAATGTCATTCGAGCTGAATTTTCATGAGCTTGGTTTCTCAGGTCTTTCTTTAACAATTATCTCTTAAGCACATCAAATAAGACTTGAAAAGTTTGTGTTAGGATTAATGTTTGATTACTGGCCTATTTCACTTAGTTTGTGACTCTGCTTTTGAGTTTTGAAGAATATCTAATACAGAAAATGGATGTTCTTGTCTAATCTTTATTATTGTGGTGCTATTCTAGTGATGATTCTTCTCGTTTTGCTTAATGATTAGGCTAGTGACATAATCATTTTCACCCCTCCTAGTTTGTGAAGTGGTGACTCTGCTTTTGAGTCTTGATGAATAGTGAATATAGAGAAATAGGTGTTCTTGCCTACTCTTTATGATTGTGGATTTGAGGTGCTATTGTGTGATAATTCATCTCGACCTGTGAAATGATTAGGCTAGTGTCATAAACAAAATCAGTTTGAACTTTCTGCTGGTGAGCATGTTGATTAACATCAGGTTTGGTGTGAGATGGCCTTACGCCATAACGCATGAGACAAGTGCTTAGCTTAGCTCGTCATTAAGATTTTACTAATGCTCCATACAAACAATGCATCTATCAATGTATTTTTTTTTATTATTATTATGTTTGTGGTTGTGGAACAAAAAGTAAAATCCTGTTTGAATCTTCCCTTGAACAGGTTCCATGTTGTAGCCTACCTGCAGCAGATTTGGTGGTTCGAAGTTGATGGAACAGTAAGATTCCATCTCCCACCTGGTATATACTCTCTATCATTCAGAATTCATCTAGGGAGATTCACAAAAAGGCTGGGGAGACGCGTGTGCCACTTCGAACACACTCACGGTTGGGATTTAAAGCCTGTAAGATTTTCGCTTTCGACTTCGGATGGTCAAGTTGCATCATGTGAATATTACCTGGAGGATGTAGAGAGAGAAGAAGCACTCGGGCAACACAAGCGCGGTTGCTGGATTGAGTATAGGGTCGGGGAATTTGTAGTGACTGGTTCGGAACCAACGACTGAGATCCAATGGTCCATGAAACAGATTGACTGCACGCACTCGAAAGGCGGGTTATGTGTTGATTCGGTCTTCATAAACCCAATTGGTGATTTGAAAGACTACAGAAAGAAAGCTTTTGTGAAATAACTTGAGGAAAGAAGATCACACCAAAAACTTTTGATTCTTTGAATGTAATGATGACTGATGTTAATTTCTTAGTGCTTTTGTCGTCGTTTTAAATGGTTCCCAAAATTAGGGGTACACCGAGTCGACGATACGGTAAATTTCATTTTATTATTGTGCATTTCATCGAGTTTTTCTCTGTTTTTTTTTTAACTTCATACTCATTTTGTTACATATTTTAGGCGAGAGGAATCTTTTTGTATTCCCATGTTTGTAGGTTGGATGACCAAGACTGCCCGTATGAATGTATCCAACCAATATTATTTTTAAAATTAAAATTTCCCGTGTATGATTTATTCTAATTATTTTTCTGGTGTTTTTTTTTTGTGGTATGCATAGGATTGGATCGAATAATTCAACCTATACAAAAAAAAAATTAAATTATTCAGAATCTTTCAATCGAGCTTTTCCAAAAATTTAAATGCTTGAACAATCCAAAAAGAAAAAATTATTTGAAAACAGATGTATAATACAAAATGCAAAAGTCACGACAATGAGCTACGGAAACGAATTATAATAGTAGTATGTTCTGTTCTAAACATATTTTCATTTTGTGTATAATCTACATTATCCTTTTTTTTTGTTTTCTTTCAAACAATAATGCTGTTTAGGAGTGGACAAGATATCTTGTTTTCAAGCTCTGACTCACAAAAAGAAGAAGGATATCTTAAATTCTTAGATCCATCAATCCATGTATAGATAGTGAAATCGCATATTTTCTAAATTGGATCCGAATATGTTAATTCAGAGATCACCAAGGAGATTAGAATGTTACCATGTGAAAAAGGGGTGAAATTTTCGTCAATAAGGAAACAATTTTGTGAAGAATAGACCGGGATTTATAAGAGACAGGTCGGGTGTATATGACGAACAGGTTGGGGACCGTATCCTATGTATTGATGGTTGAAACAAGACAGATTATTTAGGTTTTCGAGCTAATTCCGAGGGGAATCCAGTCCGGTGTTCTAAGTAACGTCATTACAACAGTGCAAAGAGAGAGAGATATAAGTGGGAGAGAGTTCCCCTTTTATAAATGCTCACTAAGGGGTATTTATAGCAAGGGCTGTACAGTTGTTCCCCGCGTTTCCGGGGTGACGTGGTGCTTCCAGCGCCTTTTACGGGTAAGGTACCTCGAGGTATGCGCCCCGGTTTCTGTGGCGGGTAGGTCATGATGGGCTCGATGCCGAACTGCTACGTAGATATGGTACTATTAACGAACTACCCCCCACGTGCCATCTTCTCCATGGGTCCTTTCGAGTAGAGTAGGCGGGGTGTCAGTGCGAGCTTGGTGGGTCCTCCTACATCAAGTATGTTGACTTTTGGCTGGGTTTGGACTGGATGGGCTTTAATTGCTGAGATGGGCCTGGCTAAATTGGGGGTGCTAAGCCCACCTCCAACAATTGGCCCCCCCAGTTCGGTGTCAGGAGGCGTGGTGAGTGCATCGAAATAGACCTTTCGCCAGCTCGAGCCATCTCAGATCGGTCTCCAAGATTTTAGGGCTGACTGTTGAGATTTGTCGGGCGGGAACAATCGATCACACGTGTTAGTTCTCCCGCTGAAACTGGAGATTGATTGCGCGTGTCGGACACGCGGGGGAGTGTGAAAGACGTTTCACGTTTTCCGAAGCGCCTCCTGTTTTCTGCGCGTGGATACCGAAGCGACGTCATCATTAGGGTTTTGGTAATCACGCCTTTTCGCCACGTGTCGAGCCGTCGTTTCCCTTTCCCCTCCTTATCCTATTTAAACCTTCTTCCTCCTTCCTCTTTTCTTTTTATTCTTCTGCGCATATACTCAAGGTAACTCCTCCTTCTTTCTTGTGAAATTTTTGTTCGGGATTTCATTAAGGTTCTTCGCCGTCGGGTTGAGTTCATTCGGAAGTTTTCTCCCTTGATTCGTGCGATGGCGTCGATGCTTCGAAGGCTCCGGGTTGAATCTAGCGGCGAATCGGCTTCTCTCAGCGACCGTGACGATTCGCCGACGAGAAGTTCTTCTCCGAATGACGGTTCGGGGCGTACCTCCTCCCCGTGTCGCGGCGACGGAGGTGAGATACAGTCTGCTCCGTCGACTTCGGGGTCTGCTTCGTCGATTCCGGGGGTTCGCGAAGGGAGGTCAGTGGCTGGAAGACCCTCCTCCGATGGTCGCGGTGCCGATCGGGGTGGACTTGCTTAACCTGATCTTTCATTTCGTGCAGAAGTCCTCGAATAGGACCGATGTGAACTGGGCGCCACTGTCCGTTACGATCTCGTATGGCAGGCCGTGGCGACAGATGATGAACTTCCAACCGAATTTGCGGACGTCCTCCGTCGTGATCTTTGCGTAGGCCTCGGCCTCGACCCACTTTGTGAAGTAGTCAGTCATTACCAGGAGGAAGCGCTTTTAACGAGATCGGGGTAGAGGTCCTACTATGTCCATGGCCCACCGCATGAATGCGTAGGGTGCCGACGCTGTGGTTAGGAGCTCGGTGGGAGAGTGGATAATCGAGCTATGACGCTGACACTTCTCACACCGGGCCGCGAACTTGTCGCAGTATTGAAGCATTGTTGGCCAGTAGTGGCCCTGGTTTTGGATTCGTAGGGCGAGAGCATGGCCGCTGGAATGGTATCCGCCCGCTGCTTCGTGCATTTCCTTCATCACGTCGATGGTCTCCTATCCATGGAGGCAGGTTAGCAGGGTTCCTGTAGTGCTCCAACAAAACAGTTTGTCGTTGGTTATGAGGTATTTTGCGCATCTCTTCTTCAGTCGGCGGGCTGCCCAGCGGTCCGCAGGGACGGTGCCATCCGCAATGTATTGCAGGATTTCGGTGCGCCAGTCCGGTAGTTCGGGCTCGGGGGAGGAGGTGGTAGCTTGTCTGAGTTCGCGGAACTGTCAGGGTCTTCGCTAAGGCCCTCGTCGGCAACGTCTATTAGGCAGATTCCTTTAGGCATCTTGATGCTGGGGAAGTCGATGCTTTCGACGGGGATCACGCGCCTTTGGGTGGGGTCAGACGTGGAGGCTAACGCGGCAAGGGCGTCTGCCGAAGTGTTGTCGCCTCGTGGGATTTTGGTGAGGGTGAACTCGGAGAATTCGGCTGCTAGGCCTTGGACTACCTTAAGGTATGCCTCCATGCAGTCGTTCTTGGCTTCGTACTCTCCACTGAATTGATTGGCGACGAGCTGGGAGTCGCAATAAGTCTGGATCTTTTTCACCCCGATCGCCTTTTCTAGGCGTAGACCGGCGATCAGGGTCTCATATTCTGCTTCGTTGTTTGATACTGGGAAGGCCAGGCGGAAGGATTGCTCTAAAACTTCGCTGATTGGGGATTCCAGGCATATGCCGATGACGGAACGGTGTTTTGAGGCTGAGCCGTCGACGTGAAGGCTCCACTTTTCGGGGAGTTCGTTGACGAGGAACGTGGCGGTTCGCTTGCCTTTATTGCCGTGATACTCGTCGTCGTAATGCTGCCGAGGCTCCTGATATCCATCATGGGATTTTTCCTTCTGGGCCGGAGCCTTGTGCACGGTATGTCTTTTTGAGAACGCTGCTTTTTCATCTTCGAGCTCGATATAGAGCCCGGCGCGGTGCAAGGCATCCTCTAGTGAGCGCGGCCTATTGAGCGTTATCTCGTCCTTGAAGACCGATTCAATCCAGAGGCCATTTCTCAGGGCGGGGAGGGCGGATTCGTTTGTCACCTTGCTTTGCGAGGCCGTCGCCTTGAAGCGATGAAAGATTTGAGCGACTCCTTTGCTCCTTGGTGGAGGGCCCAGAGGTCGGCATTGGGTGCGGACTGCTTGATGTACATGGAGTAATGTTTGAGGAAGGCGGTAGAGAGATCCCCGAAGTTATCGATGGAATGCGTATTCAGCCTGGAGAACCACGTCAGGGCGGGGCCGGTAAGATTCTCCACGAAAAGTTGGCAGTAACCGGCTTCACGTTCTTCTTGGGTGAAATGGGCGCGCCCCATGGCGATGGTGAAAGCCGTTAGATACTGGGTTGGATCCGTGCTGCCCGCGTATGGTGGGAGCCTGAGTTTGCCAAAATGTTTGAACGGGATGGACGCGATTCGATGAGTGAACGGTGTATTTTGTGTTTCTCTTAAGACGCGGTCTATTTCTGGGGCCGAGCTGGTGGCCTGGTAGACTTTAGAGGTCATCTCGCGAATTATTTCTTTCATGGCTTCGAGTTCGGCGTCTCTGTCGCGTTCTGGGTCGACACGTCGGGGACGTATTTCGTTGCCTGGGGGAGACGATTACCGTGGTGGCGAATTGTCGGGTTACTCCTTCTGACTCTGATGGCGACTATCCAAATAGATTCCTTTGGAGGTGCATCATTTCCGCCCGAGAAGTCGGTTCTCGGATTTGAGCAGCGGGGGATCCGAGATTGTCTGGTCGGTCGCTACGGGCTGCAAGCTCGACGAATCGATGTTTGGTTGTGCTTGTTAACTCGTCTATCTTGGCGAGCAAGGTGTGGATCGCGGAGGTCGGGGCAAGCTGGTCCTCCGGTGCCTGGGACGCGTTTTGGGTGACGGAGCTATTGGGCGGGGTGAAATCTGGTGCCGTGGGCGGAGCTGACTGTTGGCGGGGGGCCATGAGGGGCTGATTTTGAGGAGCTTTTTCGTGAATCAAGGCTTGAGCCGAGGTAACTTGTCCCGATGGCGGTTGATCGACCGTCTGAGGCGGCGGTAGCGCTTTCGAGGTTGGTGAGCCTGTCATTGAATTTGTTGTTGAGTCCGTTCTTTGCGTATAGAAAATCTCTTAACACCCCCTCTCTAAACCCCTCTCTGAAGCGCCAATTGTTAATCCAGAGATCACCGAGGAGATTAGAATGTTACCATGTGAAAAAGGGGTGAGATTTTCATAAATAAGAAGGAGACAACCTTGTGAAGAATAGACTGGGATTTATAAGAGACAGGTCGGATGTATGTGACGAACAGGTCGGGGACCGTATGCTATGTATTGATGGTTGAAACAAGACATATTATTTAGGTTTCCGAGCTAGTTCCGAGGGGAATCCAGTCCGATGTTCTAAGTAACGTTATTACAACAGTGCAAAGAGAGAGAGATATAAATGGGAGAGAGTTCCCCTTTTATAAATGCTCGCTAAGGGGTATTTATAGCAAGGGCTGTACAGTTGTTTCCCGCATTTCCGGGGTGACGTGGTGCTTCCAGCGCCTTTTACGGGTAAGGTACCTCGAGGTATGCGCCCCGGTTTCTGCGGCGGGTAGGTCATGATGGGCTCGATGCCGAACTGCTACGTAGATAGGGTACTATTAACGAACTACTCCCCACGTGTCATCTTCTCCCTGGGTCCTTTCGCGTAGAGTAGGCGGGGTGTCAGCGCGTGCTCGGTGGGTCCTCCTATATCAAGTATGTTGACTTTTGGCTGGGTTTGGACTGGATAATGGGCCTTAATTACTGAGATGGATCTGGCTAAATTGGGAGTAGCCCACCTCTAACAGAATAGTATTTGGATTCTGAAACACTAAACGAGAAAATGATGTAATTTTTAATAAAAGTTAAATTTCATTTAAAGAAATAAGTAATTCTAATTCATTAAGTGAACGAAACTTCAAGATTCTCTATAATAATAAGTTGAACCAAATATGACGCATGTATCCAAAAAATGGTAAGGTAGGTCCAACAATATTTTTATAACAAAAATAGCGGGAACAGAACAAGGACAGAAAAGCCATAGAGTAGTGGTTGGGCTGAATTGGGAATGGCTATGAAAGCATCAACCATCATCTGACCGAGCCGCACCTGAGAGGATGTGGTCAGATGCAAACCGTCCGGTTCAAGAGGTAGGCCCATTGCGTCAACACAATGCACGTTCTCAAGCTCTGTCTCCAATTGAGCTTTTCTCACCGCGTCAAGATATGGTCCTGCGCCTGTTGCTAGAGCCACCTTTCGTTGTTTAGGTCCAAACAACAAAATAACAAAAAAAAAAACATATTAGAAGTAATAGTTAGAAATACAACCGTTAAAATTTATAAATAATAAAAATAGAAGGGTTTTTGGCTTATTTTTAAGAAAAAAATAATTGAGAGACTATCAATCAATAAACATAAAGTTTGTTGCTCGATGCGAATATACATGCTTCGAAAGCGTTTTGGACAAAGTTTTTGGGAAGTAAACTAGATTAATATTTCGATAGATTTACAAGAACAAAAACAAAAAAAAGACAAGTGTTTTAGTCTAGAGCTAAATTATAGTTGAGAGTGGTGTAAAGAGTTGGAATCTGGTCTTTGGCTCCTTGCCCTTATCTTTGTTTTATACTCCAAGACCGTGTTTAACCTTCTCTGCCTTTAAGTCCGAGGCTCCGACCATTACGTTTAGACGATTTAACTCACCGGTTTGAACGAGTTTTTGGTTTCAGCGGGGTTAACTAACGATTCTGCATTTAATCCGCTTTGACCATAGATGTTCACTCTGATAGACCTTTCAACTCCCGTCACCTCGTTACTTATTTAACCGCGTTTGTTTTTTTTTGGCTTTAATGGAATTTTAACCCCCTCCCCCCCCCCACACACATTGTTTATTCTATAATTTTGGGTAAAGACCAAAAAGTCAAGTTGAAAACACGACAACGTACAGCCTGGATTGGTACAATATTCAACTACAGCCTGGATTAGTACAATGAGTAACCGCGAAATCATAAAAGATAACTAAAAAATATACGGAATGGAATAGTGGAATGCATAAAATACATTAAATCGATAAATCAACATGATTTGCGATAAAATAACTTCAAAACCGTCATTTTGCAAATTTTCAAGTAATTAATTTTTTTCTCACTTATTCCTAATTTTTTTTCTTTTAATTTCCAAATTTTAACTATCTTAATATATTACCAATCAAAATCTTAATTTTATTTTAAAACCTTGGAATGACAATCTTATTATGGTCTTTGACTCTCTAAACTTACGGAATCACTAAATATAAATCGACAGTCCACAAAATTCTATAATACATGGAAAGTCTTATAATTATTTTGATAGTTTGCGGGTTAATTAATAAGCAGAGCTTACATTAGTTTAAGCAACGTACCTGGACAATAGGAAGATTTGGCTGATGTAAATCACTTCGAAGATCATTGAAAAACTTTACTAGTCTCTTCTTATAAACCGAAGCATCTACCATATCCACCGTATCCGACTCACCCTGATACCACAAAACCGCTCGGTACGAGCCGCCGCCACTAGCCACCGCCGCAGCTTTCGCCCTCCGAACCATCTCCTCGTACAAAAACCCACCCTTTTGCCATTGGCTTAGTTTAGTCCCACCTATAGAACAAGGAACCAAACCCACCTGACCAAACCGGTTAACCACCCGGTTCGCAAATGACATCCCCGGTCCAACACCATTGGTCTTGTTAACATCAATGTCAACGTGGAGTGGCTCTTTAGCTACTTCCCACTCGAGCTTGGCCGTAAGACGGAGGATCGAAGGGTTTGATCGACATTCCGGTGGAATTACGCCGTCCCACACGGTGGTGTTTGTGGCGGTGTCGTTATGAACTCCGCCTCGACCCGCCATGTTGCTTTGACCGGCCAATATGAAAATGCTGATGTTACTTGGGATGGTTTGGGATTGGATTTGTGGTGGAGATAGAAGAAAAACGACGAAGAAGAAGAAGAACAAGATCTTGTTCATTGTTTTCGAAGTTTTGGAGATTGAGATCGAGATCCAAATTAGAGTTGAAGTAAGGTGCAAGAGAGAATAATGTTATTTTTCTTCTTATTTTGTCTCGTTCTTCTTATTTACTTAAAATTCTTTGTTTTCATTTTTACATTAAGAAGAATAATTAGATTGGCCTTTAAGACATTAGTTGATACTTTTTCATACGCAACTTGATCTTTTACCAACTGATTTATGATCTCGACACCTATATACGATTTAAAAGGCATTTCCAACCACAACACTATAGATTACACTATAGTTGATGTAGTTTTAGCATCAAATTTTTTTTCTCTAACCACAACACCAAATATCACAAAAAGAATTATTTCTTATTTCCTATTATTAAATTAAAGATTTTCTTTATTATTTAATAGATTTAATATATATTTATTATTTTATAATTAATTCTTTAATTTTGTAATTTTATGTTTTCAATGCTTTAATCGTATTATGTATTTTTAATCAATTTGTGTATTAATTTAGATATTTTATAAAATTTAATATTTCATTAATTTTTTTCATATTAATTAAAATTAAAAAACAAAAAAAAATTAATTATGATTTTCATTACTAATTATTATTATATCATCAAATTAAAGATTTTATTTATTATTTGATATTTATTTTATTTATTATTTTATTAATAAAATAAGTGAATATTGTTTAGTATCATGAATAGTGTCACACCAAATTTGATGTAATACTATGCATAACATTATATTCGGTGTCTCATTGGAGAATTTTTGGTGCAAAAACTACACCATATTTAGTGTTTTAGTTTTCTATTGGAGATTGTCTAATCATTGGTTAATAACATAACATAACGGTAAATTGTGATATATAAAAATAAAATAGATATTCATAACAAAATGACGTAATCTCACTCAAACCAAGAGGAATCATTCCAATGTCAGAATCCATAAACCGAAATTTCCATTCAAAAAATGAAAATTATTTTTGGAAGTTAATTGGATTTTTACTTTGTTCACGATTTTCTGAAAACCCAACTATCTGAACCAAAACTAAACTGAATCAAAACTAAACCGAATCAAAACTATATAAAAAAAAATGATCCATACAAAATATTTGATCGCCACATGTACAAATTATTTTAGGTGTTTCATATTTAGATGAAAAAAAATAGTTATAAATAAAAAATAATAAGAAGGGAATGATGGTCTGACCAAAAAAAAGAAGGGAATGATGGATTCCCTTTCTTCACTTCTTGCTTCCTTTGTATGGAAGGATATTCATGTTGAGAGTATAGAGATCATGCATGAACAACAATTATTACGCCGAGATATGTTATGTTTTGTCCCCGTGAGAAATTCCCACAAGTAGATTTATTGTTTTTGTTATTGAGCAATAACAAAAACCTTGTTAAAATGAATCGACTTAGTGATAAAAATCAACCAATATTCATGGTATTCCATCCTCACACTGCAACTTTAACTATGATGCATTCCTAATATTCATTCTTGTGTGAATCGTTGGGATGTTCCATAATAGCTCACTTTGGATTTGAGAAAAAGCTCCAAAAGTTAATATAACATAAACAGAGAGCGAGAGAGTTCATAAGCAGCAAAATTCTTAACTCCGAGTTTATGAGAGTAGCAAAAAGTAGAAGAAAATAGCAAATAACAAGGTTTACGTTTTGCAGAATATTCTGAAATCATCATTAACTAATAAAAGTAACCAACCACTAGCAGCAAACATAAAGTGAGAAAGATATGGTTTTGGCTCTTCAGCGTTTGCCACCACCACCTCCCGACTTAGGACCACCCTTTGCAACAGCCTTGGGGATCTTTGCCTGAATCTTCTGTTGCTTAGAAACAAACTCTGCCTTCTTAGCCTTCTTCTCATCTTTGGTCTTCTTGATTCTTTCCTTGATCTCACTGTAGGATCATCACAATTCACTTGAGGCAATCACTTTTTGAAATCAAAAGAGTTGTTCCAATTGAATGAATTGAGAAAGAAAAACTGACCGCAGATTAGCTTCTCTTGCTGCATCACGAACTTCTGGCTTCTCAGCTCTCTTCTTCTGGATCACTTCCAAGGTAGCACCAACGATGGACCTTGAGTATGGCTTCTTGGTGGCACGTCTTCTCTTCTTCACAGCCTCTTGGGCTGCGTCCTAATAACATCAGAATTTTACAAAGTTTACTGGTCAGGATAACTCTCATAATCCAAAGCAGAATCCAAAATACTCACGGGACTCTGGCCAAATAAAGAACTTTTCAATCCACAACACATAAATTTACCTTCTTGTGCTGCTTTCTGTACATGGCAGTCCATGTAAGCTTAGATGGCTTAAGCTTGTTGTGGAAATACCTTTTGCACTTTGAATTTGCAAACAAGAAAACCTGACGAACCATGGAAACAATGCCCATCCATTAAAGAGACTAAAGATCAAAACGTTTGCTAATTATAAACGACTGTTTAATGATCCCAAAATTTCTAATAAGAGCTACCTGAGAATCAGATCGGATAAATCTGATTCCCCTTCCTGGGTAAATCTTCTGTCCACTGAAACGACAAAGTTCCGTCCTGCATTCCAAAGATAACAAAAGAATGAGACATAAACAAGTAAATGATCATTGGGATTGAAAAAAATCTCAGACTAACATGATAGAAATGAATCATCTAATACCAAATAGAGACATGTAGGAAAATGAATTAAAGGTTAGCGAAATGCTACACCGGAGAAAAAGGGAGCAGAACCAGATCCAGGTACAGCATAACATAAGCTCATCTTCGCACAGAAACCCATGAAATTACCCAGATATTGACTACCAAACTAACGAGAAAGCAAAAGATAACTCAAACCCCGATCGAAACGAAGAGACACAAAAGATAGTATCCCAATTCACTAAATCGATCCCTCCGATAGTGAAATCATGAATCATTGCACTAAGCGATGTCAATTAGACGAAACAGCAGGCACAAATCAAGAGAGATAATGGGAGATTTGATTACTTGAGAACCATGGTAGCTGCTGCTGCTCCTCCTCTTCTTCCTCCTCCTTAGGCTGCTCCCGAAACCCTAGACTAAAACCCTAATTCAATCGATTTCTTTATATAAGAGACGACAACGCGAGTGCACATCACCGCTAAGCCATTTTCATGTATGTATATATTCAATTTCGTTAGCCCACACTTTATAGCCCATTGCACAGGCCCATAATTTCGTTGGCCCATACATTTTTTAGTAATGACGACGTCAGCAATCTCCTCAATCATTTTTTCGCATTAGCCGCCGGTAGAGGGAACTTGTCGCTCGAGCTTAATACGGCGACGTATCGGTAAAGGTAGATGAAAGTTTGAAGAAGTAGCTAAGCTCTGTCTGCACAAGCTTCCAGAAAGAAGAAAATAAAATCAAAGAGAGAGAGAGAGAGAGAGAGAGAGAGAGAGAGAGAGAGAGAGAGAGAGCCAAAAAATCGGATTCAATCGTCGTCGGATTTGCCAAGAGTAGAGACAGAGAGAGAGATAGTTGTGTTTCCCATTGCGTCTGTATCGGTTAATATGGAGGTGGAGAAGCGGAGCAGCGACGGTGGGGAATACACGTCGGAGGACGAAGGGACGGAGGATTACCGGCGCGGCGGTTACCACGCCGTGCGGATCGGAGACTCCTTCAAGAACGGTCGGTACGTTGTCCAGAGCAAACTGGGTTGGGGCCATTTCTCCACTGTCTGGCTCGCCTGGGACACTCAATCTTCTGTAAGTTAAGATTCTTGTTCATCTAGTGAACAAAAGGAAATTTTGTTATGTATTCTCCTTATTTGGTTTGTTTGGTGTCTTTGAAGATGTTTGGACTGTTATATGAAATGCTTTTAAATGTTAATTTCGTTGCTTTGTTTGTGTGATTTCTTACTCGTATCGAATTTTTCGTCGAATGCACAGAGATATGTGGCTTTGAAGGTGCAAAAGAGTGCTCAGCACTATACTGAAGCTGCCATGGATGAGATCACCATATTGCAACAGATTGCAGAGGGAGACACTGATGATACCAAATGTGTTGTGAAGCTGTTGGATCATTTCAAGCACTCAGGTCCGAACGGGCAGCATGTATGTATGGTTTTTGAGTACTTGGGAGATAATCTGTTAACCCTCATAAAGTATTCTGACTACCGTGGCTTGCCTATTGCCATGGTTAAGGAGATTTGTTATCACATGCTGGTTGGTTTAGACTACTTGCATAAACAGCTCTCGATCATACATACTGATCTGAAGCCTGAAAATGTCTTGTTACCGTCAACGATTGATCCATCGAAAGATCCCAGGAAGTCTGGAGCTCCTCTTGTTCTCCCCACTGATAGGGATAAGACAGTTGACTCCAATGGAGATTTTGTCAGGAATCAAAAGAAAGACGTGCATCGAAAGGTAAAGCTTTCGGCTCAGGGAAGTGCAGAGAAAAGGGGCATTATTGATTCTGAAAAAGTTCATAAAGTGGGATCATCGGTTAATGGCAAACCGAGTGCTGCAGAGAAATCGATTGAAGAAGACTGTCCTTCTACTTCTGCCACTAATGGATTAGATGGTGGCGAGAAAGTAAAGCAAGGCGGTAAGAAAGGGAGTCGATCGAGTAGACGGCACCTTGTGGCATCGGTTGACCCCAAGTGTAAACTTGTTGACTTTGGTAACGCGTGTTGGACATACAAACAATTCACAAGCGACATTCAAACGAGACAGTATAGGTGTCCAGAAGTAATCCTTGGATCTAAATATTCGACATCGGCAGATCTCTGGTCATTTGCGTGCATATGTTTTGAGCTTGCCACTGGAGATGTACTTTTCGATCCCCATAGTGGAGACAATTATGATAGAGATGAGGTATGCCTAAGTTCCTACTGTCTTTTTACTGCATGGTATCTACATATTTTAGCTTTCTCTTCTCTTGTTTGGTGCGATCATAGTGTGGCAATGAGCTTTCAGATCTATTCAATTTTGTGCCCTGGTCTAACTGATAAGCACTATAATAGTACAAATAAGTTGGAGGGAGAAATAATTAGAGGTGTATTTGACCAATTGATTAGTTGGGAGCCTTTGGTCTTTTAGAGAGATTTGGGACTCGAAAACAAACCCTAAACTATTCTCAGATATTGTTCGTTGTTGTTTATCTCTAAATTACTTTTTCTGGCTAACAGGACCACTTGGCTTTGATGATGGAGCTTCTCGGAATGATGCCACGCAAGGTATTAGAGTCATTAGCAGGCTGTTAAACTACTAAGGCCTTCTAAATTTCAACTCTTTCTTTCTCTGTTGTGTTTTGCAGGTAGCTTTAGGAGGCCGCTACTCCAGAGATTTCTTCAATAGGCATGGTGATCTTCGACACATCAGAAGACTGCGTTTCTGGCCCATGAACAAAGTCCTTACCGAGAAGTACGAGTTCAGTGAGCAAGATGCAAATGACTTGAGTGATTTTCTTGTTTCGATTCTTGATTTCGTCCCGGAGGAAAGACCAACTGCGTCTCAGTGTCTTTTACATCCCTGGATCAACTCTAGTCCTCGCTCTCTAGAACCTTCACTCTCACCTCAAGACCAAAAACCCGAAGCCAAGCTCGATACAGAGAGAAAGAAAAGAGAGAACGAGGAGCAAGAAGCTGTCGAGGCTAAAATGGGGAATGTCGCCATATCATCCTCAGAATCCAAACCAGGTACGAGCCAAAGCTCCTCTCTTAAGCAAGCAATTTGACTTCGGAGATTTGCCTGTTTGATCCTGTTCCGTGATTGAGCGATGGGAATTTGTGATTTTAAAAATCGCGTCCAGTGCCAATGAGAGCTTGAGCCAGAACCACCCCAAGTTGTTTAATAGAAAGGCAAAAACTTGAGCTCTCGAAAATTTCATATATGCAGAGTGATATACTGTTTTGTGTACTTTCACGAATCCAAATACCCTTATTCACATTTAACATATATTTTGATTGAATATATATGCATCTTCTAAGACCACTGATTCTTCTGATGCCGAGGAAACTCAGTAGCTCCGGTTGTACAATTCCGGTTTTTGGTTTGGTGCTTGTGCTATAACACCATTATTCTTTTATGTTTTTGGTTTTTCATCCATTGAAATATATTTTAGATTTAAATTAAATTTATGTTTTAAGGCAAACGACAAGCAAGACATTTTCACTGTACATTATTCTTTCACTTGACGATTAAACTCAAGATCATGATCAGTCACACAATCAACAGAATCGGATAATCCTCTACTGATTTGAAAGAACTGTCTTAATTTTTCATATCACCAGCTGAAAAACAAAACAAGTATAGAGACCTTAAAAGCGCAATACAGAAGTTTTTTATTATAAATCAAAATTGACAAAAAGGCATATGACAAAAGAAAAGAACTAATCTTCGTTTTACAAAAGCCAAAGCCCAGAGCATAAAACGCAAAGAACTAATCTTCGTTTTACAAAAGCCAAAGCCCAGAGCATAAAACGCAGTGTTTTATTATATAACAGCTTGCCTTTCTCTTCCACGGTGACTTATTATATATTTCAATGCCTCTTCATTCATCCATCCCTCCAACGTCGTTGAAAGTTTGACCACTCATCTGATCAGACGTTTTCAGCGACGTCGCCACTTGTCCAGGCCTCGTGTCTTTCACGTCTCCACGCGCCGCGCGGGTCTCATCATTAGATGGCGTCGTATCAGTCAGCTTGCTGTTCATCGCTCCCGTCATGTTCCCCAACGCACCCATTATCGTCCATTTCCCTTCTTCACCTCTACAAACACAATTAATTACATTTACAATACTCCTTTTTTTACATGTAATTTCATTGAGTATTTTTCTATTGTCCAACTATTATCACTTTCAAATTAAATTTTCTAACCTCTCGGTGGTCGTATCTTTGATCTCGCGGGCTTTTCCGGCGGCAGACTCGGTCTTTTCTTGGCCCTTTTGGCCAGCGTCGTCTTTAAGTTCTTTGCCCTCAAGTCGCATTTCTTCCATTTTTTGCCTCGTTTCTTCTCCTGCCTCGTCCATTTTTTCCTATTGATTAACAACAACCGATTGTATTACACAACAAGTATATAACTGGTTAAACACATGACTATATTACTCTTGGATATAGAAAGAGCTAAGCCAATACCTTGGCCGTATCTTTGGTCTCTACAGCTTTTTGCTTGGTTTCTTCTGTCTTGCCTGACAAGAAACCCATAGCTCTCTTCGCCGTGTCCACTGCACCATCTTTCAGTTCACCGATCTTGAACACTCCTGCGTCTTTCCCTTCTGTCGCCTTCTCCGCTGTATTGTCTTTATATTCGCCCATTTTCTCAGTGGTCTTATCTTTTGCTTCCCTCGCCTTATCCGCCGTTTCCTTTGCTGTCTCTGCCGTTTTATCCTTAGCTTCTTTCGCCTTATCCCCAGTGTAATCTTTATATTCACCCGTTTTCTCAGCCGTCGTATCTTTAGCTTCTCTCGCCTTATCCACCGTGTAATCCGTGGTTTCCTTAGTCTTATCCGCAGTACTATCTCTAACCTCTCCGGCCTTCTCTGCGGTGGCATCTTTCACCCCCGCCGCCTTCTCCGATGCAACCTCAGCTCCCTTTTTCGTTGACTCGGCCGCATCATGACTTTTCCCGATCGCCGTATCTTTGGTCTCTACAGCTTTTTGCTTGGTTTCTTCTGTCTTGCCTGACAAGAAACCCATAGCTCTCTTCGCCGTGTCCACTGCACAATCTTTCAGTTCACCGATCTTGTTCACTCCTGCGTCTTTCCCTTCTGTCGCCTTCTCCGCCGTATTGTCTTTATATTCGCCCATTTTCTCCGTGGTCTTATCTTTTGCTTCCTTCGCCTTATCTGCCGTTTCCTTTGCTTTCTCTGCCGTTTTATCCTTAGCATCTTTCGCCTTATCCGCCGTGTAGTCTCTGTACTCACCCATCTCCTCAGCCGTCTTGTCTTTGGCCTCAGTCGCCTTATCCGCAGTGTAATCTTTATATTCACCCATTTTCTCAGCCGTCGTATCTTTAGCTTCTCTCGCCTTATCCGCCGTGTAATCCGTGGTTTCCTTAGTCTTATCCGCAGTACTATCGCTAACCTCTCCGGCCTTCTCTGCGGTGGCATCTTTCACCCCCGCCGCCTTCTTCGATGCAACCTCAGCTCCGTTTCTCGTTGACTCGCCCGCATCATGACTTTTCCCGATCACCGCATCTGTAGCTCCCTGCACTGCCTTCATGACGGAGCCTATTAGGCCGGGCCTCTCCGTCGTCTCCTCTAAGGATGAAGGGTGCTCCGTTGTCGTCTTCTCCGTCACCTTATACGTCACACCGCCTTCTTTGTTGATGTCTCTCAAGTCATCCGCTGCGAGCCTCGTCGCGGCTTTCTCCGCCTCTCGTTGTCCTGACGCCATGATTTGTTTTTTTTCTTTCTTCTCTCGTTGGCTTTGATTCCAAGAGGTTTTTTTGATAGATTCTTGATTTTTCCTAGTTTTTTGTATTTGTATTCGTTGTGTTTATTAATATTTAGAGCTGCTTGTTGATTACTTGGTTTTATAGCAAACGTTTTTGGTTCTAATGAGATGCCACGTGATTACATCGCTGAAGCAACAACTGCCACGTGTGATTTAGTATTTTCATTTTTTTTCATCGTTACTTTTTTAAGTAACCTTTTGCGCGACACGTATCTGAGAAGATCGTTCTAGCGAGGAACCATGCCACGTAAAGCAACAATAGCTTTTGACTTAACGTGTCCCAAGCAATTATGTCGGTTGATGTCAAAAAAACAAAAAAGAAGCAATTATGTCGGTTAAAAAGTAATATAAAATCATCAAGCACACTTTCTGATTTGATGAATTCGAGACTTACGGGTTATGGGTAATACAGCAATACAAATACAAATTATTAAATCATCCACTTCGATCTTATTGTATACTCAGTTACTTAAAACTTAAAACCATAAAAAAATTTAAGAAGAGATGGCTTGATTCAAACATTAAATAGACGACACGTTTTGTTCAGTGATTTGCTATGAATTCGCAAGTGAATCAAAGATGAATTCGTAAAACAAACTGAAAAAAACGATTGAGCAAATACTCTTTGGTTAATAATTTTATTTTAACTAATTGTGTAAATGAATGTTTACAAATTTTAAACATCTTTAACTTGGGAAAAGTGTATTAAATTAGAATATTTGCAGACAAAGCAGTGACATTCTATGATAATTATAAAACTCTTTTTAATCATCTAATCAAGCGTCGACAGGAAAAAAAAAAAAATCCTAATGAAGCAATAATTATTCCAAACACATCAGATTAAGGCAAATCACATGCTCTCGGTTTATATTGATGGTATCATGAGAGCTTTATAACTAATTTCTCTTGCAAGAAAAGCCAATGTAAAAGTTGATAACCTAGCAAAACATACAAATATAGAAACTAAGCAATATGTTATCTTTTGGATTTAATTTCTTTTGAACTGAACGTTGTAACCTATTCTTTAATGAATGAATCACGTTGTCGAAAAAAGGGAATTTCTTAACAATTAACATAAGTCTCAAACTCAATACAAGTATAGAACTAAAAATATGAATGTTTAATCCAAATAAAAAAGTTTGATTTGTGTTGGTGAAGCAAATCAAAGTTCATGTGTACATTAGGATCTATTCACCCACATACATAAAATAGATCCTAAGCTAAATCAAAGGGAAAGCCGTTCATCCGATTGAATCTTTTAATATAATATCCGTGGGATGCTGTCCGGAATTCCCGAAGAAATTATGACGGCCACATGTTTTTTTCTTTAAAAAATACACGAAAATAATAACGCATTACAGAAAATAGATACCGTCGGAAAATCGTCGGGATTTCATGTGTACATTTGTACATTTCATGTGTACATTTGTCATTTCCACATTTGCTCCATCGGATAACATGACTAGTTAAAAACAATTAGACAAATGGTAAAAAACAACGAAACAATGAAAGAAAAAAAAATACTTATGAACTTACAGTAGTTAAATTAAAAAAAAAAATCAGTTATTTCCAGATAAATTGTACAACATATTTATCATTTGTTGAATGCAAAAAACATGAATGAAACTGTTTACAAACATAACATATCCAAAAGAAGAAAAAAAAAAATTATCCAGCCTTTATATAATAACAAAATCAATTAGCTGAGAGAAGAAGCTAAACACTAGTGGATCATTGAAATATGTGATTCGTGAAACCGGTTAAACTCTCTTATGAGAGAAAAAAACTTATGTTTTTTCCTACTAGTAATGCAGACTTAGCCATCAAATAATCGTGGAAAAGTAAAAAAAAATGTCATTCACTAACATGCCCGAAAGCCAAGAAAGAGGAGAACGAAAAAAAAAAAAAAATTAAACGAAAAATTGAGAGAAAACTTCAAGACCACATCTACACACGATTTCGCCTCTCAACAAACTTTGATTATCATTTATTTAGAAAACAATCACCTATATATAACTATATACATCCATAAATAGCCTGGTTTAGATCATATATGAGATCATTATTCATTTCTTTTGATCATTTATGAGAACACCAAAACAAAATGGGAACTTCACATTGTCGTCGTCTTCATGGCTTTATTTTGCTTCTTGCTCTGTTTTTTTCCTCTGTGCTAGGTTTAGCTTCAACGATCGATGTTTCTTTTCACGGTGACCGGGAGCGTAGTCTCTCTAGCTCCATGCCTTCCCCACGTAGTGGATCTAGCGAATATACAATTTGCGCCGATCATAGCGAGGCTAAGGATGGTAAGCCAATTGCATTGAATTTTGATTGCAGAAAAGGATATGTCATGTCAAAGATCAGTTTCGCCGACTATGGCCAATCTACGGGTAGTTGTGGAAACTTTAAACGCGGTAAGTGTGGAGCAAGCAATACCTTAAACATTGTCAAAAAGGTAAATAAAATCAAACATTGATAATAATAATTTCAAGTAATATTCTTTTTCTTTTTCTTATGATTATTATGATTATTATTATGTTTGCAGAAATGTCTTGGGAAAGGGAAGTGTGAGTTGTTTGTTCCGGATAAGATTTTTGGTCCGAGCCACTGCAAGGGAGCTATTAAACTCGTTATTGACGCTACTTGTAAAAAATCTTAAGGATTTTTAAGTGATTTTTATTGCATTGTTCTTTTTTCTTGTTTTGATAAAATGGTTATTGATTATTTATTGTTTTTCAATAAGGATTTTTAAAATCAATATGTTAAATTATGATACTTTTATAAAGAGTGAGTCGAAAATAGTTTCTTTTAAACTTCTTTGCGTGTTTAATTATTTCTCTTAGAAACAACAAGTACAAGAAGAGTTAGATCGTTCGGGTATTTTTCCAATTCACGAACCTTAAATTTATAAACTTTTGCTCCGTCAGTTATATTGTTCTTTTTAACATTTCATTGCATTATAGACTCAGCATTCAATTAGAATCTTTTCATATACACTATTTTTCTAAACAAATAAAATTCTCTCTCTTTTTTTCTTTTAATGTAAGATCTTTTAAAATCTATATTCAAAAATTAACAATTATAATAGTAAATGTCTTCTCTACAGTATGTAGAACTAATGCAATCATTTAAAGTATAACCCAACCAGGATTAGTTTACTCGGTTATATAGAAACATGATGTTTCAACGGTATTAGTAATCGGATTTGAAGCATGCAATCAGACAAAAATGCGAAGGATAAGGGTTTATGGTTATTTTTTAAAAATATTTTTCTTATAAAAATGTCAATGTTTTTTAAAGAAATACTTAAGCAGGGCCCAAATATTATTAATTAAAATTCTAGATTTATGTTCATAAAGTGCAAAAACTTTTTTTTTTAGATAGCAAAAAGTGAGAAAAGCGGTATTGAAATGGAATAATGGAATGCCACTTCGATAGCAAGACTTAGCCGATGTAGCTCTCATTTTCTCTACCAGTTGTCTCAACTACGCTAATCAAATGGAATCTAGTAATCATGCCCTCATCTGTTTCAGCTTATATATGCCGATCAGTTTGGACTCGACTGATCAGTACAAAAATGCTTCAAAACTTCACGTTTCTTTTTGGGGTCAACTTCTCTTATCTAATTCCTTTAAAGCTTGAATCGTCTCTCCATCTTATATATTCGTTTTTGTTTAATCTCTCTCGCTTGTTATTTTAGAAATTTTTGGATTTTAAGTCACCGGAATTTTGTGGCTAATAAACAAACCGATGATAATGGAAAGCTCAAACTGATAGAGTTTAATTACTATGGTGTTTTGGTAATTTTTTGTAAACCAGAGCTTACAGGATTTTGTTGGCTTCTAAGGTTGCCACATGTACGAGGTGTACGAGACGCTAGGGCTCAAAACTATACGCTGCAAAATCCGTTAGAGAACAAATGAAACAGTAAGGTATTTGTTCATCAGAATAAAGCTTTTTGAAACATTGCTTTTTTTTTTTAATTATATGGAACCAGGTCACAATGAAACAGCTATTTTTCAGTTGTAAATTTGATCCAATTATCATGGACGAGATGGACGGTGTTGCGGGAGACTCATAGTTATGAAAATGGGAAATGAGAAATGTCGAAGGAAACGGTCTAACGACTCTTAAAACTAAGAAGAGGGCCCATCCTGTTCTTGAGATTGAGTCTATGGATGTGGCTGCAGTACTATGAGCAAAGTAGTATGTCTGAATGAAACACTAAATGACTTATGCGAAATACATATTCTAATCTTTACAAGTTTAATGATGCTTCGGGTATCTAAGTGTACATGATTTTTCCATTTTACAATTAAATAAAGTTATGAAACTGTTATTTTAATCAAGTTTAGAACTTTGTTTTATTTGATGATTCCATACATGTTTCAGTTTTAAATTTATTTATTCTGATGCGTAGTGTTTATGGTAATAGTTTATGCTAAATATTTATGGTAATAGTTTATATACCACTTTCTGTCATTAATGTTCTATACGCCCAAATCTTTGCATGCTTTTGCAATGCCTTTTGAGGTTCATTTTTATCCCCTGTTATGATTTGTTCTTTGAATACAATGGAAGATATGCCAATGCTCTAAAGGTTATGCCTTCAAGGATTGTGTACAACCTTAGAAAATGACAAAACTTGTGACCCGGTCTCGATATGTAGGATCAGTTATTGTTTGTTAGATTATCGTTTGTTAACGTGTTACCTAAGGTGCAATGCAAAGTGGTTGTTACAAGTTGCATGCTATCTGGCAGTAAAAAGCTTAGCTCTTTGCAGGGGCGAAGATATTATGCACCTATAATAATTTAAAGATGTATGTTTTAAAGATGTATATTTTTGTAACTAATTTTTTATATGCACCTATAATAATTTAGAACGTACATCCATTAAAAAAATTAGATAAAACCCATAAAAAAAAAATTAAATCTATTTAACAAAATAAAAACAACTTATCCCATCTAAGAAAATAAATTAACTTAAACTTTAAAACCCACTTATACTAGCAAAATTTGTTTTTATTAAAAATTTATAATATTTATTAATTTAATATTAATGCACCGGGTTAAAAAGATCTCATGGATCTCCTCCTGGCTCTTTGCATTCTGGTATCTCTCCAAGAATAGTGAAAAATGGTATGATATGGCCAATTTCGGGTGGTGAATTTGACGGGCTAAATATTTAGTGTTGGTTTTGATTTTGATGGGTTATGATTTTAGAGCTGACATTGAAATAATGTTTCAATTCAAACCAACCCGTGGCTATATAGAGAAACTCATTTGTGTCTCATCTTTGACATCAAATATCTATGGGACTATAGAACACGTACATAGAGGGTCGACAAGTTTATAATAAAATGGAAAAGGTACTCACCATAACACTTTGTGTGGATTCCGAAAATATGACAAGGGATGTGTCAAAATTGAGAATGATTGGTCGTGAACCAACTATGCCAGAACACGCAAATACAATATTGACATGAATTTTAGTTTGATGCAGCAAATTAGCATTGGTGTGAGCTCAAAAACATGCATTATAATGAAGCGTGAGCTTATCATTTACAGTTTACAAAACCAAATGAGAATGCGGGAGAAAAGATTGAGACTTTTAACAAAGTTAATATACATAATTAAAGACTCATAGTAGAGTAAGATAGATTCGAAGGAAAATATAACGGGTTTCTTTGGCAAACAAATATATCTCAAAGAAGAAATTGGGAGAAAAAAAAATAAAGAGATTTTCTTATTCTCTAAAAAAAAAAGTAACTCAAACAGTAATCTAACGATATATATATTTTATATAATAATAAAATACTTTAAAAAACTTAATACTTGAGTAAACAAACGGTAATCAATATTAAAATGTTACTGAACAATATGCATAAATAAAAATCCGTGAGTATGCGAGGGTATTGGCCAAGTACAAAAAAGAAGATTGAAAATTGAACACACCAATCTTAGAAATTAGCATTGGTTATCTACTTCTTCTTTTTTTCCGTCAACAACTACTAATATTAGTTTCATTTTGTCACACGTACTAAATTGATTTTATATTATTTTTTGGTATTGGTTCCATAGTTAGATCGAGTGATCCAAAATATTACCAAATTATTCAGTTAGAATTTCCCACAAATGATAATGTAAACAATTGATGAAACGGGATATATGGAATGAGTTTTTTATTCCAATGGAAATGCAAACGTATTAATACAGTAATTGTGGAAAAGTCAGAAGGAATGACGTTCTCCACCTCCGAACGCCAAGTAAAAAAAGAGAGAGATAATGGAAAAAAAAAAAAAAAAAAACAGAATCGGATTTAACTTCAAAATTGTGAGAAAACTTTGTGGCCACATCTACACACGAATTTGCCTCTCCAACAAGCCTATTTTATTGAAGTTTAACAAAAAGTTAAAATAAAACATTTCCAATATATAACTATACATCCATTCGTATCCTACTTAAACATCTTCGTTATCCATAAAAAATGAATACTTCACATTGTCATCATGGCTTCATTTTGCTTCTTGTTTTGTTTCTTTCATCTGTGTTTGGTTTCGCTTCAAAGATCGACGTTTCTCATGATGCAAGACGCATGCAAATCGACGGTGACCAAAAACGTTCTCTCTCTGATTCCAATTATCGTAACCCTCGTAACGAGTTTGGTCCGTTTGCAGATTCTCGTCAACATGGCAAGGAACATTCAGCGTGTACGAATCACAAATCTGTTCAGGGTCCGATAACGCGTATTTTTTGCAAGGACGGATATGTTATTACAAAGATCAATTTCGCTGATTATGGCAACCCCACAGGTACATGTGAACACTTTAGACACGGCAATTGCGGCGCACCAGCTACCTTGAGACTCGTCGAGAAAGTAAGAAAGTTTTGATTCGCCTTTTTTTTTCATGGAGAGTAAATTGTAAGATATTTCAATGAATCTTTATTGTTAGTATTATTTGTGCAGAATTGTCTTGGAAAGACAAAGTGTAGACTTTTTGTTACGGACGAAATGTTCGGTCCAAGCCATTGCAAGGGAGCTCTTACGCTCGCGGTTGAAGCCACTTGTACAAAGAAATAGGTTTCTTGTTTCCTACATAAGGGTTTTTCTTAAGGCATGTTTATTGATTTTTCTCTTTTCTGGTTTTGATCTACAGTTGTTGTTGCCCATATTTATTATTTTACAACAAAGGAGGCCCTTTGATGCACGGATCTTTTTGTTGGCGATCATGTTTCAAAGAATTTGTCGTCATCGACCTAGTTAAGCTTTTGTTTCCTATCAAAGGTTTGTTTATGACGCATATTAATTTACTTTGTTGTATCACAGACGACCAACTAAAAATAATTTTTTCTAAATTATTATTCTACGTTTTATATCATTTCTGATGTGAGATTCTTAACATAATGTCTTTTCTACCTTTCATTTCGAAATAATCTAATTATATGATCAATTTTGGATCATTCAATCTGACAAGTTTTAGATAAGAAGCTTTCAATATTGATTGTGTCGGAATGTGTTCAGATTCTATATAAACTTCCAAATCAAAACCAACTACTATTAGTGGGCTGATTCATGTTTCTTATATTGTCTAACTCTCATCTAACTTATGGCTGGAACTCCTAACATATCTTGGTTCCGTAACTATGGCATTAATCCCACTGGTACATGTCAACACTGTAGACACAGTTTGTGGCAAATCGCATGAATTCTGTATAAAAACAAGTGTATTCTTTCGTAACTTTCTGGTTACTTGACCCACCGAATATCCTACTACATCCATGCTCGAAAATTATTGGTATTTGAAGATATATTTATAGTGTATAACATTTTTTATTGTTTCAATTATTTGCAAATGACATGAGTGACTTATATAGACAAAATGCATCGGACATCACAAAAAAAATTCCGACCACTTTCTGACCAAAACTCAAACGTATATAAACGGCTAGAAACGATTATATTAATTTTCATCAATGGAATGGTTATTTGGAATTATGTTTTGTAACCCAGTTGAATCACATTTGTACGATTTTTCTTATATTTAATAAATAATTAATATAAATATAAAAAAGATTGCATGCTTGCATGGGTTGTATAACCGATGCTAAATACAAAAGAAACCGACGTTATAATTTTGACGTAAATCTTGACGTCACTCGTTTAACCGAAACAACAAAATTTGACGTCGGATGATGTTACGTCCCTTTAGAAACCGATGCCGTTACTTTGGCTTCAGTTAAATACCGACGTTAACTACTAAAACAAACGACGTTAAAAGCCTTGTTATTTGTAGTGAAATGATTATGAAGCCAAATAAAGTCATTTATATAAGAAAAATGTTATTATTTTCTTTTCACTGAATCAAAATGCAAAATCATCTTAATAAGTAATCTTAGATATCTTAATAAGTAATATTGAATCAAAACTAAAGATCAACAGATAATTATGAAACCAATGAAACTCACTTCTACGAGAAATATGTTAATTCTTTTTTTTTTTATACTGAAAATGCAAATTTATTAATAAGTAATCGTGGAAAAGTCAGAAGCAAATGCCTTTTCCCAACACCTCCGAAAACCAAGGAAAAACAAAGAAGAGAATGAAAAAATAGAACTACAAATTAAGAGAAAAAATGGTCGCCACATCTACACCCGAATTCGCCTCTCCAAAAAAAAAACTAATCCAATTTTTTATTTTTTTTTACCTATATATAAACATCCATAAGTAGGCTACTTTTTGCCCAAAAAAGAGTAGTCTACTTATACATTTTCGTTATCATTGATTATGAGAATAGAAAGAAAAAAAATGGATACTTCACATTGTCTTTGTCGTCGTGGCTTCATTTTGCTTCTAGTTCTATTTCATTCCTCTGTGTTTGGTTTAGCTTCAAAGATATATGGACATTTCTGATGAGGCAAGAGGCATCAAAATCGACAGTAACCGGCAACGTCACAAAAAGAAAACAGCCATTTTCTGACGGATATCATCCGTCGATTCCAGCTCGTCGGAAAACAAAATCTATTGAAAATCCGTAGGAAATTTTCGACAGATTACCGACAAAAGTTTCTCCGACGGATAGACGCCGCCGGAATATTGTCCGACGGATTACCGACATCACCATTTCCGACGGATATTTGATCGGAAAAGTTCCGACGGGATTCCGACGGACATTTATTCCGACGGATATTCCGACATATCTTTGTCGGAAAAATCAGTCGAGAATCCGTGGAAAAGTTCCGACGGATTTCCCACGGCTTTCCAACGGACTGTTTCTGACGGACTGTTTCCGACGGATTTCCGACGGACTTTTTCCGACGACGGATAATGAATAATTTGTTTTAATTATTAATTTTATTTAATTAATTAATTTATTTAATTTTTATTAAATATATTATTAAAAATTTCATTAAACATTAAAAAGTATTCATTAAACATGAAACATTTAATTTAAGCGGTCGGAGACTCGTCGGGATCGTCGGGGTTGCCGGGGTTGTTTTTCCGAAAGATATCGGGGAAGGCGCCTTGAATGATCTTCTGCAACTCGGCGAGCTGTGTCTGGGTCGTAGTTTGTGCAGTCTTTAACTCCGCGACCTCGTCGTCACGGTCTTTACCGTTTGGCTGAGCCTCGCGATTTCTTCTCGATACTCCGAAGGATACCGAGGAATCGAGGAAGAAGATTCCTAGGTCGGAAGTCCGCCTAACCCAGCGAATCGACCCTTGACTTGTCGAGTTTCCTACAAAATATTATAAATGTTAGTAATAAATTAAAATTACGGAAAAAAAAATTGAAAACAAATAAAAACTTACCGCGATAACAATTTGGTTGATCTCTTCCGTGGATAACACGTACTCGTTCGAGTCCGACGATCCGTCAAGAGTGAGCTGCGACATCGAAACTTCGTGTTCCGTCTTCTTCTTCTTACAGGTCTCGACAAGTTCACGAATGCCTCCGTCTTGGATCACAACAATTTTTTTGTTGGTGTGCCTCTTCTCGATGACTTTAAGGTAGTCGGGAGCTTTGCCTTCTGCCTTCGCCTGTACAATTTAGTTAAGTAAAAAGTAATAATAAACGAAATTAGTAATTAAAAATTTGAAATTACAATTATCATTTCCATCGCCTCGCGTTCGACGCTCTTTGCGCCCCCGTTGTGAATGTAGACCCCCTTCCCTCCTCGGTCGCTCTTGCGGTTCTTCGAATTTCTTTCGGAGGTCTCCTTTGTCCTCGCCTTACTCCAGTACTCGCCGAAGCCCTTCCAGACATCGTCCTCAAGGTCCTTCGGCTTGGCTAAGCCGTGCTTCCACTTCTGCTTCCACTCGTACATGTGGTTCGAGTACGAAAGCGCAGCATACTTGTCGAATCGCCCGATAACCTTCGTCGTAAGGTTAGAGTCCCACGTGAACTCTTGCTACATTTAAAACAAAAAACATAACGTTAGTTTTTAATATTTATATTGACAAAATGAACTAAAAAAAGAAGAAAAATCAAGTAACTACTTACCGCGAAACTCCGGTGCCAAACGTCTTTCTCGTTGGAAGGCATGTCGGAGTACTTCTCGTACGGTTTGTCCAATATGTTGTGGAGCATCCGCAATATCGCCTTTGTGATTTCAGACGACAACTTAAACCTGAAAACATTTTAAAAATAAAGTTAGTACGTTAAAATTCAAAATCTAAATAAATTGAACTTATAATAGAAATTTCACTTACCAAGTTCCACCCTCAAACTTTGGGTCGAGACGGATGCAGTGGTCCCGGTTCGGCTGCTGGACAAGATCTTCGATCCTAATGTTGGACCGAGCTGCGGATTGCTGGGAGTCCGGTATTTGAGTTCCCAAGCTCGATGGTGCAGTAGTCGGAGCTCGAGGACCCCGAGAACAGCGACCTTGGGAACCGCCCAAACGGAGAGTGTCTTCGTCAGCCCTGCGGAAAAAACATAAAAACGTTAGTACATCGAAAGCTAAACATAACGAAAAAAAAAAACGTAATCCCGTCACATGTTCAAAATTCCCGAAAAGTACAAAATTCCCAAAATTTTCAAAAATCCCGAAAAGTTCAAAATTCCCGAGAAGTTCAAATTTTCCAAAAACTTCACAATTCCCAAAAATTTTGAAAATCCCAAAATTTTTAAATAATCCGGAAAATTTCAAAATTCCCAAAAATTTTGAAATTCCCGAAAATATTCTAAATTCCCGTCTAAGTACAAAATTTCCGAAAAATTCAAAATTTCCAAAAATTTGAAAATGCCCGAAAATTTGAAAATTCCAGAAAATTTTAATATATTTTCAAATAATGTTTATAAATATTATAAATATGTTTATAATTAGTAAAAATTATAAAAACGTTTTATATAATTTTTATATTTTCCAAAAACGTCTTTATATAATTTTTATATTTACACAAAAACGTTTTTTGTTTTATAAATTCCAAAAATGATTTATAAAATTAGGAAAAAGTTTTAACAACCTAAAAACAAAATTATAAATTACTAAATCTAAAATTATAAATACTAATCTAACAAATTCACAATTTCATTCCACTAATCTAACAAATTCTAAATACTAATCTAACAATTTTTTTAATACTTAATAATCTAACAATTGTATACAAGGTGTTTTAGGGATTTACATAAAAAGTAGAAGAGGTGGATGGTCGACGGCGGCGGACGGCGGCAACGGCAGATGGCGGCGGACGGCGGTCGGTGGCGTGCTCGGCGACCTGCAAAAAGAAAAAAAGAAGAACGGTGTTAGAAGAGAAGAGATGAGAAAGAGAAGATGAAGATGAAGAGAGGAGGGAACTTACGGTCTGGGTCAGTGGCCGGAGAAGAGAGATCGGCGGCGGAGATGTGGAGAGAAGAGCGATCGTCGGAGAAGAGAGAGAGAGAGAGAAAAGAGAGAAATGAAAATTACC
The DNA here is from genome assembly GCA_002933915.1 of Eutrema heterophyllum. Taxonomy (NCBI): domain Eukaryota; kingdom Viridiplantae; phylum Streptophyta; class Magnoliopsida; order Brassicales; family Brassicaceae; genus Eutrema; species Eutrema heterophyllum. The sequence goes on along the minus strand of PKMM01023693.1, from coordinate 53,449 downwards.
GTCGAAGTTATGGATATATATCGATTTCCGACGGACATAGCCGTCAGAAATCCGTCGGTTCCTTTAAAAAATTTCAATATGGCGGTCAAACTTCCCGCGGTCTCGAAAAAACTTAAATCCGTCAGAAATCCGTCGGAAATTTCCCACGGATTTCTGACGAATCTGGAAATATACTGTATATTTCGTGCATGTGTTTCTATTGGCTAGTCAACCAACACGTGTTTGTATAAGTTATCATTTTGTGCATGTGTTTCTTAGGGGTTTTAAGTGTTTGTATAAGTTAAAGTATAATGTTATAAATTTCTGACGGATTTAAGGTAAAATTGGGGTTTGGGGTTTAGGGTATTGTGATATGATTTAACAATACCTAATCTACATGTCTCATTAAAAAAATAGTAAATCCATCAATGTTAAGAACATTTTATGAGTTCAAAACTTTAACAATATCAAAACCTATATATTTTACATAAATCAACTATAACTTATACAAACACTTCCATCAAATTTCATAAATTCTATATAACACAATTTTTTAAAAATTTGACAAATTCAAGCTACTGTATATACATCATACAAGTGTTCGTATACAATTCATATAAAAAAAAACTAAACCCTAAACCCTAAACCACTTTTTTGTTTATCCGTCAGAAATTTCCCACGGATTTCCTACGGATGCAGTTTTAGCCGAGGGATTTTTTACTCGGGTTCAGTTTTAGCCGGGGGGTTTAGATTTAGCCTTATCCGTCGGAAATCCGTGGGAACTTTCCCACGGATTTCCGACGGATGCAGTATCTCCCCGGCTAAAACTGAACTCCCGGCTAAAACTGAACCCGGGTAAAAATTCCCTCGGCTAAAACTGCATCCGTCGGAACTCCGTGGGAAATTTCCCACGGAGTTCCGACGGATGCAGTTTTAGCCGAGGGAATTTTTACACGGGTTCAATTTTAGCCGGGGGGTTTAGATTTAGCCTTATCCGTCGGAAATCCGTGAGAAATTTCCTACGGATGCAATATCTCCCCGGCTAAAACTGAACCCGGGTAAAAATTTCCTCGGCTAAAACTTCATATGTCGGAAATTCCCTTAGCATTTTTTGGGATTTCGGACGGAAGTATACTTATCATTTTTTTTGGGTTTTCGGACGGAAGTATACTTATCATTTTTTTTGGGTTTTCGAAATAGATTATTACACTTAACTATATCAAATGTCTAATTTTATAAAACTACCACATAAGTAATACATTCCATGATAACAAATATCAAGTACAAGTCCAAGTACATATTTTACAATGCAAATTTTATAAAACTACTTTGAATCTGATGATGAGTAATCTGATTCTGCTGAATCGGAAGTTTCCCCAAATTCGTCAAATTCTTCCTCTGAATCCTCAAATACCCGATCATCTAGGTATGGTGAAATCAACAACAAAGTCGACCTCAAGGGAATGTTCGATTGAACCCAAACCTACGAAGCTGTGTTGGAGGGGTTCATGATCGGACATCCCATGAACCATACCTCTCGGGTTTATCGAGGTAATTGTAACCCATGGGTCTTGCTTGTTTGTCACTCGTGGATAGGAAATATAGCATACCTACACCATGTAATAAAGTCATATAAAAATTAAACCACGGTAATGCAAAAATACTAACAAATAAACCTATATATAAATTAAAGAATAAAATGAACTTGGTCCGCTTGTGAAGCAAGTACGAATGGCTCGTATTTCTGGAGTCGCCTTCTGCTATGTAATGATGTAACACCAAATTGGTCGTGTCGCACACCACTTCCTACTAATGGGTCGTTCCATTCGCATAAAAATGCAACGCATCTTAAACCGAGCATTCCCGGGTACTGAACATCGAAAATCTCACGTACGACACCATAGTATACAAGATCACCGGACTGAGTTGATACACCGTAATCTGAAGTTGTTGCACTCCTATCATCACGAAGAATCTTAAAAGCGTACCCCCGTGTGTTATACATCACATGTGACTGCACGGTTGCTAGTGGAAAGCGCACAATTTCTTCCAACCACGTGGGAAATCTTTGTCATTTAGCCTTCTCTGTCGTGACCTGCACAAATAAAATCAAAAAAGTGTCAAATAAATCATTCATTACATATGATAGTTAAAAACAAGGCAATTAAAAGACTTACATAATCTCTTAACCAACGTCCGAACTCTTCCTATTTTAGCTCGATTAGCTTGTCCTCTGTTTTGTCCGGAAATGCAAAACGTTGATAAGCCATATACATCCTGTGAGATTGAAGCGATCATCACGTTAGTACATATATATATAATCAAGAACCCAATAAGTAATTAATAATTTGGTTCAATATAATACCTCTCATATTCATCAACTCCGTCGCAGTTTGTGAGAATATACATATGCAAATGCTCTCGCTCCTGTTGTGAAAGTCTCCGCTTCTTGCCTTTTCCACTAAGTCGTCCAATCTCTAAGAATATATGAGGAACATCGACCGAATAGAAAGGTATTACGACTCCGTCATCATGTTGAGCTGGTCTATGACTCTTCGTTTTAACTTGTGATGGAAAGTAGAACTCGGCAAAATGTGAGGTTTCTTCAGTGATGCTCTGTGCGACAATAGTTACCTCCATGCACTTTGCTCAAATTTTTCACCTTCTTCTTTAGATGAAACATATATCGTTCGAAAGGATACATCCAACGGTACTGAACCGGGCCCCCAAGCTCTATTTATCGAGGGAGATGAATTGTTAGATGTTCCATAACATCAAAGAAGGAAGGCGGAAATATCTTCTCCAAATTGCAAAGGATTACGGGTATATTATTCGCAAGGTTGCGGATACCGTCTGATGTAAGAGAGCGCAAACATATATCTCGAAAAAGGCACCAATCCCTGCATAATTAATAAGCATAACAAATGAAAATCTAAATACTAAAGTATTGTGTAAAGTATTCAAAAATAATAATTTAATGATTGTACCTGCAATTGCTTCGTGGACATTACGTGGTAGAAGACATGCAAAAGCAAATGGAAGGAGACGCTGCATCACAACATGGCAATCATGACTCTTCATCCCAGTAAACTTCCCTTCTCCGTGATCAACGCAGTTCCGAAGGTTAGATGCGTATCCGTCCGGGAATCTAACACTATCGAAAATCCAGTTAAAAAACTCGGCCTTTGAAGGTTCATCCAACCGAAAATCTGGGACCGGAGCCTTTCCGTTCCCTGTCACATGTAGTGGCTCTACGAGAACAAATGTCTGGCAAGTCCAATCTAGACTTCATATTGTCCTTCGTCTTCCCTTGGACATTGAGAACGGTGTTCATAATGTTGTCAAAAAAATTCTTCTCAATGTGCATGACATCTAGATTATGCCTCAAAAGATGGTCCTTCCAATAATGCAAATCCCAGAAAATACTCCTCTTGTGCCAATTATGTACGTTGCCACAACCATCCACAGAATGATGCCCGTTACCACCACAATCAACGGTCTTGTCTGCACCAAAATCTCTAAACTGAGTCAACAAATACTCTCCATTTAACTCAGGAGGTGGACCATCAAATACTTTCCGGTTCTTCCTAAACAATGTGGTGTTCCGACGATAAGGATGATTGCTAGGTAGGAATCGCCTATGACTGTCAAACCAAGACGTTTTGCGTCCGTGCTTCAATTGGAACGCATCTGTGTTATCTTGACAGTACGGGCACGATAACCTTCTGTGCATTGTCCATCCTGATAACATGCCATATGCTGGAAAATTGCTAATGGTCCACATAAGTACCGACCGCATGATGAAATTCTGCTGACAAGAAACATCAAACGCCTCAACACCTTGGTCCCATAACATTCGCAGCTCATAAATCAATGGCTGCAAAAACACATCAAGTGATCTCTTCGGATGCTCTGGTCTAGGAACGAGAATGCTAAGAAACAAGAACTCCCGTCTCATGCACAAAGATGGCGGCAAATTGTAAGGTGTTACAATTACTGGCCACAAAGAATATTGTCTGTCGTGCTTCCCAAAAGGGTTGAAACCATCGGTACATAATCCAAGGTATACGTTCTTCGCCTCAAACGCAAAACTGGGATACATTGACTGAAAATGTTTCCATGCTCCTGCGTCTGACGGATGAACGATTTCTCCATCCGTTGTATTCTCTGCATGCCATCTCATTGCTCCCGTTGTGCGCTCTGACTGATATAACCTCTTCAATCTCTCTGTTAACGGCAAATACCACATCCATTTATATGGCACTGGCACTCTTCCACCTGTTTCCTTATACCAAGGTTTGCGACAAAAACGGCATGTCGAACGGTCTGCGTCCTCTCTCCAATAGAGCATACAGTTGTCGATGCATACATCTATCATCTGATACGGAAATCCTAAACCTTGAATAAGTTTTTGTATCTCATAGTATGATGCCGGTGCAAGATTATCTTCTGGCAAAATGTCTTTCACAAAATCAGCGATTGCATCCACGCACTCCTCACTCAAATTGAAATCCGTCTTTATACATATCATCCTAGTTGCAGTTGATAAAGGGGAATGTCCACCTCTACACCCATCATATAACGGATGTTTAGCAGCATCTAACATATCAAAGAATCTCCGAGCTTCTAAGTTAGGTTCTTCACCTCTATCTCCATACTCAGCAACCGATGGTATACTTTCACGAAATGCATCGTTCACCATCTGAACATGACCTACAGTACTTTCTACTTCCATTGCAGGTTCTTCTAAGCTAGCGTTATCTCCAATATACTGTTCACTAGTATTAGCATTATTATCCACCATTGTATCATTTTCTCCATGATAATACCAAATCTTGTAACCCGGCACAAATCCATGACAATACAGGTGTGACCATACTTCATCTATCACGATAAATCTACGATTCCGACAATTAGTACAAGGGCAGTAGATTTTACCGGTTTTTTTTGCTTTTTTCTGCATACCCGCAAATACCATGAATTCTTGCAGACCTTCTTTGAATTCCTCCGTAATTAGGCCCGTGTCCGGAATTTGATGAGGCTTGTCCATCCATAAACAAAAATAATTATAAGGATCTGAAGAAGACATTTTGGTAAGGTTGTAGGTGTTTGGGTTTTTTTTTGTGATTGTGATGAATGAGAGAAGGGGTGGAAACGTTTTTATAAGGAAATTGTGCGCAATTTCTGACGGATTTCCGACGGATTTAAACGTAGATATTTATTATGTCGGCAACATGTCGGCAACCTTAACATCTATCGAACATCCGTCGAAAATCCGTCGGACATTGTCCGACGGAAATTTCCCACAGATTTCCGATGAGTGTAATTTTTGTCGAAATACTGTCGGAAATCTGTCTGAAGTTGTCCGACGGATCTATGTCATCGGAAATCCGTTGGAAAGTTCCCATGGATTTCTGACGGATTTCCGACCGATGTAATTATCGTCAGAATACCATCAAAAATCCGTCGGAAATTTCCGACGGATATATGGTCGTCGGACCCTCTTTTCTTGTAGTGCGTTTTCTCTCTAATTCCAATAAACATGGCAAGGAATTCACCGAGTGTACAAATCAAGATCCTGATCCCGGTCCGCTGACGCGTATTTCTTGCGATAAACCTAGATATGTTATTACAAAGATTGATTTCGCTGATTATGGCAATCCCACTGGTACATGTGGAGACTTTAGACACGGCAATTGCAGCGCACAAGCTACCTTGAGGCTCGTCAAACAGGTTAACAAAATTAACGACCATTAATAATGTGTTGGTTCGCTTTTTCTTCATGCATGGGGAGTAATTAGTAAATAATATATATTTCAATAAAACTTATTATTAGTATTTTTTTGTGTGCAGAATTGTCTTGGAAAGAAGAAGTGTGCGCTTTTGGTTACGGACGAGATGTTTGGTCCGAGCCACTGCAAGGGAGCTCCTACGCTCGCTGTTCAAACGACTTGTACAAAAGCTTATGTTTCTTATTTGCTCCTTAAGGCCTTTTTAAAGGTTTCTTATTTGCATTTTTGTTTTCATAGCCAAACTAATAAAAGTTTGCAATCCTCTCTACGAGCTCGAGTGAATCACACGTGTATCAATTGGTGAAATAACCAAAAATGGAACAAAAGTTAGTGAAATAGTACGTTGACTAAAAAATGGGATCAGTGAACAATTATATTTTTTACGTCACAAACAGCTGTATCAAGTTATGACATCAACATAATCGGAAGAATCTAACAATCGGAAGTATGACATCAACATAATCGAAAGAATCTAGCTTAACAAGATTCAAACCATGAACATTAACATATAAAATCCATCCTAATCAAGTTAATCCAAGATCCAATGATTGGCCTACTCATACATAGTAAAAGAGAGCGCTAGAGATAAAAAAAAATCACAGGTTACATAAAATTAAAAGATAAGGATGAAAGATTCTTCTCTAATTGTCAAAGTAGAGGTAGAAATGAATCTTCATCAAAATTGTTTACAAGGGTCTAGATCCGAAAAAGTTTAAGAGAAAATAAAACTTAGGTTTATTTTGTATATAGTATATATTTTTTTGTCGACTATCTAATTGTATAATTTAAAGAGTAATACTACCTTTTAGTATACACTAGGACTTAACCCGCGCTAATTATACCGCGAAATAATATTTTTTAAGAAATTGTTTTAAAAGTTTTTAAAAATTGATTTTATTTGAATTTTATAACATGGTCTAACTCATGATTATAGGTGGTTTTTCATGAAACTGTCTTTCCTTTTAAGATTGCTTTCCTTTTAAGATTGCTTCTTGTTTGTCTCCACATGATTCTTTGATCAAACCTGTTATATTACCATTACCTACACTTGATGCAATTGACACTATTATTCAATTGCCTAGAACTTCTCTAGGTAGAATAGATCAACATTTCACCGTTGCTCTCTTGGCTATTAATTAGATTGCTAAGTTCGTAAATCTATATATTCATATACAAATTCATTTAATTAATACCTGGGCATTATAAATCGCACATGTTGGATGAAGCCGACATAAAATGGAATAAGCATTAATCTGTGTTGAACAGTAAACTCGAAACAGTCAAGGAAAGTGGTGCGCCAAGTCCGTGGAACAACTTTGAACACTGCCAACCATCACAAACTGTCTTATAATTTCGTAGAAACCGCATAAGTTGGGATATCTCGTAAGGATGCCCAATAAAATTTGATATTTTATGAAATGCCGCAAAACCTTTTTTTGGACTTTACCTAGTAATAATAATAATTTGGCGGTTATATATACATAAAACATTTGGCATGCAACCTTTTTTGGACCACCTTTGTATTGGAATTCAACTTGGCACTTGAACTTTTCTTCGTGTCTAACTGTAGTCTCGTTTTTGTGGTACGGATACTTTCGACATTTTCTCAAGTTTTGTACATAAGGGGTGGGCACGGTTTTCGGTTTAGTTATGGTTTGTTTTTTTTTGGTTTTAAGTTTCGTTTCAGTTCGGTTTTTTCGGTTTCTTTAATAATCAAATGAATTTTTAGGTTAAACCATAACCAAACTAAATCATTTATTTTGGTTTGGTTTGGTTCGGTTTGTTTTTTTCGGTTATGGTTTTTTTGCCCACCTCTATAAATTAGTATTTGGATTTGATAAATAACTTTTTTTATGAACATCTGATTTGATAAAAACAAAGAAAAAATGATCCTGGTTGAAACTGATGGGTAAGCTGTTTATGCAGACTTGCAAAGAATACTGTGAGCAGTTGGGAGTGGATAATTCATGTATCAAAATTTTCGAGCAATTCAAGTCATATGAAGGGCTGTACTTTTTCTTGGGTTCATTTCTCAGTATGAGGTAACTTCCAAAAACACCTGCTTCTGTTAATTAATTTTACGGTGCTAATTACATATAGTATTTATTTTGGAGCAGCGAGGATCCTGAGATTCATTTCTTGGTTACAGGTATGTTGTTGAAACTTGAAAGGATGGATGAAAATCTCTGGGATAAAGTTCTCATTTCAATAAAATGAATATCGAAGACAGCTTATTGATCAGGTTGTATCAACTGCTTTACGGGAAAGCAAGAGCCCAGAACAAGTCTCAGCTGCTGTTAAAGCTTTCATGACGGCAGATCTACGCCATGAGCTCATTGAGCTTCTCGAAAAGATTGTGCCCCAGAACTCAGCTTTTAGCGGGAACTCCAACCTTCAAAATCTGCTAATTTTGACAGCTATCAAGGCAGATCTGTCAAGAGCCATGGACTATGTTAACAGATTGGATAACTTTCTCGTATAGTCTATATTGATTTTTCTTTTACCGCTAAGTAGATCATACCAGCCTCTAACATTTGTTTTTCTACAATTAGGTTGATGATTTGGAAGAGGTCAGCGAGTATTACCAGAACTGTGGATGCTTCATTGAATTAATAATATCTCTGATGGAGAGTGGTTTAGGATTGGAACGCGCACATATGCTAGATACCGTCCAGAGAAACTGATGGAGCATATGAAGCTGTTTTCAACAAGACTTAACATCCCCGAGCTTGTGATGAGCAACAACACTGGAAGGAACTTGTCTATTTATACATCCAGTATGATGATGAATTTGATATTGCTGCTACCACTGTAATGAACCACTCCCCAGAAGCTTGGATTGGGACCATATGCAGTTCAAAGATATTGTTGCCAAAGTCGCTAATGTGGAGCTGTATTACAAAGCAGTGCACTTCTACTTGCAAGAACACCCAGACATCATTAACGATCTTCTCAATGTCCTTGCACTAAGGTTGGATCATTCATTCCCGTGTTGGGCTAATGTGAAACTATATTTTTGGGCTAGTTTTTTTGTAGCTTTCAGCTTCCGCACAATCCTCCTCAACGAGTCGAATGTACATATATATCAATCCAACAGAGACATAAAATGATAAAAAAAAAAAAAGATATCACGATGATGACCATATATCAATCCAACCAATTAAGCAAAATTGCCAGTTGAATGAAAACCAGACAGGTCTTGCTCTGTCTATGGAAAGTTGTATCATTGGTTTCAGTCACCATTTTGACCTGTTCACATTGCGGATTCACGGATAATCTCTCTCGGACCTGCTGGTTTTAACCTTATACTTAAACTGTGAAGAGGTAGAGAGATATCTCACAGAAGGCCATGATTTCGATCGAGAATATTAGGGTTCGTGTTCTTCTTCTTTTAATCCCCAATCCTAAGAAAAAAATGGGTAGCAAGAGCCGCGAGCGATTTGTAAAAGCCAGAGGGTATCTTGTCGGCCTGGGCCTCGTAGATTTTAAATAGCAGGCTTAAAAAAAGTACAAATTGCTCGCGGAGTTATTAAAACAACACTCTTTTAATATTTTTATATGATTCGAGTATTTTTGGTTTAGGAAAAAAAAAGGAATTGGGTCTGGATTTTTTAGATACGAAAAATTAGGTAACACTATTTAGCCAAGGGTTACACACCATAAACTCTTCATCTCTCTTTCAGCTCTTCATTTATGATTCAACAGTAATGCTATAGTACAGAGATTGTAACCAGTCTGATTGTAACACGTCCATCAACACCAATCAATCATGATGGTAACAAAAAATCAATGATCATAAAGACAGATGAAAACAGATTCGAAACTTCATCTTCAACATTCAGCCTTTACCTTTGGCTCACCTTCATATACAATCCCTGCAATAAAAATAAATAAATTTTCAGCATCAGACAAAAATTTAAAATGATTCAAAACAAAGGAGACATTTTGATTAATCTCGAGTTTGAGAACATTGCCATACATTGGTGGTGTGAATGGTTGCTCCAGTGGTCATGCTAATGGTCTGATCAGGGACCAGCTCGACGTTTAAGCGCTGGAGAAAGACCGCGAGTGCCACTATTGCCTCCATCATTGCAAACTGATCGCCTACACATTTCCTAGGGCCTCCACTGAACGGTATGAATCTGGTGAAAATAGAAAAGATTCTTTTCAAGTGAACCAGCCTATCCCCTGTATGAGGCTTACACAGTGGTTGGAACAAAAAATCATCAACCACTTTTAACTTATCTAATCAAATATTAAACTAGCTTCTGTCAAAACATGTGTACTATCTGAGCTTACTTGAAATCGGTGTTTGTTTCGTTAGGAATCGGTCCTTCTAACTCAAATCGTTCAGGCAGAAATTCCTCAGCTTTTTCCCATACCTTTGGAATAGCGAACACATAAGAAATGTGGGCAAAAATGTCACTAGAGGTGCCCAATCCGGTTAAATATCAGAACCGAACCGATCCGAACATTAAAGCTAAGAGAAAAACAACTTGTCTGGTTTCATTGTATCTACATCCAAACAAACCATAACTGGATAAGAAATAAACTACTATATTTATTTGAGAATCCTTCAAATATTTATTTCAAACCCTATAGCAAAACCTCCATTCGTTTTCTATAGTTTCTTTTCATAATCCGAAAACCAAAAAATCCGAATAGAGACCGGATTGGGCTCCCCCTAAATATCACTGTGGGTAGAGGGAAGGAAGAGGACTTTACCGCGGATGAACGATGGACGTTGTAGACCGAAATCATAATGTCTTGTCCGGCATTGACCTTGTAGTTCCCGGGAAGGATGTCGGGAACTTGAGCTCTTCTAATCAAGACCTACCAGGTAACAAAGACCTATCAGGAAATTCAGTTTATGAAAATTAGAGAGATGAGCTTGATTGCTTACAGGAGGATGAGGGTAGAGACGCATCGACTCGTTTATACAGCGAGTGATGTACTTCAATTCCTTTATGTCCTCATAAGCAGGGTTTCTTCCTGCTAAAACTCTTTCTACTTCTTCTTGTGCTTTCGCCAATGCGGATGAGTTCTATGCACATATATAGAGTTCAAAGAGACAAAAAAATTACTCATCAATGGAAACAGAGAAGCTTCCTTCTAAGTGGCATAGGAAAGTAGAAGCTACCAAAAGATACCTTACTTAGGAGATAAAGTGTCCAAGTGAGGACCGATCCAGTGGTTTCATGACCAGCGACAAGCATTGAGAGAAGATCATCTCGTAACTGCACACTTGACACCTGAAAAACCGCACAATCAAACATCAGCGTGAATTTGCAATAATGAAAGGCCAAGTTTGCTTCTGGGCGAAAGGAAACAAAGTGAAACCTCTTCTCTGCTTGCGAGCAAGAACCGCAGGATACTTGGGTCAGCATCATTTACATACTCCTCGTCATCGATTCTTTCGCCTTCTCTTTCAACAATTTCTTTGCACTTGCTAATGAGGTCTTCAACGGTTTCTCTTATCAAAGTTACAGCCTTTTCAGCTTTCACCTGTCTCGGGATTATCTTACACAATGCATCGATCTGAAAAAAAAACAACCACAGCCTCTAAATGAAGAAGAATCCAAGTGTGCCACAATCAACAAACCAGTTAAAACACACAAAACTTGCCTTCCAATATGGTAGAATATCAGTAGAACGAAGCTCAGCTTCTTTGAGAGCAGTGTAAACAGCTTCAATTACGGGACTATCGGTAGTGAGTGAATCGAAATTGTAGTTAAAAAGCGACAAGCCGATAACGTCGAGAGTTAACTGAGAGAACTTCTCTTCCATGTTCACAGCTCTTCCGTCCTGTGCATAAGGCTGTAGCTTTTCAACAAGCCTCTCTGCACATTTGCAGAATACTCTCTCCACAATCACAGACAAATACCTCTTGTGAAGAGACGGAACCACCGCTCTTCGTCTCGCCTAATATCAAAAATCAGACGTCAATGGTCTCAAATTGGTTCAGAACTAAGCCCCAATAGAGAAGATTATGGTGAGAAATTATCAACCGAGTTTGCCAGAAAACTTGAATCTAACCCGTAATTATAGAACAATCCTGAGTTGCAAGAGATTTAGAGTTACTTATCATACAAGACAGTGACACATTACTTGAAAGATTTCCTCGATTCGAAATTGAGTTTGGAGAAGATGAAATTACCGTCCAAAGAGGTCCTTCGGCGATTGCAAAACCCGAACCGAAAAGGAATTCGGAGACTTCAGCGACTAGCCCTTTAGCGTACTTTGGATAGTTTCTCAAAACGTGTTTCGCAATCGCGGGGTCACTCACCACCACGAAATTCCGAGGACCAGCAGCGAGACGGTAAATGGGTCCGTACTCGTTCATCCATTTGTAGAGTGGTAAGAAGAGAGCTCCTCCGAGAAGTTCCGAGACGTCTTCGAGCTTCGCGCTCGCGATGGGTATTCCCGAATCGTCGTTTTGTCCTGAGGAAAGGGTACGAGTGAGTGATGTGAGCCAATCGGGGCTGACCCATGACTGGGATTTCGATGGGGGGTTGGTCTCGGATTTGGGTTTTGGTTTGGGTTTCTCTATGGAGGATTTGATGGAGAATGAATTGGAGAAGAATTTGGGTTTCGGAGAGGGAAGACGCGTAGACTTTGTAGTGAAGAGAGAAGAAGAAGAAGAAGATGGAGATTGAAGAAAGAGAGAAGAATACTCCATTCTTCTCGTAAATGTTATAGATATATCTCTGTGTTTCAACCCATTGATGAGCTCTTTTCGAAGCTTCGGTGCAGAAATATTTGGCTGTGTGTGTGAGTACGCGGGCCGTTAGGCGTAGATAAGGAAGACGATGAATAAAACGGCTGCGTTTTATTAGTTGGGCCTAACAATACGGCCCGTATTGACTAAAACATTGAAAGGTAAAGGTAAAACCAAAACCAAAACCAATCTGCGTTTAGAGTAGTAAACAAAGAAAATTAAGGAACCTAAATACAAAAGTAAAGTCTCGTTGACGAACAAACTTTCTAACCCAAGTTCCAATTTTCTTCGATCTTAAAAATTATTTTGGAAAGTTCTTTAATTTGGTAGGCAGAGAAGTACGAGGGAAAAGCTTTCCGACACAAGTTTTGTTTTAAAAGTTTGTCGGCGAATTCTAGAAACGATGTTCAATTTCTGGTAATATACCCAACTCCATAATCTTATTTGTGCGACTTTTTTGCTACCTGTTTCGTATGCTCTATTTGTTTTTGTTTTGTCTTTTTTTTGATCGAGATTGTTTTCTGAAGATTAATAGGATTTTTCTATCAATGATATTCGGATACGTGTGTTCAGGACATTAGGTATGTTCGCTGATTAAGGAAATCTGATTGTTGTGTAGCTTTTTAAGTACCTTTTAGTGTAGATATTCTCAGTTGCTGATTTAGGGTTCATAGTTTGCTGATGTTAGATTTAGAATGTTGTGCTGTATAATCTTGCTACTGTTGGTAGTTTCATGTGAGAGTTTTGATGAATCGATGTTCTACATCGTTCCTAACTTGAAATGGTTTTCTGATTTATTGTAAATCTGATGAGAAGAAGTATTGTGTTCTTTTAGGTTAGTAATTTGATAAATTTTTTATTTTTGTGTATGTTTTGCTTACATTAAGGGGATCAAAAGATCAACAAGGGCAATCTCGTCCTCCGGAAGCTTCCTCTTCTTCGCAGCAGGCATGGTACTCGCCAAGCTCATCCCGGCCACAAACATCAGGTCAGATTCCAGCGCATGTTTCACCAGGCGAAGCAGCTGGCATTATCGCCTTCTTGAAAGACAAAAGGTTCGCTCTCTTGTTGTTTTCTTGATGTTTCTCCTGTGTTGTGGTTTTTGTATGCTTTCTTTTCGAATCTTGTATGCTTTTGCTGTAGTGTGGACGAGCTCAGGAAGCTTCTCTCTGACAAAGATGCGTACCAGCAATTTCTGCTCTCTCTCGACCAAGTCAAAATCCAGAACAACGTAAGTCTTGAAAACAGTCTGATTGTTTCTGGATAACGACTATTATTTATAGTTCTAAGAATGTAGCTTCATTGGGTATTATGTATTGGAATTATTCACTGGTGCTCTTTCTAGTCCACACGTAAATATTGTTTGATTTGTACAAAAGGCCTTCATCATGTTATCATCTTTTACATGTCGTCGGTAATTAGACTTTCTGGTTCATTGTTATACTCTTTGGACGTTAAAGCTGGACTAATTGTTTCGGTCTTTGTTTCTGTGCCATCAGATCAAAGATGAGCTCCGCAGAGAAACTTTGCAACTAGCTCGTAAGTTCTCTGTTGTTCATGTCATTAGACGAGAAACATTCTGTTTCATCAAGAAATCTAACATTGTCATGGTTAAATGTAAACAGGGGAGAACTTAGAGAAGGAGCCACAGATAATGGAGCTCAGAAACCAAGTGGGTATCAAGAACCATATTTCCTTGTTCAGTTCACCATGTGTAATTAGCTTTTTGGGTATCTCTTCTTAAGAAACCTTGTGTTACTCGTTTTACAGTGTAGAATTATCCGTACAACCGAGCTAGCAACTGCGCAAGAAAAGCTCAATGAGCTGGAAAGACAAAAAGAAGAGATCCTCAAGTTCTACTCCCCTGGTTCTCTTCTTCAAAGACTTCAAGGTAACTTATACAACTGCAATACCTCATTTTTCTTTACAGTTCTTGTGTCATCACTTCTAAACACCTTTTCTTTGCAGAGGCTATGAATCAGGCAGATGAAGAATCCGAAGCCCTGCAAGGGAAGTTCCTAGAGAAGGAGATTGATACAGCAGCATTTGTGCAGAAATACAAGAAGCTGCGTACTACATATCATCGACGAGCACTGATTCATCTTGCTGCTAAAACCTCAGCCATCGGTTGAAATTATAAAAAGCTTTTGGACATTGAAGTGAAAACACAAACCAAAGTCTTGTTTTGTGTCTTATGACTCTCATCCCATGTGGTTTGTAAAGAAATGGTTTGACACTGACATCAAAATTATGCGTTTTCTTGAATAAATAAATAAATAAAAAGAAAACTACAAAGTCGGAAATCTCTGTAATCTGATCAAAGAAACTACAACAGCAATCTCAGAAAACAAAAAGCCAAAGTCTTATAAGAAGTTTTCTTCAAACAACTTGTGTCTTCCTCCGTGTGTTTTTTTACTCATCGAGCAGGCCAGCTTCCTTGAGTGCGCACTTGTACTCTTCCTCTGAGTTCCAAGACTTGATCTCCTTAACGTGCGCTCCAAAATATTTCTCAATCTTTTCCATCACCTCTATATCCCCCCTATCATCGAGAAGCAGGTTGAACACAGCTCCTGCGATACAAATACACAGTTTATAAATTGATGAGAGAATCAATGTTTAGCTTATGGGCAACACTTGAGAATAAAAGGAATAATCGATTACTCACCTTTACGGCCAAACCGGCCAGCTCTTCCAACTCTGTGAAGGTAGACCTCATAATCTGGCTCCCCGGTTTCAAATTTAGTAGGCATATTATAATTGACAACCAAATTCACCTGCAAGTATTGCATAACCGAGCAAGATGCATTAACTAAGACGAATTTTGGGGGAAAAGAAGACGAAAGAAAAAGGGTCAAAGGATAATATATTACCCGCTGTTGGTCAAAACCTCTTGCAATGACATCAGTTGCAATGAGAACTTGAGTTAAGCAGTCTTTGAACTCCTTCACTATCTTATCTCTGTCCCCTTCTGACATACTACCATGAACACTGGTGACATCGTACCCCATTTCCGCAAGAGCTTTGTGCACTT
Organism: Eutrema heterophyllum; assembly: GCA_002933915.1. Lineage (NCBI taxonomy): Eukaryota > Viridiplantae > Streptophyta > Magnoliopsida > Brassicales > Brassicaceae > Eutrema > Eutrema heterophyllum. The sequence goes on along the minus strand of PKMM01023693.1, from coordinate 37,929 downwards.
TGTTTGCTGACACCTTCGTTCTCACAAATATTATGGTCTGGCCAATATCCCCAAGCTCCATGATCTGATCCTTGATGACTTCAATCTTGTTTTGCTCCTTTGGGCAAACCACTTTATACTGCTTTACTGAGTCCAAAGCCAGATCCTCTCTTTTTACAAACAGTTGGTTGGGGTCCTTGACTGTCCTCCCAACAAAATCTTTGACAGTTTCGTTAAAAGTTGCCGAGAACAGAAGAACCTGTTTAGAAAAAAAGATCAAGAACACAAGCACATAATCAAGTTCACCACAAAGAAAGTAAAAGCAAAAGAGTTTCCTTTAAACTGAGACTAACAGCCATGGAGATAATGAAATAACACAGTCTATAATACAGACTCTGACAGTGAACACAGATTCATCATTGTTTCAACACGGAGATATGTTTTATTATTAGCATAAGGAGCTCTATACAATAAAAAAAACACAGCTGAATTGTTTCTCTTTAATAAGAGCATCTGAGCATTGAAACAAAATGCTCGAGTAGAATATCGTTTGCACCCTAGATATCATGGTAGACATGCCACTAGAAATTCATAGTCATCCTAATTATAATTCAAGAATCATGACTAAATCAAAACATACCTGGAAAGTGGGATTAACTCTCTCAATGTCCTTCATTATCCTCAAGGAATCATCCCTAAAGCCGTCCTGCAACAGCAGTGAAATCGCAATTATCAACATATGAAGGGAAAATATGGTCACAGAAGTCAATCATCAAAGTTGAGAGATTAACAAGGCCGATCAAAACAGAAACAAAGAGCATACCGTAGCAAGCATATGGTCAGCCTCATCAAAAACCAGAATCTTCAAATGATTTAGACCAAGTTTCTTGAACGCCATCCACTTTTTAAGTGTCCCAGGGGTGCCAATCACAACTTGGGCAGAAACAGGTTCTCGTCTCGTAATCGGTACACCTCTCGTCTTCTCTGGGACAGCAACTTCAGCAGTGATCCCAGTAAACTTCCCCATCTTCTGAAGAACTTCCATATTCTGTCATTCATTTCAACCATCCATACATGAATTAAGCTCTTAACATGTTTTCCCAATTCAAAAAGCAAATACTCTCAGATCATTAATCAATAGAGTAAGTAAACTAACCTGGTTTGCTAATTCTCTGGTGGGGCAAATGCAAAGGGCTTGAGGCTCTCTCAGATTCGGGTCAACCCGACTCAGCATTCCAAGAACGAAACAGGTCGTCTTGCCAGATCCGTTATGCGCCTGAGCAATCAGATGCTTGTGAGGCGGCGTCATTATCATGGGTAAACTGATTGCTTGGATCTTGCTTGGCTTCTCAAATTTCATCTCTACATACAAGCCTTTCATCAACTCAGGCGATAAGTTTAAATCCTCAAATCTGCTTGCCGATGTATATGGTGTGTCACCGGAAGTAACCTACAAAGAGTGCGAAAAAAAATCAAAATCATCCAAACAAATCTGAAAAACAAATAATCCTAGACTGATATTGGGATCATCTAAGAACTACTTTGCATCAACCGATTCATAAGAACCTAATTTTTTCCAGTAAAACCCAGATCTAACACAATCGCATTTCACTAAGAACTACTTTGCATCAACCGGTTCATAAAAGCCTAATTCTTTCCGGTAAAACCCAGATCTAAGCTCGACTGGCAGGAATTAACACAATCGCAATTCACTAAACAGAAGAAATCTAGCAACGGAAAGAAGAAAGAAAGGGATAGTAGTAATACCGCTTTGATGTTGGAATCTTCGGGTTCGTCAAGCACAGATTCATGTTTCTCATCCTCCTTAATACTCAAAGAATTGAGCTCCGAGACTGCGTTTGCTTCCTCTTCATCGTCATCCTCAACATCGCCCCACTTTTTCTTCTCCGTCGTCGTGGGCTCTGTCTTATCGACGGCGATCGATGTTTCTGCGGAGGATGAAGATGACTCAGCGGCGGGGACTTTCTCTACAGTATCCGCCATTCTGTAGCCAGACCCAAAAAAATAAACAAAAATCGACAAACGAAAAAAGAAAAACTTCCATTATTCCGTGAAAGAGCTGAGATTCTGAGAGAAGCAAAAACCTGTACTGTATGGAATCCGCGAATGAGAGTAAGAATCAGAGAGAAGGAAGACCACGAACAAGAGAAATCGTGTTGATCTATTTGTGGGGGAACAAAAAGAAAAACCCCAATAAATATCAATTCGGTCGACTTTATTTTCAAGCTATAATATACAAAGGGAAATAACCGACTCTACCCAAAATTTCTTTTTTCTTTGGTTTTTACAATTTGGGCCGGTTTATCTTTTTCTTTTCCATAACAATTCTGTTTGCTGTCCAACTAAACTTTTCTAAAAAGCCATCAATATACTACTAAATCACTTTGGGCTATAGCTTACGAGAAGCCCATTTCGAAGCGGTTTAAGAACTCACACTTATTTAGTGGGGGAAATAAAAAATGTAATGATGGTCGACAAGCGAAGACCACTTGAGCTAGAGATGCATGTCATTGTTTTTGTTTATTTAATTTTAACTAAGGTAAAATTAAATTATGATGTTAAATATATTTTCTTAAGTTATATTTATTTTTAGTGAACCAAAGAAGCAAAAGAAAAAGTTATAAATGTATCAATCAGCCGTCTAAGCGACCATCTCGACACAAAACTCGTCGGTTTTTCTGTTGATTGATCGTTTAACCAATTTAATCAAAATCAGAATGATTTGTTTTTTAGTTTACAAAAGAATCAGCTCATTAATTCGTGTTTATAGGCAATGTATAGCCAAAATTTGTATCAAAATCGGCCATTTTCTCTTATTTGGTGCTGGGCCTTCTATCAAGTAGAAAAAGTCCCTTTTGGGGTTTAAAATTTCTAAGCTTTTGAATATAATATTCAAACAAAGGTTTAACTGTTTGTTTTGGGGGGATTTCTTGGACTATATGCACAAGAAGTAAGAAAAGAACCATGATGGCTTAAAGCACGATATAAGAAGGAAAAAAAAACAAAAAAAACATGATCGCTTGACCACAATCTTTGAGGGGAAAAAAAAAAAGCACAATCTTTGAGGTGCAAAGTGGATGCCACATAACCTGAGACATTATCACAACAACAACAAAAAGTTGGTGGAGGTCACACCTTGTTATAATGATATTTTTGCAAATATTCAACTTTGTTTTCCTCAAACATATCATCTCTTACCAAGAACCTATATACATTGCCTCCAACGGTTCCACAAGAACCAAATTAGATACAGTACAGATGATCTCTCAATGCCCCGTCTGCTTGTCAATATAACTACCCTCTAAAGTTCAAACCAAACAATCGATCGATTTGAATCTCAAATCGAATAAAGGAAGACTTTGTTGCATTTCCCACGGGCCCAATGGAAACCTCGCCATGACGGAAGTTTTGGTTCGAACCCCGGATGTAAAAGTATTGTTGCCCATGGTCCAAGACCAATGACCAAAGAGATTGGCCTCACATACAGTTAGGCCTGGGCATTTTGGGAAGGGTAACCCGTCCCGTACCGTTCCCGTCCCAATTTTCCCGAATTTTTTGGGAAAGGGAAATTGTAATTTCCCGTTTGGATCCGAAAATAATATTCAAATGGGTAAGGGAAAGGATAGGGAAGGAAGCGGGATTACCCGAACTTCCCATTGGGTAGTTACAAGAAGTGAAATTTTATGGGTTTTGGACTTTTGGTTATTGGTTAATGCAAAAACCATGTAATGATGTTCGTATGTAATGATGTTTTTTTTTTGTTATATGGGAAATGATGATTATCAGTTTTTAATTAACTATAGAGATCTTGTTTTTAATATAATCTGTCAAAAGTATGAGTGGTTAACAAACAACAACTTTTAATAACCGAATTACACAAACCCTTACCCGTTCCTTTCCCGTCCCTTACCCGATTTAATTTCACTTTGGGTATGTATTGGGTAGTATATTTTTTTCCTGAATTTTCCGTTCCCGTCCCTTACCCGTAATTTCCCGTTCCGTTATTTTATGGGAATAGTTTGGATAGTATTTACAGATTCCCGAACTTCTCGTTCCCGTCCCTTATCCGTAATTTCCCGTCCCGATTCCCGAAATGCCCAGGGCTACATACAGTTTCCACCAACTCTATTGCACTAACAAATGCTTTTTCTTTATCTTAAACATAAGCATCATGAGAATAGTTATCTTTGTATGACATGCATCATATTCTTAACTCCATTTTCTTCGCCACTAATAACTCTCTATCTACCCCTCTCTCTCCCTCTCTCTTTCTCTGTCCTAACGGTCTGATTGCAATAGACAAGAAGAAAAAGGAATGCAAGAGATGGGAGTTTCAGGGTTTAGAGTTCTTCTCTTGGTTTCTTGTTTCTTCAGCAAATCCAGAGGAGCCATTGTTCCTGCACTCATCATGTTCGGTGACTCCATTGTTGACGTTGGCAATAACAATAACTTACTCAGCATTGTTAAATCAAACTTCCCTCCTTACGGCAGAGACTTCATCAACCAAAGACCCACCGGAAGATTCTGCAACGGAAAACTCGCTGTAGATTTCTCAGGTGAACTTTTTTTTTTATATAAAACCACATCTCTCTCTCTCTCTTCCTCTCTCGCCTTCATATGCTTTCTCTCTCCCTAATCTAATTGATTTTTATCTTCCTACTCGTGTCTAGCTGAGTACCTTGGCTTCTCTTCATACCCACCTGCATTCCTAAGCCGAGAAGCAAGCAACGAGAATCTCCTGATCGGTGCCAACTTTGCATCAGCTTCTTCAGGATACTATGATGCCACATCTGTTCCATTTGTAAGAGAAACAACACAGTAAAACATCAACACACACATGCCCAAGAAATGATCCACAAGGCTTTGCTCTTCCTTTTGCAGGGTGCGATCTCCTTAACACGACAGCTGAACTATTACAGGGCGTATCAAAACAGAGTGACGAGCATGATTGGGAGGGAGAAAGCACGCGGGCTGTTCTCTAAAGCTATCCACATTTTGAGCGCGGGATCTAGCGACTTTCTTCAGAACTATTACGTCAATCCTCTGCTCAACATCCTAAATACACCTGATCAATTCTCAGATATTCTCATGAGATCCTACTCACACTTCATCCAGGTACTTTCAAGTTTAGTAACATACTTTAGAACCTAATATTCTTAACAAGGCAACTGTATGAACGTGCAAATTTACAAGAAACAAACAACTCGTTCAGTTATTTACCCTTTTTGTGTGTCAACAAGAATTATACTGTCGCTTGTAACAGAATCTGTATGAACTAGGAGCAAGAAGAATCGGAGTGATATCACTACCGCCAATGGGTTGCCTGCCTGCAGCTATCACTCTTTTCGGTTCAGGAAACAAGAGTTGTGTCGAGAAGCTGAATAATGATGCTGTCATGTTCAACACCAAACTTGAGACCACAACCCAGATATTGATGAACAGACACTCAGGCCTCAAGCTCGTTGCCTTTAATGCCTACCAACCTCTCCTGGACATCATCACCAACCCATATGACAATGGTATGCCCCTGCATACGCAACTTTAAATACTTATTCAACTTAAAACCGTGATACCGTTAAATATTCAGAGGAAGAACTTCTCAGATAACTAATCTTATTAGCAACTAACAAGATACCATTAACATTTTTAATTATATAAACTGTTTCTAATTACAGGATTCTTTGAAACAAAAAGGGCATGCTGTGGAACAGGAACAATAGAGACATCGTTCCTTTGCAATTCTCTATCCCTAGGAACGTGTTCAAATGCCACAGGATATGTGTTTTGGGATGGATTTCATCCCACAGAGGCTGTGAACGAGCTGTTGGCTGGTCAACTATTGGGTCAAGGGATTTCTCTAATCTCTTGAATTGAATTCCATCTCGATTGGATTGAATTCAAATTGTATACCTACAAATAGCTACCATTATGTCTCTCTCTCTCTCTCTCTCTCTCTATATATATATATATATATATATATGTGTGTGTGTGAGACGATTTATCTAACTTTCATAAACTAAAAAATAAGAAAGACAAGAGAGAGAGTGTGTGTGTGTGTGTGTGTGTGTGTGTGTGTGTATGTGTGTGTATGTGTAAATGTAGAAACTACCGATCTGGTCTGTGTGATGGGTCTATAGGTCCAAGCTTTGTTAGAGAAGATCACGATCTTTGGTAATTTGTGTTTTTAATTTATCTCTGGAGCATTTCTAAGGTTGATTGCAGCTATAAATATGTCAAAGTTTACTGATATGTGAACATCATAAAACATTCAGGCCAGGTTAAACATGTATAAGGTTTGAGTAGTTTCCATATCAGCTTAGTTGATAATCACATACCACCTACCAAGAAGTACCAAGTTCCCAATATCTTAAGAAAAACCAAACAAACTATTTGCACCATCCCGAGTGATATAACTGACGAGCAATATACATTGAATAGAATAAGGGATAAAAGGTCTAGCTGCGTCACAGGATAAGTACCTGGTCACAGGATAAGTACCTGGTCGAGGTCTCTAGGAGAGTTCAAATCCTGCATTTGAAGTAATCGCGTACAATAGTTTCTCCCTCATAGTGCTTGCTCGTTTATACGTCGGAAGCTGAAGCCATCCACAGAGAAAGATTAAACAAAACAGGTACATGAATCTTCGCAAGTAGACAACAGAACAATTGAAACTCCACCTTAAGAGTATTGTAGCACGTAGAAGCAGATGGAAGCCTTTCTACATCTTGTCCTCCAATAGTAGCCCAAAGAGAGGCATCACAAGAAACCTTCAGAAGATGTAAAAGCACAAATGTAAGGAAAAAAATACCTAACAGAAAAATTCACATAAATTTTTAAGAAGCTAAAGTTCAAAAACGAACTTTATGGATGATGAAGGTTGGCTGCAAGTATTTGAAACCAAGGAGTGGTGCCCGAGAACAACTAGTCACAAATTTGAGAAGCATGCAACGTTCACTAGGTTCAAACCCTTTCATGACCTGAGACAGGATGCCCAGAGAGAAATTAAACAAACAACGCAAAAAGTGTATGTATGACACAAATCGGCAGACAGATTAGGGAGAAAAATAAGAGATCAGGGCTCCTGAATTTGAGTCATTACCTCCCAGAAGATTTTGATTGTTCGACTGCTATCAGTGTAACCACCAGTGTATTTTGTATTCCTTCTTAGGTCATCAACATCAATGTCATGGTTTCCTCCAGAGAGTAACTGCACAAAGTTATTTTTGTAAGACAGTAGCTTTGTACAATAGAAAAATTCTAGAAATCATTACACTAAAGTTGCATACCTGGTTAAATTCATGGGCGTTGAATAGTTTCAGCCAAGCAGGAGATATAAGGTCGGTCAATCCTCTGTAAAATGCATTTGAAAAGGGGACAATCTGCATTCAAGACATAGGACAACATGATTACCTCATTAGTAAATATTTTTTGCAGGATGATTGACCTTAGAATAAACGGGAAAAAAAGAGACGAGACCTGCCGGTTGAGTTTATAGTCCGCCATTGCATGAATATATTGCATTTTGTTCTCATTCGTAACTGAAATATCCTTCCCACCGGGTTTGAGCTCAATTATGCTCATTTTCCCACAAAACTCTTCAGTGACTGTGAAATCCAGACAGAGTTCCTTCAAATCACCATCATATTGCTGCATACAAACAAGAGCCTCGATCTCAGAAACCCTCTCTTGTGATACTTACACAAGATTGAATTTTGACATATGCGGTGATAGATTTATCACCTGTGATGGTTTTTACCTTGATATACATAAGGTTCCTGTAGAGCTCCGGATCAAGCCCTGATAGTTCATCAATAAAGCTATAACGTCCCAATAGCTTCTGGATGAAAACGTGTGAAAAGGAGTAATCCAGAAGTATTCCCTCGTATAGAGCTTTTCCAACAATTCTTCCAAGAAACTCAATCATCTGAATCCCGTTCTCAAGGTGCCGAGCAGATGGGCTAGGAACAAGCAACCTATCTGAAGTAGTGGTTTGCGAGAATAACCCATACCTTGTGGAAAAGAATAAAATGGGCATGTCAATAAAGACAAAACTTAACCCATTGGACAAGTAACGCCATACACTAGAATAAAGTACACATACAGAAGAGCTTACTCGGTAGCAAAAGCTGCTTTTGTTATGTCAGTCAAAAACTCTTTTGAAAGCCCACCATAGTCTAGGCCAGCCTCGGGAAGGCCAGACTCATTCACAAACGAGACGTGGATGGAAGATTTTAGCCGGCTACCAATAGAATTCAGTTGTTGAAATCCATCCTCAACCACATGACCTCGACGAACGACTATCTCTATTGACCTCGCACCAGGTGCATCCACTTCACCCGCCATTTTCCTTGAAGCTTTATCCATGCTTATAAACTCTCTAAACACATGGACCCTGCAGGGATAACAAAACATATAAATAAACACTATTCAACAGATAAAGAAAAGTGAGGAGACAGGTAATAGTTAGTTAGAAGTTATTGTAGCACAAAAAAGACATGGAAAGGCTATAGAGGGTAATTAATGTAAAAGTACCTTTCCTCAAATGGAAAGACATGCGGAGTAATTGTTATAACAGAACCCATGCTTGGAGACGTAAAAACATCACTGGCAGGTAAAACCTCATGAGTTCTTGCAGCAAATGCAATTGGAGGTCTACTAGTTCTACCAGGTGAGAGCCACAAGGCAGAAGGACAAAAAGGGTGCCTGCAATCTCTTTCATACAATAAATGCAAACATCTGATAGCAGTATCCATCAATTGTCTATTCTCAGGACCTGTGCCTCGCAACAATCCATTGTACACGAGTGTGTTAAGCATTGACGCAATTCTGCGTTGTTTTTCTAGCATAAAGGGAACCTATATCATGCCAAAACAAACCTCTAGTAAATATCAGACTAATAAAATATAAACTGCAGGAAAACATGTTGTGTACTTACCTGCTTTTCATAAAATTGTATGTCATCAAGAACAACGAGTAAATGCGCATAGGTTGCACAAAATAGATGAAGTAGGCATGCCACATCTTTGGAGATACCTACAGGACCACCCCTCAGAGTTTCCACATCCCACACATCATCAGTTGACCCTTTAACCTGGCTTGATCCTGGTTGATCACTAGCACACTCCACACGTTCCCGCGGTCCCGGTGATTTACCAGAAAACTTGTTTAGCACATTCACCCACTTGTTGAATCCGTCATTCTTAAGATGTTTCAGTTTGTTCTCAGAAGAACTTCTTGTATTCCATGAAGTTTTAACAGGTCCATGAGATGAATTGTCAGCAGTGCAACCATTTTCAGGGAGTAGGACACTCTCTAGAGAGCTCCACAAAGAGACAACGTATCCAGGACAGAAGGACAACATGTTAAGGACAGGCAAAGGCCCTACAACAGGATTCAGCACGCAGAAGATTCTCAACATGCACGAATAGAATCGTGCAATATCAAACAGTTCTAGTGTTTCTGATCCTTTCTTACTACTCGCCGATGCATCTTTATCTACTATAACACGAATATCTTTCCCAGAAGCTGCCAACAGTTTTGCGAGATGCCATTGTTGACACACTGGTCGAAGCAATTCCAAAAACGATATCTTCACAGAATTTTCTCCTTTCCCAGTCTCATCTGATGTGGCCTCAAAATCAAGATGACTATCCTGAATTCCAACATTTTCAACCCAAGACAAGAGATTCTCGGCAAGAGTCACAATAACATGAACGTACAAGACATAAAACATCTCTGGATTGGATTCTTGTGGGTCCATAAAATCGGTTTCACTAACTGATACCAGGGATATGATGTTCCCAATAGCCCATCCAACAGAAGGAATCTCCATGGTACAACTTTGCTTCTCTGAATGCTCTATTTCCGATATTCTGGTCAAGATTTTGTCCCTTAAAATCTGCTGTCACCTGCCACACTTTAATAAGTCCTTCGATTGTTTGGAAAAACGCAACCAGTTAATCCAAAAAGGTAACAGAGATTTAAAACAAGTCAACCCATTCTCTCTACATTCTATTTTGAGACATTGACAAGAAATTAATTGGTCTAAGAAATTTGTTATGATTTTTACCATTATAGTGTGAAAGCTTGGCATTAGTATGCTCTTGTGCTTCAGTGCACGTATGAGAGCGCTTGGCAGACAGCAAACAAGTCGAGGAATCGTCAGTATTAGAGAAACATATTCTTCAACAGCCAAATTCGTGTCTGGTTGATTGTCATCAACAAAAGCAGGCTGTCTCGCATGGAATGGTCGTAGGGCCAAAGTTACTGCACTTGTTGTAATCAATAGTCTCTCATCTGTATGTTTGGTTAATGTCTTGATATATCTTCTAACTGCTGTGTAATATCCACTTTTACAGCTCCCAATAAACTGAATGATCATCTTTCCAGCTGTTTCTGCATCTTTAAAATTGTCCTTTGTAACGATCTTCCAGCTTTTGGGATCAGTTAAAACAATAAGGATACGTAATACAAGGGCATTGACACCAAGAACATCTTTTATCCTTTCCTGTGAATAACTAGACTCCATGAGAAGGAAAGAGCAGAGAGAAACCAGCCTTCGTGTTTGACAGGCCCATGTTTTACTCTCTTCTAATGTACCAACTGCAAGTGAACAAAAATTGTACCCCTGATCTGCAAAAGACAATAGCAGTATCCACTTAAGTAAGATTTATTTCTGTTCTGATTTGCATGTTCAGCGAATGCAGAAAAACAATCATACCATTAGAGTTGATGCTCTCCAATAGAATCGTAAAGCAAGTTTGCATGCAGAGTATATCTCTTGCCTGCATCTTTTGATGTTGGACAGACAAAGATCTGATAAAGAAGAGAAAAGGTCTCAATACTCTGCTTGAAACCCAACTTTTAGTCAGTGTATCAGAACGGCAACTCAGTGAATTCTCCCACTCCTCTCGGAGCTCTATAGCTGCCATCTTTCTCACAATGTATGACCTCCAAACTCTCTACAAGTATTGGAAAATGGTGTAAGTTTATGCATCCGTCTATGTAGCTGAGATAAAGTCCCATTAAACCACAAATGACATCCATAGGATTCCAACTCAGAATAATTCTAACAATGTACTGGAAACGATGACAGCAAGCTTAGCCACTTATTCCAATACGAATAACCATAAAAATGCTGATGGTAGAACATAACTACACAAAACATTCTCTCAGAGACAAATAAAGAGATTTTTTAACCACTGCTGCTGGATGTTTAGAGAGATTCAGAACGGTAACACACGGGGTAATTTCTGTTCACCACTTCAAGCCAAAGTCAACAGATAGAAGTACCTGAATAAAAAGTGCTGCAGCATTAGCCCGTCTCGTATAACTGCGTAGCTCCCTCTCTTGTGACACTTTAGCTAGCAAAGCATCCCTTGATATTTCCCCACTACTGGCGCCTCTGAGGGACACCTGATGAGAGTTCGTTTTAACAATCACAGGTTCATCATCATGCACCAATTAAGGACATTTATTCAAAACTTCGATCACCAAATTTTTCAAAGCGAGCCAAAAGATATTTCAGTTCTGTATTCCTAAGTTTCCATGAAACTAAATGATTCCCTTTGGAAGCTCATTGTAATCTGATTCCAAACTGAGGCATCCGAAATCTGAGTGCTATAATAATTAAGAACCCTAAGTTTCCCGACGAAAAGTGATAATTTAACATCGAGAAAGTTATCAGATAGACCCACAAATTTTCGAACCAAAACCAAAATTCAGTGCGAACAAAAAGAAGTGAGAGTTGGGATCGAATTCGAAAGCGACCCGAAAGGGAAACATAATCGATATTCAGAATCTCTCTCGTGAAAAAAAAATGATCAGAACACAGCATCCAAAAATGGTTTTAAGTTCAACAGTAGCGGAAGAATAAGAAGAAAGAGGTACCTTGTGCTTGCGATTGAGGTCCATTGGAGGCTAATATTTGTCTCCAATCTTCTTCTTCGTGTTTTCGTATTGGCTTGGGTTGACGTCAAGGATCGAAGCCACTTCGTTGAACACGAACCAGTTCTTTATGACGTCAGCTTAAAAAAAAACATATAATAATTTGTTTGTTTGTTTTATTTTATTTAAATGTTTTGGCCCTTGAGGTAGTATTACTCTTTAAATTTTCTGATAATAAATCTGTTTTTTTTATAAAGCAAGATAAATCTCTATATAATATATTATATTATTTAAGAAACATTTTAAAAAATGAAGTTATTACATATTATGTCATTGTAAATAAGAAAAGATAATTAAAATAGGAAATGATATAATTGTCATTTAAAATTATTGATGAAAATATAGAAATTATTTATTTATTATTAAAGAGGTTATTTACTATTTAGTTTTTTAATTATTTTTAATATTATCTATTTTTAAATAATAATCAATTCATATATATATTCAAATAAAAAATCTATTCGAAATCTTGCTATATATTTTACTATAATTTAATATATTTTATTTGAATATATATCAAAATAAAAGTTAAAAAAGATTTTACTAATTTTATAAAAAGTTAGACACAATAAAATTGATTTTTTTAAGAGTTCATGAACTAACCACAAACTAGAGTCATTAAATTTAAATAGTGCATATTAAAGTTATGTTTTCAAAATTATAGGTTTTGCGGGTTAACCCGAATAATATTTTAGCTCATTGCAAAACAAGTTAAATAAACAAATTATTCCGTTTGACAACTCTAAACTAACATTAATTAAAAAAATATGAATCAACAAGATTTAGTTATTTTACTTTGTGATTTTGTTTTCGTTGGAATCGATTTACCTTTTTATACGACTAGAATAGTTTTTAGGTTTCTCTATTTGAGTCAAATTCACTATTTTGGGCAAAAATAATACGTCAGTACACAATTATCATACCATACTGGTGACAGTCACTTATACGAATCCAATAACGCATTTTTGTGATTTCTATGTAGCTAGAAAACAAGAAACACAAAGAAAAAGCTCATACAATCAAAAGCAGTCCACAACCACAAGTTCTCCTTCTGTAGTCTATTCCTTGAGAATGATCCTCGATCTTACCACTTAAGGGGTACATAAACACGGGCATTCCACATTCAAAACATGCACGAGGACTTACTGTGTTTATCAAAGTTGTGTTCATATAAAGTACGAGCCAATGAAGTCGCAACTGCTAAAAAGGCAAGGACGTTGGGTGAAAGCACACTACTCTAAATGTGTTGATCTTTCATCACAAGAGACACTTTCGGAGCAACCAAATTCTGCATTTGGAAATGGAACTCTAATTAAGTAGGTCAAGAACCCGTTCCATAGGTCTATAATTGAAGCAAACGGGACAGTCGATAACATCCGGATCCAGCAGCGTCGCCGTGCGTTTCTTCTTCCCCTCAGTATCACCGGAAGATACGCTCGTCGAAGCGCTGTTGTTCAATCCACTTCCGTCCTCAGAGAAACCCGCCATTTCGAGGGAAATATCAGAGGCAAATGATGCTCGTTATCAAAATCCAATCTGATGAACCCTATTCCAGCTCTGTTTCTCTCGAGCTAAGACAAAGCTCTCCACCTGGAAACCGTCCGTCTACAAAGAAGAAGCTTTTAGCAAATTACGAAACCAAATTTGGTTCGACTTCATCTCCACTGGTTCTTCTATTTGGAACACTTTTTGGGTTTCAAATTTTGGTCTTTGCTAAACATTTATTATTGGGCTACTGGGCTTTCGGACTTGTAAAACATTTTACTTCATCATCTGATACGTCCATTACAAACAACATTTTTTTATATATTACCAAAAAAACAAGAACAGGGATGGCATTAGAATATCGGGTTGTGATTTTTTCCAAAAGATAGAACAGTCAAGAACACTTTTTCAAACTCCTTAAGCACAAACATATGGCTATTAAGAGCATCAGGTTGATGAGAGATGATGTAGTAGCTTCTTTATGATCCTAAGAAGTCTTCCGGTTGATGCATATATACATCTTGTAGTCAGGGCACATGTATGAAGGAACACGCATATAACGCTCATCCGGTGGTTCACCGCTCACTTCGCCAACTTGTTTTAGACTTTATTCAAAACGAAAGTGATCACACTTAGATGAGTATAGGTCTAAGATGTAGGAGAACTCCCGTGTTCTTGGGACCATAGGTCTAATACAGCTAGCAGAGATTATTCGACCTTGTGGCGTGGTGAAACACTCGACAACCACAAGTTCTCCTCCTTCTTCTGTAGTCTGTTCCTTGAGAACTACCCTCTCACCACTTAAGAGGTATATATAAACACGGGCATTCCACATTCAAACGTGCATGAGTACTTACAGTGTTTAGTACCGCTGTGTTCATTTAGTAAATCCTTGTACGAGCCAGCAAAGTTGCATCCGCTAAAAGGGCAAGGACATTGGGTGAAATCGCACTGCTCTAAATGTCTTGATCTTTCATCATAAGTGATATTCTTGGGGCATCCAAATTCTGCATTTGGACATGGAACTTTAAGGTGTTGAAAAACCTGCTCCATAGCTCTATTGCGGGAACCAATGTGTAAAGAGCATGTTGCACATTTCTGCCTCAACTTTAGATGGCAAGTAGAGCATGTTACATGACCATTATCGCACTGAATGCCAAAAGAGTTGAATGATCAAATATTATTAATTGTTTGTTCAATAAAAACAAAAGATCAACCAAGAGTATTCATGAAAAGTAAGCGACATGTCAAAGATATACGCATGGCTTTTACATATTGATTAACTTTCAGTCCATTCAGATCGAACATATAACATGAGCAAGAAAATATTGAAAATGAAAAATTGGATGGTATGTCACACTAGATAAGCCAACATAACATGAGCAAGAAAATACTGGAAATGAAAAACTGGATATGGTATGTCACACTAAATAAGCCAAAATACAAGCTTAGAACAAAAAAATCTCAACTGCTGATTAAAGTGATTCATAGAATGCACAATCATCCATTAAGTATGGTGATTTCTCCCTAAATGTTACTCCACATAGTATTTTACAATTTCCATGTGATGTATAATCTCAGTCCCTGAGAATCAATAGAGTAAACGACCATGTTTCCAAGTTATTTTTTTTATTATCCATTTCATGCAAAATTTCCTCTTCTTAACATATCAAACGCTGTGAAATTCTCTGAAAACATTGAATACAACTAGATATTATGAGAGGAGGGCTACATTTCAGGTAATACAGATGAAAAATGTAACCTGGAAAATGGGAATGGTCAGAGTATTGAAGCAAACGAGACAGTCGATAACATCCAGATTCGGCAGCTTCGCCGTGCGTTTCTTCTTCCCCTCGGTATCACCGGTCGATGCCGAAGTACGTTGACTCTTCTGCGAAGCGCTGTTGTTCAATCCACTTCCGTCCCCGGAGAAACCTGCTATTTCGAGAGAAATATCAGAGACAAATGATGCTCACCTCTGTTTCTCTCGAGCTAACTGATGCGGCTAAGACGAAGCTCTACCCCTAGAAACCCTAGCTGATTGCATATGTGGAATCGTAACTACAAAAAGAAGAAGCTTTTGGAAAATTATTATACGGATTGAACCAAATTTGATTCGACTCCAACTCCACTGGTTCCATTTGGGCATTTTTTGGGTTTCAAATTTGGGTCTATACTTAACATGTGTTATTGGGCTACTTAGCTACTGGACTTGTAAAACATTTTATTTCCTCTTCTGCTTTTAATTTGAAAACCCATTATCTATAACAAAAAAAAAAAACAAAAAGTCGGAAACGTAGGACGCTAAAGATAAACAAAATTCTATATTCGACGTTGTACGCAAAATTCTCCAACAATATGGATCAGATGATTATAGATTTCTTCCTACATCAATAGAAATTGATGAACGAATTGAAGTTGAGTTAGAGGTGATCAAAACCTTGGCAAAATGCAATTATTATTTCAAAATGATAATATACGAAAGTGCATGTTTTTGAAGCGTCATTTTAAAGACGAAGATGATCATCAATTTTGTAGCGCGTGTTTGAAATTTTTTCGGTTTAGTTATATAACTCTCTTTTGCTTTCCTTGAACTAACACATTGGTTTCCGACCCGAATAGATTATGAGTCGCTAGTCTCATAAAAAAAAATTTGTTAAAGAAAAGCATAATTCATTATTTATACCCAAAAAACATAGTTCTTTACTTAACATAACAACACAATAACTATATAATCCATTATTTTAGCAGATAAAAAGAAGCATAATTCATTTTTTTTGTGAACAAGCATAATTCAGTATATATTTAGACAAAATGAAAACATAGTTAATGAAAACATAGTTCATCATCTAAAAATAAAATGTACGCACGTTCTACTATCGAGGGGATCTAAGTTTGTCGATATTGATCCTGGCTTCATCTCTGATGTGCAGATGTAGAAAAACAAAAAGAAGAAGAAAAAAAACTCGTGGAAGCAAAAGTAAACAACTCCTGATATTTTTCTTTGATGGGTCCCACAGATGTTTGATTAACATGTTAATAATAAATTAATCAGCAGCTCCTGGGAAGGAAATGACAAATCATGGCTAATCTATATTCTAATCATGGGGAATTCGAATTTCTGAATTAGAAACACGTATATATTACAAAAACGTAGAAAGATTATACAAAAAGCCTTCACTTTCACAGTTATATGGATGCTCCAAAAGAAAGATTTTTAGAAACTCACCTAATGATCTTCATTTATCGTGGTGACTAACGGAAGCTGTGTTTGCTCTAGCTTCGGGAGAAGCCAAGCCATTCGAAGGGTTTAAGACGCTTTCATCATCACCAAACTGTGTTGATTCCTGATCAGGGAATAGCTCGAGCCGCATACAAGGAGCAATGCTATTAACGTGAAGCCATGTCAGTTCCCATAAGCTATCCCCACCTAGCGCACTTCTTTGCAAAAGCACGCCTTTCGCCTTCATCACTAGCAATATGTTCTTGAGAAGCTCTGGCACGGATTCTTGAAGCTTGTCGCTTTTTTTGCCCCTTACTTTCACCTTCATGTATTTCTCCATCCGGGTTAGAACACCGAGCCATAGCTTGCAGAAGGTTGATAACTGAGATAGCTCTTGTAGTAGCTGAAGAAACACTTTGGAGAGAAGTTTGATTCCGAGAAGTAATGTGCCTTCCATGTTTCGGTAGTCTTTCTGTGAACCTGAAGCGATCTCAAGTAAGTCATCTAAAACCGTGAAGATTACTTTGTCAAAGCATTGAGACCACATGCTATGAGCTAGACTGATCCCGTCCACTCCGCCCAAACACTTTTGTAATGACTGTAACGCATGGTTTCGGACATCCTCTCTCTGGTCTAAACACACTTTTCTTAGCCCTTGAACAAGCCTTAACCACATTTCCCCAAAATCTTGTGACATCTTCCCGAAATCTTCTTCTCCCATGTTTTCTTTGGCTGAGCGAGCCCATTTAGCCAAATATTCCAATGAATCTCCCATTAGATCGAGGGCACGGATAGACCGTTCTGATTGTCCCACGCGGGATTCAGCAAACTGTCTTGCAGCATCAACACAGAGTACATAATTGGCTGGAAACAGGTGAGTTCCTTCAGACATAACAAAGGATATGGCATTAAACCCTGCTTCAGAAGCTTCAGGGTGCCGCGCTGTTATGGAGAGTAACGATGTTATTGTTCTCCATCCCGCCTGAGACCTGATGTGATTAGCATTGGCTTTCACAAGACGGCTGACTTCAAGAGCAATATTCTCACAATAGGCATCGGCAACACGTGCATCCAGTTTCAGCACAAGCTGAAGAGATCTCAAAAGCTCGTCAGCTAGGCTTTCTTTATAAGGAAGTAGCCTCTGGCAGATCCGAAGTAGACCAAAAATGGCTTTCTCCACTAAGTTGCAGGGCATCACCGTTGACTGAGCAATAGTAGCTATGTGTTCATAGACGCCTTGCCATAGGAGAACGATCCTGTCTCTGTTGTTAAGAGTGATTGCAATAAGCAATTCCAGGCAGAAAACTGCAGTATCCTCATCCTCTGGAGAACTGTTTCCTTTTTGAGGCCTACCTGCAGCCCAAATGAGAGCACGCGCAAGCTGCAGCAAAGATTCAGCTTGTAGAAACTTGCTTTCGGTGAATATGCTGTCAATGTGACATTTCTGAATTGTTTGGAGTGTTCGTTGATGAGCCGCAAGCTGTTGCTCAGTAGGCTGTGATCTTGGCTCTTCTGTATCAAGTGAAAGAAGCTGACTAAACCTTCCCATCAATCCAGAAGATCTCCTCGGAGTTCCCATTGATTGTAGATGAGCTGAAGATAGGGAATTCGCGAGAGGCTTCCCTTGTCCTTGCTCAGATGAAAGTTCAGATTCATCAGCTGCATCACTGGCTACACGAGCTGGCAGAAGCCCAAGTTTATGCAGCCGTAAGATGCAGTCCAATATGTTCCTCCAACCCGTACGGATATAATCTCCATATTTGTTAGCAATGGTAAAAATTGTGATAGTTGCCATCCTTGCTTTTGCGTCATCACCAAACGCAAGAACCGGTTCATCAACAGATGATGGATTCAACAGAGTTGTGAATTTGCAGAGAGAGACAACCAGATCATCAAGCACATCTTCAAGATGATGACAAGCAGAAATTTTAGCAATAGCCAAGAATCCATCGATGCATGTCTGGTAAACGTCTTCATGTTCTGCATGGTCAAAAACGACTGATACGGCAGCAATAGTTGGACCAGACATGATAGCAAACATATCGTGGTCAAGATAAGCCCTTGAATCAGCCATAATATACGGAGCGGTTTTCTTAGATTTATGCATCAAATCAATCCAACGGCTGGGAGTCATTTCAGGAAAGCCTGAACCTTGTTCTGGAGTAGTTCGGATCTCATTGTTGCAGATGGAGTGATAGAGTTCAGACAAAAATTCTCGAGGAAGATCATTTCCTCCATTGATATGCCTATTATTGCGAATAAAATCTTCTTCTGTCATCTTTTTCTTTACTTGAACGTTGTGCTGATCAGTGTTAAGCATGATAATAGAGTATGA
The DNA here is from genome assembly GCA_002933915.1 of Eutrema heterophyllum. Lineage (NCBI taxonomy): Eukaryota > Viridiplantae > Streptophyta > Magnoliopsida > Brassicales > Brassicaceae > Eutrema > Eutrema heterophyllum. The sequence goes on along the minus strand of PKMM01023693.1, from coordinate 18,940 downwards.
TAACACAAGAGCAGCATCCTTGTTAGCGAGAATCTCAGGAGACTGCATATAGTATCTTTCAGAGAACGCCTCAAGCACTCTCTGAATTTTCTGAGATTCTCCAGGCAACCTGAAAGTTTCCAAGAAGAGTCGGAGTGCAGTATCCAGATTCATGTACTGGAAATCAAAAGTCCCAGCAAATTCATTGAGAACCTGAACACAGAATTCATCATGATTCCCAAGAAAATCCCCAACAAGGTTCTTATCAAGCCCAGCAGTATATCTGAAAAAGCAAGCTACACTCTGGGGATCAAGTTTGTCAGGCAAAAGATGTGTCCCTTGGAGAAACTCTAACCCCTTCTTTGGATCCCTGTTAAAATGATCTGCTCCAATCATTAACCTTCTCTTGATATACTTTCTCCTGCGGACAAATGAAACCCAGTGACTTGGATCACTGTAATTGTCACACTTGACCATCCAGAAGGGTGTGTACTCATCAAGATGGACAGGACCCAAGTCCAAACCAGTCAATCCATTACTTATCCTCTCAGCCATTCCTTGAATAACTGCGATTAAGCCATCAAGAGCAAGAATGTGCATTGCGGACAAAGGACAGTTCACAGGAAATGTGCTCTTTGATAGAAGATTAGATAGCTCCTCAAACACGTTGCTGCAAGTTATATCACAATCGAGGTTGGCATACATCTCCACCATAAAACTCTTCTGCCTACAGAAGTTCACAAGAGCCTCCATAGCAACCTCTTGCTGTGAATACGAGGGCCCATATTTTCCTTGCGCAAGCCTCAGAATCACACAGGAAAAGAATGCCTCAAGCTGCAGTTTGAGTTCAGTACGTAGATGTTGGTACAAATTGAGCACAATGCTGCAAACCATCGAAAGAATAAGGGGGCTCATCGACAAGCCGAATTGCATCAAGTTACGAAATAACTCATCTTGAATTAGGCTTAACAATCTTGGGTGATGGCGGATGGACGATCCACCCAATTCAATGGCTGAGTTGATCAAGTTCAACGCAAACAGAGGCACATCTTCGTCAAATGCTATGGTGTTTGATCGGGCGCCCATCCCAACATGTTCGGCCACATTTAACAAGGAGCATAAAAAGTGAAATATTTCCACCATACTTGGAACTCCGTATGGCTCTGTCATTATATGCAAATCATATGGAGAAGCTGGCTTTCTGCTTCCAGGCCCAACTGGTCCATCATCCATCAAACTTTGAGCACCAGGTGCAAAAGTTGCCAAAGAATTTTCAGTATCATACTCGGAATTAGCATTTCCATCCTCAACTGGTTTACTCACAATGGCATAATCACTGTCTACTCCAGCTTTCTGCGACCATGCAAAACACCATCACTATTGTATATTATATATATGAAACAAGAGAAATAAGCATAACAACCACCATCCGTCGGGAAAATTCTTCCGTATCAAATTAATTATTAACTAGCTGTAGAACTGATGGTCTTCTTTTCCTAGTAGTGCTCTTTGACTCGCGGTAGGAAAGATATATATTTCTATCTGAAAGAAGACAAAAGTCTGCACAATTTTGAAGTCCTAAAGTAGGTTGCAGACGTATATTTAAAGAATAGGCAAATCTATGATTCTCTGTTATTTCGTAGTTCCTCTCCTTTTTGGTTTTCTTATGAGGTGGCAAGTGAAGAAACCTAGCTATTGTCGGATCATGTTATTCTTTAATCTCTTAGCATCCTACAGGTAACTTGTACCCAAATTGACTTGAAATCAACCAGAAAGGAAATAACAAGAACCCAATGTCATACCTCTTGATTGATGCTTCCAGACCTGTTAGCGAGTGTATTTTCTGTTCTGTCAACATCTGGGAGATGTGAGAAGATACACCTCACTAGTTCATGCATGGTGTGGCGAGCTACACGTTGCAATAACTCACCTTTCATTCCTGCTTGGTGGACAACACGAAAACAAGTGTTGACGACAGTGCATACATGCTGGTTGCTTAGCATAACTGATGCTTTGTTTTTCATGCATGCCAGAAGCACCTGAAGTATCTTCATTAGAACAACCTCTTCTGATGCAGGATCTGTCACCTCAAATCGGCAGCTTGTCACAGAATCGACCAGCAAATGCATGGCGTCTTCAATATTTGCAGTATTTTGATCAATTACATTCAAACTTAGGATCTTGTAAACTGATGACAACGCAATGCTGGTTATTGGTGCTCCAGTTTCATCCGACCGTATCACATCTAGCAAAGGCTGAAGATACAGCATGGGACTTATCGTATGCCAAGGCTGGTTCCATGAGAACAACTGTTTTCTAAGAGCTTTGAGTGACTGAATCAACGAGTGTTCTAGTTGATCATCCCCAGACATGTATCGACCTCCCCATCTTACATTTCTTCTCATAACCGCCAAAACAGCAGCAACTTCTGTATCAATCATGCATGCTAAAGTGGTTGTATTGCTTGACTCAGTACTCTCGAAGTCCTCAGGCTCTTCTTCAATGGCCTTGATTCCAGAATGCAACTTTAGGCGACCCATCTAATCTGCTCTAATCTTCGGGTAGAGCCCAAGGCACTTCGATCCTCACGGTCTTCCTGGCAGAATATAAGGCGAATACAGCCAGAGCATATACCCTTCACAGATAGAGGCCAAACTCAATCATTACTGGCAAAAAAAAAAGAAAAAAAAACGAATTAGATTAAAAGTGTTATTTTAAGCAGATAGCAGATTCTTTTTAGAGAGCTTCTGAGGAAAGACAGCCGCATAATCTCTCACATCATACATTCCAGAAATGAACAAAAACTACAACGCTCTCAGAATGAAGCCGCTTTGAATTCAGACACATAAACCACAAGAAGTGTAATTGGTATATTCTGAACCATGCTGATAATTTTAGTCACTTATGTTGCAGATTACCCAAATTCCATTTAGTTTATCGGCAGCAAAGCAACTAAGTCCTAAAATTTTGAGCAAGAATAACTAATTTCTACAAATCCATAAATAGCAAAGTTTTTACGCTGTTAGTCACATCAATAAAACTGTACACCCATCTATAACATCACCAACTTATGCAGTTAAGAGTCACTAATTTAGATGGAATAAGCTTTAATTTAGCTGACCAGTGACAGTGTCATGAAACCAGATAAAAATTCCGAAACTATTTTCAGTTCTTCAGATGAGCAAAATCCCATCAACACCAGCAATGCGAATCAACAACACGAAGAATTCGCTCGAAACTTAGATGAATCTACTTCAAAAAAAACTGAATAAAAAAGAAGGGTAAATTCTGGCTTCAATTCTAGATTCTAGTAATCACCACGGACATCAATGCACGACAAGGGAACGATACAAACAATCGTATACGAAGAAGAAGTTCGAAGAAGTTGAGATCTGTGGATTTACGTACTATGTCTGCAGCGATCCAGAGATCTGTCGACGGGCTCCGACGACGAGAAACAGAAATGTTGTGATTGAGGAAAGCACGATCGGCAAGAAAAAAAAATCTCGGGGAGCAGAGCCGAGGAAAGTAAAAAATTAAAGTAAAAAAGTCAAAGGCAACTGACGCAACCACATCTGAAACGAAGGCAAAGGCACCGTCGACGCTGGAACCATCATTCATTATCTAATTGATCGATTTTATCGTCGCCGACAGGACTCTGGCCAAGGGAGAGGAAAAGGCGTGACAGATGCCGGTTCTAGAATGATAAATCCGGTTTAGTAATTCCGATTTAGTAATGTAATTTCGGTTTAGTAATTCCGGTTAAGAATAAATAATCAAACTTAGTTTGAGCTTTGTTTCGTTTAGTCACTTTCGTCCCTAAATAAATATTTCTATAAACCGATTATTAATAAGAGGGATTTGTTTGCATAATACATTTCTTGAGCCTAATTTTGGTTCTAATTTGTTCCCAACAATCCCGTAACTGAATGAAAAAAGAAGGGTAAATTTTGGCTTCAATTCTAGATTCTAGTAATCACCACGGACATTAATCACGACAAGGGAACGATACAAACAATCGTATACGAAGAAGAAGTTCGAAGAAGTTGAGATCTGTGGATTTACGTACTATTTCTGCAGTGATTCAGAGATCTGTCGACGGGCTCCGACGACGAGAAACAGAAATGTTGTGATTGAGGAAAGCACGATCGGCAAGAAAAATCTCGGGGAACATAAGCCGAGGAAAGAAAAAAAATAGTAAAAGTAAGGGGTGTAATTTACGGAAACACCCCTGTACAACCATAATACTCGTATTTCCAGATAAAATGGTATGTAATTCAATCAATGTATTGATGATACTTTACACCCCCTCAAATATTTGAAGCTCTTTACCTCATGACCCTTAATGGGCCTGTAACAGGCTCATGATTCGATGAAAAACATACTAATTGACATGCAAATGTCGTAATAAATCGATTTTTCATAGACCATCAATATCAAAATTCAGAATCAAAATCATAAGCAGTCGATGGCTAATATCAAAAAAAAAAAAAAAAAAAAAAAAAAAAAAAAAAAACAGACAAAGACTATAGAGCTTTCGTCTGATTTGATGTAAGAGATACTTTTGTGGGTTCGAGCTAAATCTTTTGTCTCATACACTTGCAAACGGTGGAAAACCCTAATCGCATACCCAAGATTTGTCAACAAGCACTTCTCGCGCTTGTGTGGCCGTGAGCTGCTCGTTAACCACCGATTATCTTTCATTATCGGGTTCAACAATATATAGTGTGAGTATGGATTTCAACAAATTCAAACCCTTGTTTGAATGATCAGGTTTTAAAACATGTTTCGTTTTGAGATTATTTGGTGTACGATGTGTTTCATTGTGATGCGTTTTTGATTTATATAGTAAAGTGCATAACTAAAATAAAATGTAACATTGATTTTTAAAACTGCTTACTATTTCTAAGATTTAATTTTATGAATTTTTTTTTGTGTGTATAAGAAATATGAGATTTTGTTGTTATATGAAAATTATTGATGGCTAGAAATAGCAATGTTATTAAAAAATTCGGAAAACCCTAAAAATCTAGAGGTTTTTAGGAGAAACCCCACATAATAATATAGATTTTAGTTTTTGTTTAGTAATTAGTTTCCCCCCAAAATATTAAGAAATCAGTTTTTCCAAAATTTTGATTGGGTAGTCAAAAACCGAAAAACTATTTCAAAAACCAAGAGAATCAAACCTAAATAACATAAGAAAAAAATTGACGGTGGTTATTTGTAAGTTAAACAATTACAAGCTGTTTTTATCTTGTTAAATAAATTTACGAGAAATTCATCAAAGTAACCTCGTTCATAAGAAATATCACTAGACTAACCTCTAGGGAGGGAGGTCTTACTAGAATAATCTAAAATAATTGGTCAATGACCATTTTATCTATATGTTCTATTATATTACGAATATGCCATTTTTTATTTAATTTTGATATATTTATTTTGAAAAAAAAAATAACAAAAGGAATGTTAAAATAAAAAAAGAAACAAAAAAACTGGTTTCCAAAAAAAAAAAACAAACCCTCGCGACAAAACCTAGCGACGGCAACGTTTGGAGAGGCGACGAGATTCCGACCGATTCCGGCCTGATTCCGACGAGGAGTGGCGTGTTTCCGGTAAGCCCCTTCATCCTCTTGCTTCGTTTTACCTTTCGTTTTAGTTCCATGAAGAAGAAGAAGACCCGACGAAGGAGGATGGTTACGGCGAAGGAGTTGGACTTTGGGGGAGGCTTGTCGAGGGTTCCGGCGAGTCTTATGCCTTGGTATCGGTGGCCAATGGGGAAGAATCGGCAGTTGGCGGCGGTCGGCGCCGGTGAAAACCCTAATTTCATAGATTTTGTTTTTGCGGCGGCGAAAGCTAACCCTTTTTTTTTTTTGCAGATAACTTAGTTAGTGTGTGTTTCCGGTCTACTGAGCAAAGATTTTCCGGTGAGAGCAAGGATTTTTCGGTGAGGAAAGTTTGATTTTGTATATATGTTGGTGGTAGATTTATTTGTATATAACGGTAGGTTTGTTTATATATCACGGTAGATTTATTTGCATATCACGGTAGGATTTTCCGGTGAGGAAAGTTTTATTTTGTAACGCTTGATGGTAGATTTATTTGCATATCACGGTAGATTTGTTTTGTTTTTATATCGATGGTTGTTTTGTTATTTGAACTTTGTATATTCAATGATGGTAGATTTGTTATTTGAACTTTGTATATTCAATGATGGTAGATTTGTTTGTACGATATGGAAGATTTGTATGAATTAATTAGTTAATTATTGATGTTTGCAAATTAATTGACGGTAGGTTTGTTTCTACGTATCACGGTAGGTTTGTTTCTATGTATCACGGTAGGTTTGTTATTTGAAATTTGTATATGACGGTAGGTTTGTTTATCTATTACGGTAGATTTGTTATGAATTAGTTAACTATTGATGTTTGCTAATTAATTGATGGTAGATTTATATATCACGATAGGTTTGTTTCTATGTATCACGGTAGATTTGTTTATATTTGACGGTAGGTTTGTTTATATTTGACGGTAGGTTTGTTTCTACGTATCACGATAGGTTTGTTTCTACGTATCACGATAGGTTTGTTTCTACGTATCACGGTAGGTTTGTTTATACGTATCACGGTAGGTTTGTTATTTGAAATTTGTATATGACGGTAGATTTGTTATGAATTAGTTAACTATTGATGTTTGCTAATTAATTGATGGTAGATTTATATATCACGGTAGGTTTGTTTATATTTGACGGTAGGTTTGTTTCTACGTATCACGGTAAGTGTGTTTCTACGTATCACGGTAGTTTGTTTATATTTGGTAAGTGTGTTTCTACGTATCACGGTAGTTTGCTCACGGCCGTGAGCAGCCGTTAACGAGATTCCCACCAATAAAATATACTCTCTTTGTTCTTAAAATTTTGATGTTTTAAGGGTTTTTTTTTGTTTTCAAATAAGTGATATTTTCAATACAAAAAAATATAATTTTGTTTTTAATAAAATAAATCAAATTTGAAAAATAAAGGAGAGCAAAATTGGCTTTCAAAATATAAATTGTGTACGTTGCAGATAACCCAAATTCCATTTAGTTTATCAGCATCAAAGCAACTAAGTCCTAAAATTTTGAGCACGAATAACTAATTCCTGCAAATCCATAAACAACAAAGTTCTTAAACTGTTAGTCACATCAATAAAACTGTATACCCATCTATAACATCACCAACTTATGCAGTTAAGAGTCACTAATTTAGATGGAATAAGCTTAAATATAATTCGGTTGACCAGTGACTGTGTCATGAAACCAAATAAAATTTCCGAAACTATTTTCAGCTCTTCAGATGAGCAAAACCCCATCAACACCAGAGAACTCCAAAGATGTCTCGTTAAATCTCGAAATTTAAGCAAAAAAGACCATTAATGCGAATCAACAACACGAAGAATTCGTTCGAAACTTAGATGAAATTCAAAAAAACTGAATAACAAAGAAGGATAACTTATGACTTCAATTCTAGATTCTAGTAATCATCACGGACATCAATGCACGACGAGGGAAGGATACAAACAATAGTATACGAAGAAGAAGTTCGAAGAAGTTGTGATATGTGGGTTTACTTACTATTTCTGCAGCGATCCAGAGATATGTCGACGGGCTCCGGCGACGAGAAACAGAAATGTTGTGATTGAGGAGGGAATCAAACATGTTGCAGAGATGAAGGCACTCGTTGCACAAAAAAAAGAAGATGAAGGCACTCTCCCAGAGCTTGCACGGCACAAGAGACTACGACACATGAATATCCATGGTTTACAGAGGATTGTAAAAGCTGAAGTTGTGCGTGGAGTGCCTAAGCTCGATAACGAGACATATACTGTCTGCAAAGCATGATGTCAAGGAAAACATATCAAGGTACAACACAAACAAGTCACTGACATCGGCTCGAAAAAGATCCTTAAATGAGTTCATATGGATTTGATGGGACCAATTCAAACAGAGAGTTTATCAGGGAAATAATACATATTTGTATTGTACTCAAGATTCACATGGGTGAGATTTCTGAGAGAGAAATCAAAAGCTGCAGAAAGCTTTATGATTTTAGCACTGCAACTGCAAAATACAAAGAGAAACATTGTTCAGGTTCGAAGTGATCAATGTGGTGAGTTTAAAGTTCAAACATTTTTGCAGTGCCAATGGTATTCAGCATCAGTTCTCAGCTCCTTGAAACCCCCCCCCCCCCAAAGAACGGTGTTGTTGAAAGGAAAAATCAGAACTCTTCAAGAAATGGCCAGAGCTATGATGCACAGAAACAATGTTCCCACAAGATTCTGGGCAGAAGCAATCAACACTTCTTGTTACATAATCAACCGTGTATATGTCAAAGCAGGAACCAAGACGACCCCGTATGAAATATGGAAAGGGAAAACACCGAATCTCAGTTACTTTCATGTCTTCGGATGTGTGTGCTACATTTTGGACACCAAGAACAATTTGGGAAAATTCGTTTCAAGAAGTGAGGAAGGCATCTTCATGGGCTATTCCACTCATAGCATGACATATAGAGTCTACAACAAGAATCTGTGTAGTATTCTGGAATCAGTGAACGTAGTCTTTGATGATCGAAATGGTCCTGGTATTGAAACAGTAACACAAGAAAATCGTATGTCACACAAGTTTTTTCCAGAAAATTATGAAGAAGAATCTGATGACGTTAAGGAGGAAGAACTTAAAAAAGGAGCTCCAAAAAAATTGCAAGTAAATCGCAATCACTCTGCTAGTGATGTAATCGGGGATCTGAATGAAGGGATGAGAACACGAAAAATTCATATTGACTTCAAAGCCATGGCAAAGCTTGCATGTTCTGTGTCGCTTATAGAACCGAAGGATGTCTGGGGCGCAGTGGATGATGAGTTCTGGGTTGGAGCTATACACGAGGAAATGGATGATGAGTTCTGGGTTGTTGTTTAGAATTGCCTGCAAGCTGAATATCAAATTGTTCAAATGGATGTAAGAAGTGCATTCTTGAACGGGATACTTCAGAAGGAAGTATATGTTGCTCAACCCAAAGGATTTGAGGATCCAAATCATCCAGAACATGTGTACAAGCTGAAGAGAGCACTGTACAGATTAAAACAAGCACCGAGAGCTTGGTATGAGAGGTTGACTTCAAGGGAGGAAGTGTCGATAAAACACTCTTTATTCTTGAGGAGAAATCATACATACTAGTGGTACAGATTTACGTGGATGACATCATCTTTGGAAGTACCAGACCTGGACTCGTCAGTCAATTTATCAAAGATATGACTGATGAATTTGAGATGAGCATGTGTGGTGAACTGAACTACTTTCTGGGGCTTCAAGTAAAGCACGATGATGATGGCATTTACGTGTCCCAGAGCACGTACGCGAGGAACTTGATCTCACAGTTCGAGATGCAAACTAGTAAGGAAGCAAGAACACCTATGAGCACTACAACAAAAATGTCTAAGGCTGATGAAGGCATTTATGTGTCCCAGAGCTCTGTTGACGAAAAGCTCCTTTGATGGTAGATTTGTTTATAAGTTGGTAGACTTTACGACCAAACCGTTGACTAACGGTGTATGTTTGACTTTTTGGTAGATTTATTGACATTGATGGTAGATTAATCATACAAAACGGTAGACTTATTTATTTTGGTGGTAGAGTTAATCAGTGTGAATGATTTTATCGTGACGGTAGATTTATTTATTTGACGGTAGATTTTTATTGGCAACGGTAGATTTTTTTTGGGTTGGTTTTATTAACAATTGCGGTAGGTTTAAAACCGTGTAAAATCTTGGTGACTTCGTTTTGTAACAGTGGTAGATTTAATTTTAATGACGGTAGATTTAAAAATTTTGGTAGATTTGTTTGTAATGGTGGTAGATATAAAACGTCTAACATCTCGGTGACTTCGTTTTGAAATGGTGGTAGATTTAATATTAATGATGGTAGATTTAAAATTATTTGGTAGATTTATTGTTAATGGCGGTAGATTTAGCAAATCTTTTGTTATTTACTCAGATAACTTTCAGTTGGTAGACTTATTATTTCGCGTTGTGGTAGTCTTTTAATGACGGTAGATTTATTGACATTATTTGGTGGTAGACATTTGACTTTTTCCAGAATAAGAAATTACGATTTTGCCCTACACTTAATCCTAAATCTACGAAAAAACCAGAGCACCCGTCGATGAGCTGAAGTTCAGAAGAATTTTTTTTGAGAATTTTTGAGATTCCACCATCCACATCTTCTCTCAACCTCTTTTCACACTCTCCGATCTTCTCCACTTCGCTTCTTATTCAAGATCGCGATCTCCCACATATTCTTTAAATTTTTTTTTTCTACCGATTCCACAATTCAATCATGGAGCAAGTCATTTTTGTATGCGGTAATTGGTGTTTTAAGAAAAATAGGTGGGTGTTCGTTGTAGATAAGTCCAAAAGATGTAGAATTGTAGGGGTAGATCGAGAAACCTCTTTTGATGATTTCCTTCAAATGGCGTATGAAGATTTTTGTTTGGATCGTCGGTTTTATGAGCTTCAATTTAGCTATATGTTGTCGAGTGTCGTACGACGAAGTTTACCACTACATACACCTCCTGTATTTGTAGGAAATTCAAGACAATTGAATGGTTTTTTGAAACAATTTGAAAACGAAACGGTTCGTTTATGTGTTGAGATTAAAGAGAATTTTGGGAAGTCGATGGTTGATGAAGACGAGGTTATCGAAGATGTCAAAGCATCTATACCAGAAGGTGATGGTGGACTTGGGAAATCAGTAAAGATCGGGATGAAGAATGAGATGAAGAAGAAGAAAATTTATCTTTGAGATTTGATGGTTGTGAAGATCCCGATGGGGCAAGTTCTGATGGTGATGAGTACGGCGTGAGTGGGAAACGTACGGATGGTGGAAGTTCAGATGATGAAGAAGACTTGCAAAATCTACTACCAAAGAAAAGGGGATCAAACATAATTCCTGATTTTGTGAAGTTAGATATTACTTCACTAGACTTAGTTGTTGGCCAACGTTATGACACGAAAGAGGAGTTGGAGACTCGATTGAAGATTATTTCGGTTGTTTAGAAATCCGACTTCAATGTGGATCATTCGACTCCAAAATTGCTGACGGTTAAGTGTTGGGTGGACGGATGTAAATGGAGGGTTCGTGCTTCAACTGTTGGAGAGGGTACACATTTCTACATTAAGACTTACATTAAAGAGCACACATGTTCAGTGATCGTGCGATCACTCCGTAGCAGACATGCAACCCACGAGATACTAGGCCGTCTATATAAAGACTTCGTAGGAGGTGTTGGGCCGACAGTTTTGCCAAATCATGTGTCCGAATCTCTGACTAAACAATGCGGAATTAAGGTATGTATATCTTCGTTTGGTAGATTTATGTCCGTAGATTTGTGGTTGGTGGTAGATTTATCCTTATGATGTGACGGTAGACTTATGATGTCGTTTACCGACTGTACAAAGAATGGTGACGGTAGACTTATGATGTCGTTTACCGACTGTACAAAGAATGGTCACGGTAGACTTATGATGTCGTTTACCAACTGTTCTCACAGGTCGAATATTGGAAGGCCCATCGTGCTCTAAAGTTTGCGCGACAACTTGCTACGGGGACTTCGGAGGCGGGGTATGAAGAACTTCCATCGTACTTATACATGATTAGACGAGCTAATCCGGGGACACTAATAAAGCTAGAAGTTGACGACGAAGATAGGTTCAAGTTTATGTTCCTCGCATTTGGTGCGAGCATACGTGGGTTCCCCTTTATGAGGAAAGTTGTTGTTGTTGATGGTACGTTTTTGCATGGAAAATACAAAGGTACACTACTACACGCCACAACGCAAGATGAGAGTTTTAATATTTTTCCAATAGCTTTCGCAATTGTTGATACCGAGAATGATGAGTCTTGAGAATGGTTCTTTAGACAACTATACCGTGTTATCCCTGATGATGAAAGACTTGCCATTATTTCGGATAGACATAGAGCGATTGGAAATGCTATAGGGAAGGTTTATCCGTTGGCTAGTCGTGGTATTTGCACATATCATCTGCATAAGAACATTATGTTGAAATTCAGAGGCGCAGAAACTTTCCGACTTGTTAAGAAGGCTGCAACCGCGTATAGGATTCTAGAGTTTAACGACTTCTTTGCGCAGATTCAAGCTGCAAATCCTGCATTGTATGCTTATTTGCAGAAAGCAGATATCAATATGTGGAGTCGTGTTCATTTCCCGGGTGATAGGTACAACTTCACGACTAGCAACATAGCGGAATCGATAAACAAGGTCCTATCTGGTGCAAGAAGTAAGCCAATCGTGCGACTTGTGGATGATATAAGGAGTCTTCTAACGAGGTGGTTTGCTAAAAGACGCGGCAATGCAAAGAATATGCAAACAACTATTACTACTGGTGTCGAGAAGTTGCTTCAGGTAACCCTCTTCTGGCATTAATTTTTTCGACGAGTTTGGTAGATTTATTTTGCTTAGTGGTAGACTTAATTTAGATTAATTTATATTCTGGTTGATTTATTTCTAAAAAACGTCAGTCTATTTGGCATCTTAAAAACGTTACTATTTTGTAAACAGGTTAGAGTTGAAGATGCTAAACTATTACCGGTGCAAGAGATTGATGAGGATCATACAGAAGTCATGGGCGGGACTTATGTGCATGTTGTCAATTTGAAGGAGAAAACATGTACTTGCCGTAGGTTTGATTTGGATAAAATCTCTTGTGTTCATGCCATCGCCGCAGCGGAATCAAGAAAGACTTCACCGATCTCCATTTATCATCCCTACTATCAAACCAACTACTTGCAACATGCCTATGTTGTTAGTGTAATGCCAAGTGATGTTGCACTACCGGTGCCAGAAGAAGTGGCTAACAAAGTTTGTCTTCCTCCTATGGTTCGCAACCCTCTGGAAAGGCCAAAGAAAATTCGAATTAAGGGTGCATTCGAGGTCGCTATGCGAAGAAACGTCCAAGGAAAGCTACAAAATGTTATAAATGTCAATAAGTCGGACATAATCGCCTTACATGCTCGACTTAAAAATGGTATGAAAATTTCCCTTCATAACTCGTGCCCTTCTACTTAATGTGTAATAATAGCTACTCTTGTAATAATCATTGTATCAAACATGTCTTACGTTATGTTATTAGGAACTCTCTTGGTACAAACTTGTTTTACAACAACTATACCAAGCGTCTAGAAGTTAGCAAATAAATCTACCAAACTTTGCATTACATGATCGCAAAATATTAAAAGGTTTAGACAACAAATCTACCAAACTTTCAAAGGACCAACATCATGCCAAAAAAATGGTCCTTTGAAAGTATAGTTACATCAACAACTACAATATATACCTTAGGTAAACGAGCTGCATTTAAGTCAAAGTATGCGACATCCAAAAAATACAAGTCTACCGCGCTTCCAAAAAATCTACCGTAACAACTTCCTTAGTTAGCAGAATCTGTGTCAAGTCCATACTTGTCATCCGCTTCACCACGCGGGTTTGGATCAGACATCTGGGCTTCTTCAGGTTCATGTACCTCATCGTATATCTCACATGCATACTTAAGACGAATCAAACCAATGTTGCTATCTATGAGGGGCTCCCAACAATGGCCAAGAGCTAAACACTCCACAGACTTGAGGGTATACACGCCACAATCACATGTTTGTTTGTTAGGAGGAGCTGTTTTGATCATGTAGGAGTGATATTGTGCCTCACTCATGTGTCTCCTCATTTCTGGTGGTGCAAGTTGCTTCAACAAGAGTGGAACCATCTTTGCGTACGCCCTAACACTCTCAAGTACGTAGCCTTTTTTATATAAATAGGGGATGCAATCAAAGACTCTGACCTTTCTCTTGGGAATGTCAACCTCAACGGCCACCCAATGTTCGTTCTTGACATTGTGGGCGATGTACAAGATATCCACATCTTGCCCCCATTTCTTGCCTGTGCATGACATCTCATTATATACCCCGTTCGCCATGTCGAAATAACCCGACGAAAACACCCACTTCTTTTCCTTCTCCAAGGGTAAAAATTTATTGGTGAAATCTTTACACCAAACACAAGTGAAGACAGGATCGATGAAAGCAATCCTTCCGTCTCGATAAGGAGATGGATTAAGGGTAGACCTTTTTCGAAACATATTAAAGCCTGCGGAAATATGCTGCACAATGTAGAAATATTGGTTAATATATAACTCTACCGTCAAATAAAATCAAATATGCAAGCGTAAAACTAAATCTACCACAACAACAAGGCAAATGAAAATAAATCTACCATCAGGGAATTAAAATTAAATTTACCACCAGGGAAATAAAATTAAATCTACCCCGAAAGAAATAAAATTAAATCTACCACGAAGGAAATAAAATCATATATATCTACCACGGGGGAAATAAAATTAAATCTACCACGAGAGAAATAAAATTATATATATATCTACCAGAAGGGGAAAAAACAATAATCTACCGATTATTCAATTAAATCTACCACTAGTACCTTGTCATGCAACCACCCGTATTCCGGTTGTTCCCATGCTTCTTTAGGAGTCATAAGCGTCAGGTAGAATTCCGGTCCTGCATATGAAGTCTGTAATGGGTTCTCCCTGGAAATGACGTAAGTAATCTATAGTGAGAAGGATGAAATTCCTACTACGTGATCAAATTTTAAACAAAAATAAGGTTTAAATCACTTACAAATCCGTCGCTATGTAGTTGAGCAACTCATCTAGTTTTCGTTGTTCCACCTTCTCGAAAGGGTCATACATAGCAGTAGATGTGGTTACACCAACCATTATGCGTTTCACCGCCGAACTTCCTACAAATGGTGACAATTGGGTGGGAGCAAGGTTGCGGGCCCTTTTCAGCGGAAGGCTATTAACGGTTGTTGCAGCTGCCACCAACTTCTCTAATCTTGTTCCTAGAGCTGCTAACTTTGCGTCGTCCGAGTCCTCGTCTACTAACTGTGGGATCTTGAATGAAGATTTAGCTTTCTTAGCTGCTTGCTTCTTCACTACCGGATCAGCCGGTTCTCTTTTCACTTTACAAGCACTCTTTCCTTTCGATCCCGGGGTTCTAACCACCCTTGCAATCGGAAACTCTGGTTGCGACGTTTCATGCATCTCTAACATCCACGACTGTGGCAAAATAAGGTATTAAACACAAAAACACAAAATAAATCTACCATCAAGTACAAAATAAATCTACCAAATACCACAAAATAAATCTACCATAAAAACACAAAATAAATCTACCATAAAGCACAAAATAAATCTACCATAACGCACAAAACAAATCTACCATAAAGCACAAAATAAATCTACCATAAAGTTTCTTATACCATAACGAAAGAAAAATATTTTCCATAGATTTATCACATCGGTTTTTAAAACACCAAACACCAAACTTTTTAGTAGACTAAACACCCAAGTTCTGAGAAATGTGTTGAATTTTAGTAGTCTCCTGTAACTTGCCCTAAGTTCCCTACTGTAATTAGAAGAGAGACTTGCGTACCGGATCCTTTTTCTCCGCTCCTGCTCCTTGAGATGCATTGGATTCTGCATCTACCACATTATCAACAGGGTCTTGCTTTTCCCCTTTCTTTTCCTTCACCACATCTTCCGCCTCCAGAGTAGACATCCTCTTTTCAATGTCACTAACTCGGACTCCTACATTGGTAACATTGTTGTGCATTAAGGCCAATGTGCTCGACAATTGCTGAATTGCCTTTAGGATCTCACTTTTCTCCTCGGAGTTCTTTCTTTCCCTCTCTCTCTCCTTCTCTATTTCCTTCTCTCTTTCCTTCTCTCTTTTCTTCTCTTTTTTCTTCTCCCTCTTCTCTCTCCTAATCACATCTAGCGGGATATCCATATCTACTTCCTTCGCTGCTTTTCCACTTTCCTCATCCACCTTCGCCTTCTTCTTCTCCTTCTTATTTTTCTCCACCCGTGAAGTCCCAGCAATTTCTGTCTTCCGCTTCTTCACTCTAGGCGTCTCAACAAAATCATCTTCACTTTCACTTTCTTTAACGATATCCTTCCCTCTACTTTTCTTAACAACAACCTCTGATTCCCAAGCTGTCTCATCCAAGCATCCATCAAGAATATCGATGATCATGTTATGCAGCTTGGTATCCACATTTGGGGTAGAGGCTTCGTCTTCCCAAATTGGATAAATCTCTTCCGGAGGCTTCACCACCAATAGATTTCTCACCCGAACCTACAAAACAATAATAAACCATGTCATACAATAATTCTACGAAATAGAATGACCCTGATTCCCAACAACTCCCACAACAAATTCAATAAACGAAAATGAAAAGTCTACCACTTATAAAGAAAAGTCTTCCGCCAAAAGAAAACAAGTCTACCAAAATCACAACGATTCCCATAATAAGTCTACCAAACCTATAGCTACAAGTCTAAGATAAAGAAGTCTACAATAATTACAAAACAACTCTACCACCAAAAGATAATGAAAAGTCTTCCACAAAAAGAAAACAAGTCTACCAAAATCACAACGATTCCCATAATAAGTCTACCAAACCTATATAGTTTAAAAGCTACAAGTCTAAGATAAAGAAGTATACAATCATTACAAAATAACTCTACCATAACCTACAATCAGAATAAGCCTATAACATACCTTCTTGTCTTCGGATTTCCTCTTGTCCTCCTCTAAAACGGTTTCAAGAGTGTATCGGGTGCGAGATGAACGCCATCTAAGCAGAGGAACATCCAAATCATTTGCATTCTCTTCTCTTCTGCCAAATTTCTCTCCCAATATTGGAACCGACTCATATGCCCATATGAGCAAGGCATGGACACACCCGTGGAGGGTGTACCTATCTCCATCAAAAGAAGCAACTTTAATCGACACCATTAACTCTTTATACCCATGGCGACCCCATGGATGCCTCTCGAAAGCTGTCTCATCCATCACTCTTTTCGCACACATTAACGGGAGTCTACTATTACGATGAATACCCCATACACCAACTGACAAGATGAAAAGTGATAACACCATATTTTACATAATTTTAGGGCTTTATTTTCATATGTTTTGATCTCACATTATATAGTTTTGAGATGTTTTCATGCATTTAGGGTCCAATTGAGTCTCATTACATTTTAGATGTATTAGGTTAGTTCTTGCATGTGTTTCTGCATGATGGAGCGTTTTTAGGTACCATTTGGAGCTTATGGAGGAATTGAGGAGCTTGAAGGAAGATCATGGAGGCAAAATGGACCAGTTTGGAGCAGAATCAGAGTCTCATATCGGGCATCTCACATCGGGCAGCTGCGGCCGATGTGGATTTCTCCGGACCAAAAATGTAGAGGCCATCCGAAGGGCTTTAAATATCGACTCATATGAAGAGTTTACATTCAGATTTAGCTTCGGAAATCTTCATAGAAGTCGTAGATAATTGAGTTGGCTTTCGTTTGGTGGTGGTTTCATGTCATTCGGAGCTATCGTTCAAAAGATACAACAGATTTAGTGAGAGTATGTCCGTCTGGTGCGCAAACGGAGCAAAATCAGAATCCTGCATCGGGCAAGCCACATCTGGCAGCTGCGGCCGATGCAGTCTCCTCCGGATAAAAACCAGGTTCTCACATCGGGCAGTCATATCGGGCAGCTGTGCCCGATGTGGGTTCCTTAGGAGCAGAAATGCAGAGTCCGTCCGAGGTGACTGAAAGATCGTGCCAGAAGAAGGCTTTCCATTTCGATTTAGCTTTGACGCTCTTGATAAAAGTTATATAAAATTGAGTTAGCATTTCAATGGAACCAGTTTGAGCTCATTCCAAGCAGTGGTTCAAAAGATACGGCAAATATATCAAGCGCATGTCCGACTGGCGCTCAGACGAAGCAAAGACAGAATCTTGCATCGGGTAGCCACATCGGGCAACTGCGCCCGATGCAGCCTCATCCGTAGCAAAATCAGAGACCCACATCGGGCAGCCATATCGACCAGCTGTGCCCGATGCAGACCATTCAAGACCCCTATTTCTATTTAAACACTTGAGACATATGTTTTTTTGTAAAGTTTTCTTCTTGTAACATTGGGGGCTCGACCCAAACTCTCTCTTTTGAGGGATTTGGATTGTTCTTCATACATATGCCAATCTAGAGAAGATTTCTTCACTCTATTTTTATATTATGTTTATTTGATTCTTGTTCTTCATTTCTATGTCTTTTTCTCTTTGTTCTTCATGTTCTTGTGAATTGACCTTTTGTTGGATTTTGGATTTTGCTTGATTTGGATGGTTTGATGGTTGATTGTTGATGCTTAGGACTAGATAAACATTTGTTCTCATGTTAGGAGGGATCTTTATGCTAGAATCGAATTGACAACTCATTTCTAGAACTTAAGACATTTCTCGCCCGGAAGGTGTTCGATGAAATGTCTAGAAAACTTCTAAGCATGCAATTCAATTCTTAGCCAATGGAAATTGATGATTAAGGTGAATTGTTGACTTGTATGGACTAATGCTTAATGATTATGGATGATTTAGTTTCGAACGGAAGTTCTTGATAACTAGATGATTTGTAAATGGATTAGTATCATGGAAGTGAACTAATCTACTTGTGTGATCCATGTCATAAGAATGAATGTGCATTGAATCTTTAGGCATCATTAGTCAATTGCTTTGATGGTTAGATAATGGTGATTTAGGATGATCTTGGATGAGTCTTTCACTTAGGTTGGTTCTTAATGCTAGATTTGACATGATAAACCGAAATCTAGTACTACACCTTAGATTAGTTAGATTTTTGGTCTCATCCCATGCATTAGGGATAGATTCGAGTAAGTGGTGTTAGTACTAGATTAGGATTATTCATTCGTTTCTAGATCTTAGACATTTCACACCCGAGAGGAGTTAAATGAATTGCTTGACCCGAACCTTTTGTGAGCTATGCATATCCT